>CM055735.1:19045490-19170490 GCA_029465975.1 Dallia pectoralis
ACACAGGATTTAACTCTACAATTCGCTCCAATAGGTCTTCAGTTTCGCACACAGCGAACTCTCCAAACCACCCTCCTCACTGTGCGTGCGTGGAGTGCATGCTAATTCCACGTCTGTTGGCAAATTACATTTCCATTTAATTGTTAATATTTATTTTAATATTTTAATTCATTGCTCCGATTGTGGAAATGGACATGCAAAGTGGAGTGGCTTTCTATTACTGATGCAAAATTCAGGAGGGTCCACAAACATTGTCTCGTTTAATTTGTGTGTCCTCTTACCTTCACTGCGTTGATAGATGACAATAAGGGAGTTTGGCCTGTGATTGACCTTACTAATACCCATGAAACAAGAACGTTCTGGTGGGCCATTTAAGGGTTCATAAAGCCTCTGATGAAATTGAAACAAAGATTGCTAATGGGAAGATAATTCTATTCACTTTGGTTGGGGAAGTATTTCCAAAATGTCAATAAAAGTGCCATGTAATTGTGAAGAGAGCATATTTGCTTAATTCATCTTCTGCTTTTTATTTTTTACAATTGTAATTGTTACAAAAGAATGGGTAAGAACACTCTGGTATATTCAGTGTAATATGTCACTGATTGTGCAAGATCAAGCAGAAACAATCGTTTTTTAAAGCCTTTTTTCATCATTTCTTCCAAGGTCATCAACAACTAATCATTCTGGAAGTCACTAATTGTCTACGTATGTGTAGCTTCATTAGCGCCATGTGTTTTCCTCTGGCATAGAGGAACGGCTGACAGGCCAGTGAGGAGTGAGGAGTGTGGAGAGTGGAGTGAGGAGTGTGGAGAGTGGAGTGAGGAGAGTGGAGTGAGGAGTGTGGAGAGTGGAGTGAGGAGTGTGGACAGTGGAAAGTGGAGTGAGGAGTGTGGAGAGTGGAGTGAGGAGAGTGGAGTGAGGAGTGTGGAGAGTGGAGTGAGGAGAGAGGAGAGTGGAGTGAGGAGAGTGGAGAGAGGAGAGTGGAGTGAGGAGTGAGGAGTGTGGAGAGGGGAGAGAGGAGAGTGGAGTGAGGAGAGTGGAGAGAGGAGAGTGGAGTGAGGAGTGTGGAGAGTGGAGAGAGGAGAGAGGAGTGAGGAGTGTGGAGTGAGGAGAGAGGAGAGAGGAGAGAGGAGAGTGGAGAGTGGAGAGTGGAGAGTGGAGAGAGGAGAGAGGAGTGAGGAGTGTGGAGTGAGGAGAGAGGAGAGAGAAGAGTGGAGAGTGGAGAGTGGAGAGAGGAGAGTGGAGAGTGGGCTACAATACATCACCAGTCACCAGGGTCTGAGAATGCATGTCCAGCTGTATATATAGAGTGTATAAGAATCTGCCAATAGATAGTCAGGCTGAGGTTAGCACAGGCCAGCTGTAAACACAGGCTAATATAAGAATCTGCCAATAGATAGTCAGGCTGGGGTTAGCACAGGCCAGCTGTAAACACAGGCTAATATAATAATCTGCCAATAGATAGTCAGGCTGAGGTTAGCACAGGCCAGCTGTAAACACAGGCTAATATAAGAATCTGCCAATAGATAGTCAGGCTGGGGTTAGCACAGGCCAGCTGTAAACACAGGCTAATATAATAATCTGCCAATAGATAGTCAGGCTGAGGTTAGCACAGGCCAGCTGTAAACACAGGCTAATATAAGAATCTGCCAATAGATAGTCAGGCTGAGGTTAGTACAGGCCAGCTGTAAACACAGGTTAATATAAGAATCTGCCAATAGATAGTCAGGCTGGGGTTAGCACAGGCCAGCTGTAAACACAGGCTAATATGTGGTATCCTTCATACGCAGTGCACTTCACCTGTTATCATTCTTACGCAATCGAAGTTCACCTGGTATCCTTCCAACGCACGATCATGGTTCTAAACTGCGCATGTGCTAGTGTCGTCTCTCACTCTTCGATGCCCAGTCTCTAACCACTGTCCATCATGGTTTTCTATGAATTTCTATTTTCGTCTGATGAATTAAAATCAAACCTTTACATTTGACTTAACAGTCCCAGTGCCATAGCTCATTCACAAGAAACATTTAACTGATTGACTGGCTTAGGTAAAAGCTCTATTGAATGCATTCCGAGTTTCCATGAGGTGTATTGGGTTTATAAGACGTTCATATGAAAAAAAAGTCAATTTCAGCTGGTTTTAAGCAGAAAGACTGCCCCGGGTATGTATACAGTAGTACCCATTTTAGAGAAATTATTTTTTGGGCGTACAACTATGACACATTTATGATATGTTATGACACTATTATGACACAGTTATACAACGGGGAATCCCATAAAAACATTGTGGGTGAGGTTAGGATGACCACTAGAAACTGGATAAAAACGGACTTGTCAGTGCTGCCAAGGGAGACGAAAAAAAACAAACAGGAAAGAGTCATGAGCGGTAAACATTGGAGGGGGGAGGGGTGAGGTATGATCGGTGGGTCACGCTGACGGAGAGGTAAATTAAAAAGAGAAATGTGTTTATTTTCACTGACTCAGGGCGGCTTTGAGGGAAAGGTTAACTGCGTTATTAGATTTCATTACTCCACACACCTCTGAGCAAACACACACACACACACACACTGTCAACTAGACAGTATTATCGTTCTGTTCTTTTGTTTGGGTTTGTGAGCCGGTCGGACTTTGCACACACAATATCATAGATGAGTGTGTATGTCAAACATTAATTTGTGTTTGTGTGTGCCCCACAGTGCACAAGCTTTAGAGACACACCAACACACACACACACACGTTGGGAGTGGGGAAATGTAGTCCCCTGCTTGGTGGGTCTGTCAAAATGAGCGGACCAGCAGCCTTTAAGGTACTTCAAAGAGCTTTCCTGTGTTCACTTATTGAGAATGAGACCAATCTAACAGGTCCTTACACCCCCAACGTGAAATGGAGAAGCACCAGAGAGTACTAAGTGACCAGCTTGGTCCCCGGGTCTGCCTCTGGAAAAGCCTGACCTATAGCTCTATGTTTCTCTGTCTCTCTCTCACACACACACTCACACACACACACACTCACACACACACGCACACATACACTCACGAACAAGGTGCATGTGTAAACGTAGTTAGGTTGGGTGTGTGTGTGTGAATCTTAGTTATCTCTGCGGGGTTGTGTGTGACTCTGGGAGTGTGGTTGTGTGTGTGACAGTCGGCGTTTGGTTGGGTGTGTACGTGTCCATCACTGCTGCTCAACAAAGGGGAACGATGCCGTCGTGTGTTCCAGAGGGAGAGGAGGTGCTTTAACCTGGGGTGGGCTCAGCTGTCAGCTAGTCAGCCATCTCCACTGGTTCATTACCTGTGATGGCTGCCCTATCACTGTGCGCGTGTCTGTCTGAGCCATGTGTCTGATGATTGTGTGTGTGTGCGTGTCTGTCTGATGATTGTGTGTGTGTGGTGTGTCTGTCTGATGATTGTGTGTGTGTGCGTGTCTGTCTGATGATTGTGTGTGTGTGCGTGTCTGTCTGATGATTGTGTGTGTGTGGTGTGTCTGTCTGATCATTGTGAGTGCGTTGTCTGTGTGTGTGCGTGTGTCCCCGTCTGAGCCATGTGTCTGATGATTGTGTTTGTGTGTGTGTCTGTCTGATGATTGTGTGTGTGTGTGGTGTGTCTGTCTGATGATTGTGTGTGTGTGGTGTGTCTGTCTGAGGCATGTGTCTGATGATTGTGTGTGTGTGCGTCGTCTGTGTGTGTGTCTGAGGTGTGTGTGCGCCAGATGTGTGTGTGTCTGATGTCTGTGTGTGTCGGTTGTTTGTGTGTCTGATGTTTGTGCATCTGAGGTTTTTGTCTCTTTTTTGTGTGTGTGTGTCCCTCCTCCCTTCCTCCTCTGTGTGAGTCTGGCTCAGGCGGTCTGATTGAACTGGGGAATGGACATTCGACACATTTAACGGCAGTAGACCATTTGTCCTAATAGGGGAGATAGTATCCCGTCGCTTCTCACTATCGGCGTCCTGTTTCTCTCCTCTCAGGTGACTGGAGATGGAGAGGCATGAAGGTGAGAAGACTGCACATTCACCGACACCCATCCAATCGAGGTGAAGTCACAAATCACACGTGGGACACTTATAGGTGTAGCTCTCCTGCTGTGTGAAACGTCATGGTAACAGATACTTTTGAGTTTGCAGCTTGAAGCCCATAATGCTATATGACATGTTATAATGCTATATGACATGTTATAACCGTGCATTCCTGTGCGGTTCGTGTATTTGTTCTCTTCCCCTTCAGAGTGTTAAATGTAATCACAGAGACTATAAGAGACTGACTGACATTGAAGCAGTCTCACTCAGTTAATATTTGGCAGGATGCAGCCCGGATCCATGGGAATCGTTTTGGAGACTGGCTGTGCCAGATGTTGAGCTGTGTTACTAGATAACGAGGCATGTGCTTATGTTGCTCTCCATCCAATAGAACAGGTGCAGAGCAACAGCATCATCAACAATTGTGTTTGACTGTTGGCTACAGCCAAGGCAATGGTTACCAGTGAAATCTGCCCCCAAAGAAATCGGGAAAACAGAAACAATTATGGAATATACTTAGATACAAAGCCGGTAATTTCACATAATGGGTTCCGTGGAGATTGTTCTGATGATTTGATGTCGGGAACGGAAGACGTAAGATGGGCTTGTATCGCTTTAACATTCTCTGACGTCAGCCGGATGCAGATCTCCCAGGCAGAAAACGGACGACCGATGGCGAGGGAGCGAGACCAAAATATATATCACACATAAATAAATATCGCACATCACTTTGACTCTTCTGTAATTTAACGATAAGCAAATGGTGTCACAGAGGGGGGGTCCTTAACTGTATGAGTGGAATTCAAGTCCGCATGAAACCGGTGCCGCTGTTCAGAGACGCCCAGGCACCTGATGGGAGGAATAAGATGTGACATTAAAAGGGAATAAACAATCCTGGGAGCCGGAGCACGTAGAGATGCTGGAGCGTTGCCACGGCGACACAACTTGCCAGGATACCGTGCACGCGCCTCACCGGGAGAGAAGAACGCGGGAGCGAGCGAACGAGGCACGCGCCACATCTTTTCGGCGCCACGACTGCCGGTTATGGAGAGCTATTCTCTCCATCGGCTATAAGGGTCAGCCCGGGTGTGTGTTTTTGTTGTTTTTGTCAACCGACTTTCGAGATGACCGTCGACAATTCATCCGGATGAGGAATTAGACTGTGTGGTTTGGTTTTTATCAAAGAGATAAAGAGAGGCGTCGGATATAACGGATCATATGAGCAGTTGGTTTATGGTAGCTGCCTCTACCTTGGCGGAAGGATCATTCCCAAGCCTGATTGCATGCTCTCATCGCGTGTGTAACGCGCCGCACGCAGCACAGGGCTTTATTTTCTCATAGGTTACTCGTTTACTGTCGTTATTGCGTGCTGTCCCTCGTCAGGATGTTGGAGCCCGGTCAGCTTTACGGTCGGCGGTTGGATTGAACAGTTTTGTAATCACACAAAACAAAAAAACGGCGAGGCTCTCCTAAGAAATATCTCCTCCACACGGACTATGCTTCGATATTTCCCTTTCTGAAGGAACGGTATTGGAATCTGCAATTTATAGAGGACAAACACCTTGGGATGCTGTCCCCGGTTTAGACCACCTAACAGGTAAGCACATATCACCGTTAATTAGTGAGAATATTGTAATTTCGTGAAGCAATTAGTCGCCACAATGTGTTTTGGGTCACGGTACATATTGTCTGTTTGACCATTTTCGGTACCAAATAACCCATGAATGCCTTATAATTTTCCGACCATAGTTTTCTCGGGGTTTAGCTGAGAACCTGTTGTTAATATGTGCGCCCTTTGCGGTGATACATCCCAACAACCAACCTGTTCCCAAGATCATAAGCCATGGTTTCTCTGTGCTAGATGTTGGTAGATTGTGGTGGTCTTGGAAGATAACATGACATATTTATTAACCATAGCCTCTTTTTCAGCTAAACCCTATAAAAAAATCCACAAACCATAAACATTCTAGTAGGCTTATTGAC
Source organism: Dallia pectoralis (assembly GCA_029465975.1). Classification (NCBI taxonomy): domain Eukaryota; kingdom Metazoa; phylum Chordata; class Actinopteri; order Esociformes; family Umbridae; genus Dallia; species Dallia pectoralis. The sequence goes on from CM055735.1 coordinate 19,051,483, forward strand.
AGAGTACCTTTGATACACAGATCATTGAGTGTTTACTCAGATATTCAACTTAATTAGTTCTCTAATGTTTTAGTGATCTAATGTTTTAATTGCATTGTTTGGCATAAACGAATACACAATGGTAGACCTTGGTCCCCTCTTCTCTACCTCCAAAGAGTTATCAATGCACCTATCTGAGGATATTATGTATTGTCGCAGGGTAGATAGCTAGCCCGGACCGGAAACACCATGCCTGTGAGGACATATGTCTCTCTCACACACACACTGACTAGGAAGAATGGGCCACATTTATATGCAGGGCTGGTATGGAGGAACATTCCAAGATCCAGTTGATGCTAGAATTCAACAGAGACAAGAAGACCTCTGTTCTTATCAGCCTGAGACGATGGACATACACACACACTCACACACTCACACACACACACACACACACACACACACACACACACACACACACACATATATATACACACTCACATATATACATATATACATACATACATACATGCGCACATGCACACTCATAGACACACACACACACACACACACACACACACACTCACACAGTCACACTCGCATACACACACAGTCACACAGACACACACATACACACTCACATACATACACACACTCTTACTTCCACACACATAATCACTCACATACACACACACACACAACACACACACACACACACACACACACACACACACACAGTCACATGCACACTCATAGACACACACACAGTCACATACACACACTCACATACATACACAAACTCTTACTTCCACACACAGACACACTCACAAACACACACACTCGCACATGCACACTCACAGACACACACTCCCATACACACACACTCACGCGCACATGCACACTCACAGACACACACTCGCATACACACACAGTCACATACACACACACTCACAGACAGACACTTGCATACACACACAGTCACATACACACAGTGACTGTTCAGATCTCCGTGGTTGCCCTATTTCTCAGATAGCATGGATGGCTCTGTGAACCAGAGGGGAACAAATTGAATGGATGCGGGGCTTGTGTTGTGTGAGTCTGCCCTGAATAGAGGCTGTCTTAGAGAGGTGTATATCACCTCCAACAGGGAGCTCAGTGGAAGAGTGGGAAAACCATTGAAATATGTGTTTGTTATATATTTGTGGACGACTGTGTGTTTTGTGTGTATCCGGTCTCGTGAGTGTGTGTGTATCCGGTGCCGTGAGTTTGTGTGTGTGTGCTCAACAGCAGCACTTGTTGTTAATTCACACGGCAACATTGGATAGTTGTGCTCTATTTCATTTACATTAAAACAGCTATACGTCCCCGATGACAGGTGAGCTTGTTAAGAAGGCACACCCGTATCTAACTACCCACAAGGGTCTGGGGCGTGCCTGTGTGTGTGTTTGAGTGTGTGTGTCGGGAGTCTGAGCAAGCACACACACACACACTCACACACGCTCAGACGAGATGGAGGAAAAGATCCATGCGGGCCGAGGCAGATGGTCTGAGATGTTCATGGAAGTATGCACGATTTCTAGCTGGTCGGTAACCATTAAACAGACGGAGAGGACAATGTGACAGCAGAACGTCGTAACAGCCGTCACTTCCTGCACTGCTGCTCGCGCTGTCTCTGAGTAGCCCTGTTAACACCAAATAGGAGGGCTGTCTAGTTTGCCGATGGGGCCCCGGTGTTTTTAAACTGGGGTTTAAATGGGCCCTGTAAGAGTCCATTGTTACCATGGCAGTGTCTTTTGGCAAACAAACTGGGACCGTTGCCTTCACCGGGCCAGTCTCTACTCTATAATCTGTGTTTTTTTTGTGTTTTGGCAGTGTCTGTTTGTTTTTCGTTAGCTCTACTCATTCCAGAGAGTCCTACTCGGCCAGACTCAGTTCCTATCATTTTGGACGTTACATTTGTAGTCTGAACAGAAGTGATCCCCATTGTTATAATGTCCTACCAGCCGACTAACCAGCTGACTATTTGTCCAACTTTTAACATGTAGTATACTTGTTTTCACCATATGTCTCCCAATTCTATGGTATCCAATTTTATAGTTACGACCTTCTCTCATCCCAGCATCTTTCCACTGTGCTTGGGCGACGTTATGGTCTGGACTCGTTTATTCTCAAAAATATTATGCCAATCTGCACTGCTCCTTTAACAAGTCGGCTGAATCCATGTGGTAGAAGTTAATATAAGTGTAGAAGTAAATATAAGTGTATAAGTAAATATAAGTAGTAAATATAAGTGTATTCGTAAAATATAAGTGTATTCGTAAATAGAAGTGTATTCGTAAATAGAAGTGTATTTGTAAATTTAAGTGTATTTGTAAATTTAAGTGTATTTGTAAATATAAGCGTATTTGTAAATATAAGCATATTCGTAAATATAAGCATATTCGTATAATAAGCGTATTCGTAAATATAAGCATATTCGTAAATATAAGCGTGTTGGTAAAAATAAGCGTATTCGTAAAAATAAGCGTATTCGTAAATATAAGCGTATGCGTAAATATAAGCGTAGTTGTAAATATAAGCGTGGTTGTGAATATAAGCGTGGTTGTGAATATAAGCGTAGTTGTGAATATAAGCGTAGTTGTAAATATAAGCGTAGTTGTAAATATAAGCGTAGTTGTAAATATATAGTGTAGTAGTAAATATAAGTGTAGTAGTAAATATAGGTGTTGTAGTAAATATAAGTGGATACTATACTATCAACGGTGCATCTTTTAAAGTTGGTGGTAGTTTTTGCAGACATAAGCTAAAACATATCAAAACTTTATTTCAAAGAGAACTATTCCTTTAAGTGCGACACCTGACGTTGGGAACTAGAATGAGATAAGATGGCGGGCAATCAACTGGTCATTGGGGTTTATGATTACATTAAATCTGCTAGTTATCTAACTAGATGAGAGAAAAACGCGTTTACTGACCGACTTATTCACAGTGCTCCTATTACATATAAATGGTACAGTATATTCAAGCCAGACATTCATAGTCTTTTAATTGAGTGTGTTGCTGGCTGGTAATAGGTCTCTGTGCATTACTGCTGCTGTTACACTCATGCAACTCTGTTTCCGTCTCTCGACTAAAGTAGAATTAGTGTTGGGTCGAGGGTTATTTCTATAGCCGCCCTCTCTGTATCGATCTGTCTCGGTCTGCTGCGTGTTGCACCCAACCACGACACATATTGACGATTATGTTGGTTAAATCATGTGTTATCAAGCGTTAATAAAACGCTACGTTGCTGTTGCATTACCGATGAAATGTTAAGTTCACCACGCCGTTTGCCTGTACGCACCATGTAAGGTCTCGGTCACGTGTTACGTGAGCTGCATTAAACGATCCCGGAAATCTTATGTGCGCGCGCAAGCAGCTTATCTCTCTGACGTATTACGCACTGACTTATGTACGTTTCGGTTAACGAGCAGTTGCCTAGACAATCCGTCCACTCGGCTATGGCATGTCACAGAGCTGATTAAACTGCATGATCATTACAGCTGTGCTCGGCACAATAAAATCCACTTGAAATTGTGCCGTTTTGTCACCCGGAAATGCCACAGATGTCTTGGGTTTCACGGGGCTATGTATGCAATGGCATGCTGACTGTGGAAATGATCACTAGGGCTGTTGCCAGATCAGTTAATAATGTTCGTTACTCAGCCATAAGCCGCATTCACCGTCGTATCAGACAATTTGTCTGGATGCCAAACAGTCCTCAACCACAGGCAAACCACAAGTAACCAAGCCAGCCCTTGATCTCCATCTGAGCCTGCTTTAGCTTTCTTTGCGCCAGATCGCAATTCATTTTATGATAACGATTATGTTGACAAACATTTTGATCCCCAAAATATGTGTCCAGTCGGAATAAGGGTGTTTTTATATTGTTAGAAACAGGCAACAAAAACTACGAGATTTATCTCAGTTTCCATTATATTGGATGTCTTAACAGTTTTTAAAAGATTTACGGAATAGTTTTAGAATAAGCTATTTCCAATAACTAGTCAATAATTTGTGCTGCAGAGTGAGCGGGGGAACTTCAGGACGTGGTGAATAATGTAATTGTCATTGCTATGCGGTTGCATGTTGTGAAGTGCCATCGTTAGCATCATGGATTTGGTGGGAGCTCTAAGGCTAAACACAACTACACCTTTCTGAGGACATTTTGGTTTGAACCCAAATGAACAAGGTGAGGCCAATACTTTCTAGGCAATGATTTGAGGCATCACATTACATAGACAATTAAATAGTTTTTTTGCAATTGTTTGTGAGAGTTAATCGTCGACTAAATGTCATCGTGACAGCCTTACCTGTAGGATGGTCAGAGAACAGCCATACAAAGACAGCTGCTGAAACTGTGTTTGCACAAAATAATTATTCCCGCTCAAACATCAGAAAGATCTCAGGGAATTTGCCTGTCAGTTGTCCTTGACCCATTGGCATGTTGGCTTGGTAACAGCATTCAATGGGAGTATGGTAATGGCAACTGAGAGTGGCAGGTGCTTAGGAACAGGTAGACCCCCGGTCTGTGGCCCCTGTCTATGTGTGGCCCCTGTCTGTGTGTGGCCCCTGTCTATGTGTGGCCCCTGTCTGTGTGTGGCCCCTGTCTGTGTGTGGCCCCTGTCTGTGTGTGGCCCCTGTCTGTGTGTGGCCCCTGTCTGTGTGTGGCCCCTGTCTGTGTGTGGCCCCTGTCTGTGTGTGGCCCCTGTCTGTGTGTGGCCCCTGTCTGTGTGTGGCCCCTGTCTGTGTGTGGCCCCTGTCTGTGTGTGGCCCCTGTCTGTGTGTGGCCCCTGTCTGCGTGTGGCCCCTGTCTGCGTGTGGCCCCTGTCTGCGTGTGGCCCCTGTCTGTGTGTGGCCCTTGTCTGTGTGGCCCCTGTCTGTGTGTGGCCCCTGTCTGTGTGTGGCCCCTGTCTGTGTGTGGCCCCTGTCTGTGTGTGGCCCCTGTCTGTGTGTGGCCCCTGTCTGTGTGTGGCCCCTGTCTGTGTGTGGCCCCTGTCTGTGTGTGGCCCCTGTCTGTGTGTGGCCCCTGTCTGTGTGTGGCCCCTGTCTGTGTGTGGCCCCTGTCTGTGTGTGGCCCCTGTCTATGTGTGGCCCCTGTCTGTGTGTGTCTTTAAACAGAATTTGGGAGAGCACAACTGGAGTATCCACAGACAACTTCCTGATTGATGAAACAGATCGACGTGTTGGCCAGTCAAAATGAAAGACTGGTCAGTGAGTGATCGCTTATCCCTATAAATAACTATTGATTGTGTGTTCTTTGTGAGTATGTGTGTGTGTGTGTGTGTTTGTGGGGGGGTTGAGGGGGTGGGGTTGGGGGCTTATCTGTTTCCCTTTGCTACTGATATGTCAAAATGGATTTATCCATCAGGAATACATGGAATGGGTGTACCGGTAGATGATATTGTCCATCTTAGTTCATTTTACTTAACACATTCAATTGGTCTCACACAGGAACTGATGCCAGTATGCCACCCTCAAACACACACACCTCACTTCTTGTAATCCACAAAGTGCCTAGTTCAGTGATGTCTTTTAAATGTGAAATAACGAGAATACATTGTTATGTCATCAACGAAGAGACACACAGAAATCGAATGAAGAACCCAAATCCGCTGCGTCCCAAGGTCATGATCCATCCCGATCTCCATCTGGCCTCAACCCGTGGATTCCCAAACCTTTTGGGGCTACGATCCGTCCGGTGACATGGGAATTTACCATGCACTTAATCATCCCGGCTTAGTTTTCACTATATCTGCTGTGCCGTCGGTGTCTCTGTACCTGGAGTGTATTTGCGCAGCCCATTTATTGCACAGCTTGTGTTTCCATCTCTTTTTAAAATGGTATCCATTGCAAGTGCATTGACTAGCAACGGAAATGTGCAGCGTTGGGGTTATTCTCTGTGCTCGCCGTTCGGACGGCAGTGAGAGAGAGCTGTTCCGGTAATTCTGTACCACACTGATTCAAGATTCGTAGGACTAAGTTGAATCTGTTCTTTTCATATAACCATCGAAGGTGTGATGGAAATAATGTCATAATAACTAGTAGTCAGTTCAAGGTTTATTTGCACGAACGGACCTGGGATGCCAGGAAACTAATTTGTGTGACTGCGCCACTTAATATTCAGTTTAATGAAATGCACTGACATAAGGGTTTATAAAGCAAGAGGCAGAGATAGGCTTGTACCAATTATTAATAGGAATTAATACCAATTAAACACCAAAAGTGGACATAGGCTGTGAGTACATTTTTAATTAGGCTGATTAATTAGGCCTAGATTTGCATAGAGCAAGACTACACAATGCTAACCTGCATTAAAACTCCAGCTCTGTCAGGTGAATTGGTCGGTCATTGCTTTCTTTATCTCTGTGTATAGGAGCCTCCGATTAGTCTGCCTTTAAAATATTACTCAGGGGTTTCATCCTGGCCAAGGGCAGGAGGGTCTCCAATCATTTTTTAAAACTGTGACCTGAATTATAGGCTGTATAATTTAATCATTGCCCGTTTTCAACATTTCTTTTGTTTTCTTCTGACAACAGATTAATCACATCCTACCATATAAGCTCCAGAGCTTTACCTGGTTATGTTTCTAGATCGGTAGTTCGGTACAAATATTAGGAGACTGAGAAGCTGCCAGCACGCTAAAGTATTACTCATAAAAATTCTGCCATAGGCTAAAAACAAATTCACTTTGCAGTTATAAAAATGTAGACGGTAGTTTCAGAACAACATTTTGGGGAATACAACTAGTAATGTTTGGAAGCTGTGCTAGTTGTTGCAGTTCTGTGGACACCAATATCCCTCTGATACACTGTAGATGAACCATATGTCAACCATATGCCGCGCCAGTGAGATCCAACTGATCTCCTTCATTTGGGTCGCTGGCACCTGTTGTGTTCCTGATCACTAGGGCTGCCCCCCCTGACACTCGATGAGTCCAATCATCAGTTGGAAACCACTCAAGTCGTCTAAGATTCAAGTCGAGCAGTCTATTTATTTATCTTTTTTTTTAATCTTTTTTTGGAGTCAGTTAACGGAGCAATAATTGTAGATGCATGCCTATATATTATCATCTAGCAGGGCAAACCGACGACCATCCGCGACAACATGTGTTACCTGGTATTTAGCGCTAGTTGGTGGAATTGTTGGTAAAGGCTACGTCTCAGAAGTAGTCAAAAGTATGGCGGCATTTCAAATGTTTAAAGCACAACCTAAACAAAGTCAAATATAAAGTGTACGCAATAATTTGAGGGGAGGGCGCTGCACATGGGTTGTTACAGTAATAGGAAAGAGGGGAGGGCACTGCACATGGGTTGTTACGGTAACGGGAAAGAGGGGAGGGCGCTGCACAGGGGTTGTTACGGTAATAGGAAAGAGGGGAGGGCACTGCACATGGGTTGTTACGGTAACGGGAAAGAGGGGAGGGCACTGCACATGGGTTGTTACGGTAATAGGAAAGAGGGGTGGGCGCTGCACAGGGTTTGTTACGGGGGTTTTCGGGATGTGGAATATATATAGCAGGTGATGAGAGACGGTTGCTCTCTCCCAAGGCCAAAGACGTGCTACGAGTCTTGATGCTTTGATTAGCTATAGTTGTTTCCGATTTAGTACATGGCTTGGTTTCTTGTTTGTGCAGCCTCCGCCTAACACCCGCAAGTGTAGTGTTCTATTAAAATGTCATTCAGCAGTAAATTAGATTAGTTAGACAGTCAGGAGGCCTGCTGGAAACCGCACAATATAATGTTGTTTACTCTTTTACACATTGTTTAAACATTTTTTACACAATAAAACATTTTTGTTGATTTAAAATGAAATACACGTGTGTTGCCTGTCACATTATTTTGACAAATCGATGTGGTATGCCTGACGTTGTCTGCAATTGAAATAGGCCGCGGCTGTCTTAGATTGATTTTTAAATGCAAAAATATGTTCCAATGACCCATATGCATATGCTAATGTTAGTGTGGTCGAAATCATCAGCGAAACTCACGCACTGTTATTCGAGGTGAGTGTATTGTCGGCTACTGTTGTTTGTTGTTCTGTAAGTCGCTATATGCGCATGTTTATTTTCATTAGCACCAGTTAGCTTTTTCGCCGGTTACGGTTTGTTTTATGTTTGTTGTGTACTTAATAAAACGACCTAACGGATTATACGGCTCCTGCACATGGCTTATTACGCTACACCGTACCAGCAGTGTGACAGTCAGATCCATTATCCAGGTCTATTATGAACATAAAGGAGAAAAGGGACGAGGAACAGCCTGACTTGGGAAACAACATGATCACTACTATTATTATTATTATTAGTCCTTTCCTAGTGTATCTTGTTAGTCGCTCTTTTGAATTCCTTTGGATATTGTTTTATAAGGTTGTTCAGTTCATGGCTTGTTTTAGTTTTGTTACATCTTTGTTTTTCAAAAGTCCACCGTCGTCCTTGCGCCTGTTGTCCTGCCTCCTACAATGAATGTTAAAAATGTATTGCGTTACACACTCGAGTTTTAACCACAGATGGTTTTGTCTAACAATAATATTACATTACACACTCGAGTTTTAACCACAGATGGTTTTGTCTAACAATAATATTACATTAAATGATAGCAATATTTTTAAGTAATGTAATGTCATACAAATTAAATTCAAGATACACACTCGAGTTTTAACCAAAGATGGTTTTGTCTAACAATAATATTACATTAAATGATAGCAATATTTATAAGTAATGTAATGTCATACAAATTCAATTCAAGATACACACTCGAGTTTTAACCACAGATGGTTTTGTCTAACAATAATATTACATTAAATGATAGCAATATTTATAAGTAATGTAATGTCATACAAATTAAATTCAAGATACACACTCGAGTTTTAACCACAGATGGTTTTGTCTAACAATAATATTACATTAAATGATAGCAATATTTATAAGTAATGTCATACAAATTAAATTCAAGATAGATACTATAGCTAGTTCCTGTAAGCCGTCCTAGCCTGCAGCTCCAGCGTGTACATACCTGGTTCATTGAGACATTTAGACAGCTGATTTTGAGCACTCTCTCTGGGATGAGAACCCTTGTCCGCCGTGGTCCCGATGTGACATCTATCACTTCACCACTACATTGCCTTTTGCTCACCAGAGACACAGAGAGTGAGAGACTGTGAGTTTTCAATAACCAGATCTTACATTAGAAAGGTGTCATAGAAGACAATTTTTTGCCGCGGTGCGTTGTTTTTCATTCGACGGTATCGCGTTGATGAAACGGTTTGATGTAATGATATCACGGACTAAAAGAAAATGTGTGACAAATGGTTCCATTATCTGTTAAGCCAAATTGGGCATCACTAATGTGACAACACACTGTATGCCCTTTCTATTTATCTGGTTCATGTCAGAAGCCAGCACGGATAGGACGCATGAATTCCTTGGTGTTTGCCATCGGCTACTCAGATCATTTGAATGTGACTACTTATCACATTGGTCCATCACATGGTACCACTGATGTTAGCCCTGGAGATCTGAAACTGATTTATGGGCAAATGTAAAGAACCTTCAAGAAGGATGCATTGGATTTAAATGCTAAAACATCCAGGAATAGTCTTTAAATTTTTCACCCTTTCCTGAGACATCTGCGGAAAAGATAGACAGATGAGTTTAATTTAATTCACAGGCTCAGCTAGTTTCTCATTTAGTTGTTTATTGTGAAAAGGTTTATCTTGTATTTCACCTCAATGTTATAATATTCATATTGGAATTGAATGCCAACTCCGGACAGTGGATGTGGAGATATGTGTCTTTCGATGCACATGGGATGCCATTCTATTTTTTCCACGCAGCTTGCTCAACCAGGAAGTCTAAATCCTTTCACCCAGGAAGAAACGCATTCTCCAGCCATCTACCTTGATTAGTATCACAGGCTAAACTGCCACTAGAGCGTGACGAGTCAAGGTGGCTATATATCATTAATGACCCCTCAAACCCGGACTGTGCCAATTTTACCACCCTATATTGAATATCTAATCCACAAACAGGATTAAAATCCTGGTTTATCAATCAGAAACTGCAAAGTACATTAAAGCTGTGACCCCAAAAGTTTACCTTTAACTTTTGTCAATGATGTTAAATAGGAAGAAACTTTTATTTTTTCCCTTTATTCTATATGTTGTATCTTGGCCTATATATAGATAATATATATATATATATATATATATATATATATATATATTATATATTTATATGGTTTGTGTGTTGTGTTTGCTATTTTGTAGAAGTCAGCATAATGTTTAATAGATGGTGGGTGTCATTTGGGTCATAAACTTTTAGGTGGTAGACCATTTACATTTAAATCGAACTGACATTTAACATCTTATTACTACCACAAAAATGGCTGCCTTATCCACCCACCATTAAATGTCAATGCAAATGGGCACGTCTATTCTATTTTCTATATATCTATTATTTTAACAGGATTCCCAAGGAATCGTATAATGTAAAAGAACTGTTATTTTCATTAAGTTCCGCAATCTCTTAGGTTTTCACTTTTTGACTCTTTACGATAACATGTAAACCAATGGTGGAAATTGAACCATTTCATTTTTTCATTGACATTTTTAGGACTAGTCTAATGGCTAGCGATTAGCATTTAACATGCACACACACACGCACACACAACACAGCACTGGTAACAATCACTGAATGGTACTGGATTTTCCCATGTGCTGTATAAAGATGTTGGTTGTTATTAAGGCTGGGCGGTTTGGCCTAAAATACGTACCACAGTATTATTTGAAGCACAGACGGTAACGATATATATCACGATATATTAGTTTTTCTTAACTTGTATGTTAACTGCATGTCGGCTATTAATATAATCTTATTATGGGAACACATTTCCCATAGTACATACAGACTCAGCGGTATATTAAGATTATATATATTTAGCAAAACTGCATTAATAGATAAAATAGTATACTAAACCTTTTCAGGATGCTTCCATCTCTCAAAAAAAAAAAAGAACGCAGTAATGGCATTTGTCGGTCCACCGATGACTTTACTTGTCATAAAGACTTTGGAAAATGACTGATTGAATTATGTCTGATTTGCAGTAGTAGCTGTTTTTCAATGGCGCATTATTCTGCTTTCCTCATATTACCCAACATGCTTTGCTTTGAGGTGCTAGAGCAGATTGCTTGTGTCACCAGTCTTCACAACCACTGTCGTCCAACATGCTTTGCTGATTACCATCTTTTGCTCTCTGTCTGACTTTTTAAACGCGAACCATGTCCACATAATGAAGGTTGTACTGTTTTTTTGACCAACTCCTCTTTCATCCATTTCTTTCGTTTATGAACGAGGCTGTATTGGATCTCACGTTTCCAAGAGGATTCGCTGACGTTGGCTGATGATGATGATTGATGACGTAGCCAATTCTTTCTGAATGCTCTACCGCGGTAAGACGCTATAGTCAAAATCCATACCTTGGGCAAAATCCATGGGCCAAATCCATACCGGTGTATTTTTCAGCCCGTTCATATTGTCCACCCCTAGTTGTTATGCATGAACACGCCCCACACTCACACAGCGGTGTCCCAGCCAGTATCATGACCCACCACTCTGTGGTTCTGTCCAGTACTATAGGGAGGCTACAGTTAGAGGTTCTGTCAGGGTTTCTGTTGAACCACACACACAGTGGGCCTTAATGGGCCACTCCCCTGGGATATACAGCCACACACAGTGGGCCTTAATGGGCCACTCCCCTGGGATATACAGCCACACACAGTGGGCCTTAATGGGCCACTCCCCTGGGATATACAGCCACACACAGTGGGCCTTAATGGGCCACTCCCCTGGGATATACAGCCACACACAGTGGGCCTTAATGGGCCACTCCCCTGGGATATACAGCCACACACAGTGGGCCTTAATGGGCCACTCCCCTGGGATATACAGCCACACACCGTGGGCCTTAATGGGCCACTCCCCTGGGATATACAGCCACACACAGTGGGCCTTAATGGGCCACTCCCCTGGGATATACAGCCACACACCGTGGGCCTTAATGGGCCACTCCCCTGGGATATACAGCCACACACAGTGGGCCTTAATGGCGCTTTCCACCTCACTGCTGCCGGCTGTCCCCCGATTGACGGGGTTTCTAGGCATTGATAAATGTGCCTGTGTGTGTGTGTCAGTGTCTTGAGTGCGTCTGTGTGTATGTCTGAGTGTGTCTGTATGTGTGTCAGTGTCTGAGTGCGTCTGTGTGTATGTCTGAGTGTGTCTGTATGTGTGTCTGAGCGTGTCTCTATATGTGTGAGTGTCTGAGTGTGTGTGTCTGTATGTGTGTCAGTGTTTGAGTGTGTCTGTATGTGTGTCAGTGTCTGAGTGTGTCGGGTATGTGTTTTTGACACAGAGGTAGACACAGGAGCTGACACAGAGGTAGACACAGGAGCTGACACAGTGGCTGACACAGGGAGCTGACACAGAGGTATACACAGGACCTGACACAGTGGCTGACACAGGGAGCTGACACAGGGGCTGACACAGTGGCTGACACAGGGGCTGACACAGGGGGCTGACACAGGGGGCTGACACAGGGACTGACACAGGGGGGACTGACACAGGGGGCTGACACAGGGGGCTGACACAGGGGCTGACACAGGGAGCTGACACAGGGAGCTGACACAGGGGCTGACACAGGGGGCTGACACAGGGGCTGACACAGGGGCTGACACAGGGGCTGACACAGGGAGCTGACACAGTGGCTGACACAGGGGGCTGACACAGTGGCTGACACAGGGGGCTGACACAGGGACTGACACAGGGGCTGACACCGACAATTAAGAGCATAGCGCGTAAACACACACACACGGTCTTTCCAGGCAGTCAGTTCTACATTAGTGAGCCGATGCCAGTTAAGAGCCTGCAGATGCTGGTTAGGGAGATAGTGTGGAAGCATGACAGTGATGGACGAGCAGCGGATGAGTAGCGTGGCACCACTCATCCGAGCCGTACGCCACTGGGATGATCATCATGTATCTGTTAATGTCATAATCAGCCCAGAAAACAGCAGCCTCTTGGGACGAGGGATGCGTACGCACCTCCGTGAATGTGCGTGTTTTGGCTCACAGGCTTCATAACCGGGTTCCGCATTTATAACCATTTGTAAGGTTTCTAGCCCGAAACCCAAACCGTTTAACTTCAGCAACAATGCGTATCGCTTTGGATTTCAGGCTAGGCAGGTTCTTCTTGGTGTGAACAGGCTGCAGTGATGATTCATCGATTGGTGGCTCTTTACACGGTCTCTCACGGCTGTGTGCGTGCGTGCGTGCGTGCGTGCGTGCGTGTGTGTGTGTGTGTGTGTGCGTGCGTGGTACAGTAAAGGTAGAACGCACAAGTGAAGAGAGTGGTTTGCTAACGAACAGCATTTAGTAAGCTAGCCCCAGATCAAACACCAATGGTTGTTCAGCGGTTAGCGACTTCCTCTGTTAGTCTCATTTCTGATGCCTTCGAGTGATATCACTCGCTTGTATCTATTTAGGAACAATGTTAGCGAAACGCTTTGCGACTAAATGCAATCCGGCGTTTGTTTTTAGACAAGTCCAATTAACTCCCCTCGCGCTGTTCCAGTCGTGTTTTTCCATTTTTGCATACTGTTCAGTCAAGATCCGCAGACTCAGCAGACGGGGAAAGGGTTAAAATGCCGTAGAGAACTAGCGAATATACCTGCCTGGCTGCCCGGGGAATTGGCTTTAGGCGGCTAGATGAAACGATTTGATTCCGTTTCCTTTTTTAAACTCCAGGGGGTTGGAAATAGGGGCGGGGCCATGGGTGGAGGGGAAACTGGAGCTGCCAGTCAACAGGATTTTATTCCCGCTATAAACATCAACTGTCGTCCCATCTTTTCTTGCATCCATAACAAAAGAGAGCTCCTCACGAGCTAAAAACTGCGTGTGGCTAATGTATGTAAATGGATTTAACAAATGGTCTTTGATCTCCGATCTCGCACTCGAATCTCCGTGTCCTCGTGTTCAAAGTCCTGTGGACAGTAACTTAGCGACGCTGTTAAATATGCCCGATAATCATGAGACATCAAACTAGTCCAAGATAATTATTAGACAGTATTTGATTGGTCGTTACTGTCGTAAAACAATATGCGCTATCAAGATAAACCATTTAACCACATCTAATTTTAGCAGGCGACTGAAAACGCACTCTGATAGGTTAGAACATGTTCGGCTCAGCATTGGTCATGTAACGTCAGCTTGCTACTTGACGGTCGTTTGCCCGGGTGTTATGAAAAGATGAATGAGCGTTTGTTTGCTACATTACCGTTTTATTTAGTTAACGTTACATTGGGTTTGAGAGTACAGTATTGACATACAGTAGTTTATAAGCTGTCATTAGTTGTAGACACAGTGCACAATATATGGCTGTGCTATCCAGCCACTAAGTTAATAACAAATATTTTGATTTGATTCAATAATAAGGTGGTGAACTGTAGTGTGTTAACATTTGTGCATTAAGCTACAATGTGTTGTTTTGCACTAATTGGAGAGATGTTAATTATGGCACTGTGAGCTAAAACATTTTCTGTATTTGTTCTCATGGCCCCACTGAGCCTGCAAAATTGGAGGCAAGGTCTGTCATTAGGATTCAGCAACTGACAAGCGAGTTCTTTCTTCCTTAGTACCTCCACGTTTGGTCTGTCATTAGGATTCAGCAACTGACAAGCGAGTTATTTCTTCCTTAGTACCTCCACGTTTGGTCTGTACGGTGTATTCATGTTACAAAGCAAAATATAGTTATTAACTTTAAAGTGAAGCTTTCTTGGTGTTTTTGTCATATCGCACTAGCATTTTTAGACTGATTATATATCAAACAACTTTTCAACGCTGATATTGTATGCTAATAGATAAAGTAGTCATAGTAGAATATTACTGTCACGTTTTGGGCACGGCCACTCTGCCCATGAAATCAAACGCCCTCTCTCCCTTGTTTGGCACACGGTCACATAATGTTTAATATTTTTATTGCCCTCACCTATTTAAGTTCCCAGTGTGTGTTGTCAGTCTTTGTGTGGTTTTTACCAACGGTACGTTTGCGTATGTCTTGTTTAGTGTTTTTTCAGTTATAGTTACATTTTTAATCAATAAATGTCTTTTGTTCGCCCTGTCTAATAAATAAGCTAAAGAAGCAGCATTGGCTGATTGAGGCCACTTATTGTATGATTTGTATCCAGTAAATAACATACTAGCCAAACCAAGTACAAAACTATTTATTGTAACAGTCTCAATAAAGGTCTGACTCGCAAAAAAAAATACATGTCCATGTTATTACACAATTATGTATCATCAATGGCCTGGCTAGTTTAATTGTGTTGACATTCTCAGGTGGATTTAGTCCATTTATGTATAAAAAAAGTGTCACGTCCGGACCAAGTCTATCTCATCTGGAGCACAGACACCTGTTAGTAGAAAATGCCCTCTCGTGTGTACCTCATCACTGTCCCAATTTAAGTTTCTCCTTCACTAGTTTATCTTGTCATGTTTGTACTCTGTTCCTTTATAACGTTGTTCTGTCTTTTTTGTTACTTTTTATTCAACGTCCTCTGCTCTTCCTGGGTCTGTCATGCATCCTAAAGCATTTTTACAAAACTGAGTCATTAAGCTGCTGAAACAGTGAATACTGCATAAAGGCTGAAGGAATTGTAAAAACCTGAAACCAAGAAGGCTAGAAGGTTATAGTTGGTATGGGCTACATAATTCTTAATTTCCCAATTGTTTAGGTTGGCTACGAAATGGGGAGTTAGAGAGTGGCGGTGAAACGAGGAGTTAGAGAGAGGAGGTAAAACGAGGAGTTAGAGAGAGGAGGTGAAACGAGGAGTTAGAGAGTGGAGGTGAAACGAGGAGTTAGAGAGTGGAGGTGAAACGAGGAGTTAGAGAGTGGAGGTGAAACGAGGAGTTAGAGAGTGGAGGTGAAACGAGGAGTTAGAGAGTGGAGGTGAAACGAGGAGTTAGAGAGTGGAGGTGAAACGAGGAGTTAGAGAGAGGAGGTGAAACGAGGAGTTAGAGAGTGGAGGTGAGATGAGGAGTTAGAGAGTGGAGGTGAGATGAGGAGTTAGAGAGAGGAGGTGAGATGAGGAGTTAGAGAGTGGAGGTGAGATGAGGAGTTAGAGAGTGGAGGTGAGATGAGGAGTTAGAGAGTGGAGGTGAGATGAGGAGTTAGAGAGTGGAGGTGAGATGAGGAGTTAGAGAGAGGAGGTGAGATGAGGAGTTAAACATTATCTGAGAATAATTGTCAGTAACTCTGGCCCTACAACTCCATCCTTTCCCTCTCATCCTCCAACTGATCTCTCCATCTCTCTACCTTGCCTCATCCCCTCCATCGTGCCCCTCATTATTTTCCCTCTTCTTCTAACAAGTCTATTGATCTGTCAGGTCTCTAGGTAGGAATCCATAAGACACTCCGCCGCTCCTCTTTCCGAGTTCCATCTCTGGCTAATAAAGGCCGTCCTCACCCTCCTGAGGTGCCACCATTTTGGGCTTGTTTGTATTCCTCACATCTCCCTGGTGGAACTAACCGCCACGTGAGAGGAAGGTTCAGGCCATCCACGTACAAGCCCAGTATTCATTAGACTTCCTGCCTGGCTCAACCTCTCCCTGGTCCTGCTGTCGTTTGTTTCTTCATTTCCATTTTTCTCTGCTTACGAAGGGATTCTGGTGTTTTGGAGATCCACCCAATTAGTGGAATGTCCTAGATGGTTCTGGAACAGTGCTCCGGAGTCAGACCACATGACACCAGTCCAGCCTCCTTAAACAGCTCCATCACCCCATTCCTCCATCTATCTTTATCCCTCCCTCCCTAATCGCTCTCTTTCTTACCACCTAAACTTTGATATGCAATTTTGAAAAAAAATCTTTGGGGGGGGTTGTTACTCTGGTGCTATTATGTGGTCCGTTATCAAAGTATTCTCGAAAGGCAATTTATTTTCACAGAATATTGTTTTGCCCAAACAGGAAAAACATCAATGTGTATCTAGAGGGAGAAGGGAGCTGGTCTTGCCGAAAGCATTGATTTCACTTAATTTGCCGGTAGCTCCTGTCTACTGTTGCCAGGGCGACTGGGAAGGAGATCTCTATGGATGGGGCTGTTGTTTGTATGTTGTTATTTGTTATTAGATATTTGCATGGCAGGTTAGCAGCAACGATACTGGTCATGGTTAATCTGCTCAAAGGGTCAAGCCGATTAAAACAATTGAAGAGTTTCCACGACCGCAAAGCTTTGTGAACCGGCCCAATGTGAACCAGAACAGACTGAACCGGCACAATGCAAACCATAACAGACTGAACCGGCACAATGTGAACAAGCACAATGTGAACCAGAACAGACTGAACAAGCACAATGTGAACCAGAACAGACTGACCCGGCAGAGCACAATGTGAAATCCCTTGTCTGGACTTGTGGGCATTTCCCCCTTGTCACTGTTCCAGGCTCTGCCTTGTGTGAATGAAGCAGGCGTCGGGCTTTTATCGTTGTTATGTGTGTTTGTGTGACTGGCTGGTGGGTTCATTCTGACTGCCTGGAAGTGCCCTGGTTACCCTGGGGAGTGCTTCCCTGTTATTCCCTCATTCATCTTACCAACCTCAACCCCCTCACCCCCCCCACGCCGCCCACACACACGCACACACACCACAAAGGGAAGGAAGGCTGACAACTGTAGTGTTGGCTCTGGACTTGGGTTCAAGTACTACTTGAAACATTAAGAGCTGGTCATACCTGCTTGTAGTGGCACTTTTTCACACACACACACACACACACTCACAATCACAATCACACTCACACTCACACTCACACTCACACTCACACTCACACACACACCAGGCACCGCCTTTTGCTTTTTCTGCTACACATTTATTTCAAAAACTGCCTGGAGCTTTAAGCAAGATGTTTTAGAGGAATTGACTCGGGGCTCTTCTACTTCTTTACTTTCTGACTGTGTCCTTGTCACGTCTCACTTCAAGCTTAACAATGATGTTTGGGTCAGACCGGGACCACAGGAATGAAGTAATGTTCAAACGTAAAAGTTAAATGTGTCTGACTGTTGGCTAGAGAAACAGCCCGGCCGCAGTAAACTGACAGCATTTTTGTGATACAGGAATAAATATTATTTTATGACATACCATTTTAAAGTGCTACCACCATGTTTGATTGTCCTGCTATTTCAGATTTTCTCTAAGGTAGCTTGTTTTTCATCATAGATGTTTATATGGGTGTGTTCATTTAGGGTTTCTCAACCAGCTCTACATGTTAGAGTAAATGTTTTTGGAGCCATGTCTGTGTTTTACACAAATACTGCGCTTAATGTAGCTTCACAGACAGAGTGTTATGCAGCTTCACACACAGGACCTTATGTAGCTTCTCCCAGAGGGCCGTATGTAGCTTTACACAGGGTGCGTTATGTAGCTTCACAGACAGAGTTTTATGTAGCTTCACACACATGGACCTTATGTAGCTTCACACACAGGACCTTATGTAGCTTCACATGCAGGGCGTTATGTAGCTTCACAAACAAGGTTTTATGTAGCATCACACACTATCCCTATGTGGATTTGAACACAGGGCTTTTTCACGTCAGTTCTCTCATCAAATCTCTGAGAGCAGATCCAATTTCAAACACAGGCACGCACTCTGGAGCGTTCATATTTCTTAACATCGGAATATCCTCTGATCGCACAGAAAGACACGCCATTTTGTTTGCGAGAGTGTGGTTTTTGGGACATTAGCGTACCCTCTAACACTCATTGTATCACTGCCCCTCGAGTTAACAAGTAGTCCCCATTATGTCATCTACTAGTGTGAAAGGCCAATCTCACCTGACAAGCTGTAGTAGCAGGGGACAATTAGTTGCAAGTCAATGGTTTCACTTGTCAATCTCGATTTGCCTAATAGCTACTAGCGTACAAGCTGACAAAGGTTGGTCACTTCACTTGCTAGCTAGGTGGCTAGCTATTGGCGATAGATTAACTGGGCTAACATAGACTAATTGGGCTAATTTATTAGAAAATGTCTAATAAAGCATGAGTATCACATAGCTAGCGAGCAAGTATTCCTCTGCGAAAATGTTGCTGAGAGTCTGAATGCTCTTTTAATTATTATTATAAATTTTTTATTATCTTCTTCGATATGAGATGAGATAAGTCATTAACCATTTTTACTTGCTTTGGTCAGGGGCAGACTCGAGGCGTGGCGCTACTTTAATATTACTACTCCGGTGAGTGATAAGCCTATTTCAGACTGTGCCGTTAACGGGGAAATGGAATCGTCTTTTCGAGGTCCAGATTGGCACATTTCATGAAACACGTACAGTAGATTAAACGTGGCTGGGATGTGTTTTGAAATGAGTGTGAATATTACACATGTCGATATTGCATTTGCAACTTGAATTTGATTAATTGCGCGGCCCTAACCGATGCACGCGGAGACACACGCATACACACGCATACACACGCATACACACACACACGCGCACATACACACACACACACACCAACCTACCTTCCTCATCCCTCACATGCTGTCTGACAGTCAGTGATTGAGCGGCTCCGCATGTTTAGTAATGGCTGTTTGGTTCCATTACGGAGGACGGGCAGCGCAGCCCCTCCCAGAATAAACAGCACGCCGCTCTAATTGAGAAGAATTACAAAGAGACCCCCTGAAACAGGGCTTTAAACAGGGAATGGAAGGTAGGACGGAGAGGGAACGTGTCGACAAGGGCAGGGTTGAGAGGGTGAGGCTGGTGAGGGGTTTGGAAAACGGCGCACTCGATTCTCAAGACCGCAGTGCATATAATATGCATGGATGGAGGCACACAAATACACACACACACACACACAGTCCTGGGTAAACACTGATACTGAATACACACACACACACACACACACACACACAGTCCTGGGTAAACACTGATACTGAATACACACACACACACACACACACACAGTCCTGGGTAAACACTGATACTGAATACACACACACACACACACACACACACAGTCCTGGGTAAACACTGATACTGAATACACACACACACACACACACACACACAGTCCTGGGTAAACACTGATACTGAATACACACACACACACACACACACACACACAGTCCTGGGTAAACACTGATACTGAATACACACACACACACACACACACACACACACACACAGTCCTGGGTAAACACTGATACTGAATACACACACACACACACACACACACACACACAGTCCTGGGTAAACACTGATACTGAATACACACAGAACACGCACATACTTGTAGCTCATCTTGAATGCATACGCACAATAAAGCCACTAGGGCAGGAACATTATTTACGTTATCTTTGTTTTATTGGGAAGACCCGAACCCCCCAATACAAACAGCTTAGGATAGAGATCCAACCCAATATGCCGCCGTCATTAGTCGCTTTGTGTGAGAGAATGTATCTGCGTGTGCTCCTGGAGATTTGATCACCTGTCTCAAACTTCTACGGGACTTCTGTTAATCAGGTCTTTAGCCTTCTAGCCCTCATCTGTGCAGGAATTCCTGTGTGTGTGTGTGTGTGTGCATACTGCCAGTAGTTACATAAAGGTTGATAACATGTGCAGAGGCATTTATTCAGGGCTGCAGGCAACTGGCACAGCCACACATCAACTGCCTCCAGAGGGGATTCATACAGTCACAGTGCCCGAATATGAGCTGTGGCATAGTGCATAGTGCACATCTGTCTGTCTGTGTCTGTCTGTGTCTGTGTGTGTGTGTTTGATAATGTCTTTCTAAGTATTACAAACCCTCCCACGGTAACATTGCTGCTTCGATTTTCTGAATAGGAATAGTAAAGGCAAGTGACAAACAAAAGGAAAGTGTTTCAGCAAGGTGTTGGGTCACCGGAAGACGCCAGAACCGCTTCAATGTGCCTTGGCATAGATTCTACGGGCCTCTGGAGATCCGCTGGAGTGACGGGACAGAATTATTCCAGAAGATATTCCCTAATTACGTGTTCTGATGACGGTGATGGAGAGTGCTGTCTAACTCATCGGTACAACATCTCCCATTAGGTCCAGATATGGTGACTGTGAAGGCCCTGGCATGTGATTCACGTCATCTCATCTCCCATTAGGTCCAGACCTGGTGACTGTGAAGGCCCTGGCATGTGATTCAGATCATCCCATCTCCCATTAGGTCCAGATCTGGTGACTGTGAAGGCCCTGGTATGTGATTTACGTCACTCCCATTAGGTCCAGATATGGTGACTGTGAAGGCCCTGGCATGTGATTTACATCATCTCATCTCCCATTAGGTCCAGAACTGGTGACTGTGAAGGCCCTGGCATGTGATTCAGATCATCCCATCTCCCATTAGGTCCAGACCTGGTGACTGTGAAGGCCCTGGCATGTGATTCACGTCATCTCATCTCTTATTAGGTCCAGATCTGGAGACTGTGAAGACCCTGGCATGTGATTTACGTCACTCCCATTAGGTCCAGATATGGTGACTGTGAAGGCCCTGGCATGTGATTCACATCATCTCATCTCCCATTAGGTCCAGAACTGGTGACTGTGAAGGCCCTGGCATGTGATTCAGATCATCCCATCTCCCATTAGGTCCAGACCTGGTGACTGTGAAGGCCCTGGCATGTGATTCACGTCATCTCATCTCTTATTAGGTCCAGATCTGGAGACTGTGAAGGCCCTGGCATGTGATTCACGTCATCTCAACTCCCATTAGGTCCAGATCTGGAGACTGTGAAGACCCTGGCATGTGATTTACGTCACTCCCATTAGGTCCAGATATGGTGACTGTGAAGGCCCTGGCATGTGATTCACATCATCTCATCTCCCATTAGGTCCAGAACTGGTGACTGTGAAGGCCCTGGCATGTGATTCAGATCATCCCAACTCCCATTAGGTCCAGACCTGGTGACTGTGAAGGCCCTGGCATGTGATTCACGTCATCTCATCTCTTATTAGGTCCAGATCTGGAGACTGTGAAGGCCCTGGCATGTGATTCACGTCATCTCAACTCCCATTAGGTCCAGATATGGTGACTGTGAAGGCCCTGGCATGTGATTCACGTCATCTCATCTCCCATTAGGTCCAGACCTGGTGACTGTGAAGGCCCTGGCATGTGATTCAGATCATCCCATCTCCCATTAGGGCCAGATCTGGTGACTGTGAAGGCCCTGGTATGTGATTCACGTCATCTCATCTCTTATTAGGTCCAGATCTGGAGACTGTGAAGGCCCTGGCATGTGATTCACGTCATCTCAACTCTTATTAGGTCCAGATCTGGAGACTGTGAAGGCCCTGGCATGTGATTCACGTCATCTCAACTCTTATTAGGTCCAGATCTGGAGACTGTGAAGGCCCTGGCATGTGATTCACGTCATCTCAACTCTTATTAGGTCCAGATCTGGAGACTGTGAAGGCCCTGGCATGTGATTCACGTCATCTCAACTCTTATTAGGTCCAGATCTGGAGACTGTGAAGGCCCTGGCATGTGATTCACGTCATCTCAACTCTTATTAGGTCCAGATCTGGAGACTGTGAAGGCCCTGGCATGTGATTCACGTCATCTCATCTCTTATTAGGTCCAGATCTGGAGACTGTGAAGGCCCTGGCATGTGATTCACGTCATCTCATCTTTTATTAGGTCCAGATCTGGAGACTGTGAAGGCCCTGGCATGTGATTCACGTCATCTCATCTCTTATTAGGTCCAGATCTGGAGACTGTGAAGGCCCTGGCATGTGATTCACGTCATCTCAACTCTTATTAGGTCCAGATCTGGAGACTGTGAAGGCCCTGGCATGTGATTCACGTCATCTCATCTCTTATTAGGTCCAGATCTGGAGACTGTGAAGGCCCTGGCATGTGATTCACGTCATCTCAACTCTTATTAGGTCCAGATCTGGAGACTGTGAAGGCCCTGGCATGTGATTCACGTCATCTCATCTCTTATTAGGTCCAGATCTGGAGACTGTGAAGGCCCTGGCATGTGATTCACGTCATCTCATCTCTTATTAGGTCCAGATCTGGAGACTGTGAAGGCCCTGGCATGTGATTCACGTCATCTCATCTCTTATTAGGTCCAGATCTGGAGACTGTGAAGGCCCTGGCATGTGATTCACGTCATCTCAACTCTTATTAGGTCCAGATCTGGAGACTGTGAAGGCCCTGGCATGTGATTCACGTCATCTCATCTCCTTTTAGACCCCATACTCAGCTACTCTATCAGTGTCTACCCCCTGTGGCTTGGGCCATTTTCATCCCGGAAGAGACCACTTGCATCAGGATAAAGGCGTATCACTCAGAATGAACTCGGAAGCATTTGCACTGACCCTTCTCTCTAAGAGGACAAGTGGACCCAAACTATGCCAGGAGAATGCCCCACCCCAACCCCCACAGCATAACAGAGCTTCCCCGTAGGAGATCAAGCATCCATGTGTTTCCTTTAATCCGTAGCCCTGTATCGACAGTCGTGAGATGAAGAGGACTCTCGGTGTATATCGGCGTGGCGGGAGACAAACATCCCGAGGACCTGCTTTGGTAACCGTTTAGTCTGCATGGCAAATGACACGCAGTTCCCCACATAACCCAGTTCCATGGGTTCTAGTCAGAGCAAGTGCACTAAACAGTGGACAGGGCGCCATTTGGGAGTGAGCACACCACGCATCTGAAACATCCCTGTTTGTCAGGATCGCTGGGCTTCACTGATAACCGGCGTAGTGGTGGTATTCTGAGGATATTAGACAGTCCGGACAGGACAGTGTGCAAGATAGGGAGATTACTAAGCTATTTTCGGGACGATAAGGGCTGTTGGTGCTTTCCGGGAGAATGACACAAGAGGGAAAGATAGAGAGAGACAGAGAGAGAGAGAGAGAAGAGAGAGGGAGAGAGAGAGAGAGATGTGAAGGGATTATGGCAGTTCCACCCGCTCACCTCAGGAAGGAGAGAGAGAGAGATCAGATGGGGAGGAGGGGGAGAGAGACCAGTGACAGAGAGAGGCAAATGCTTTCAAAGACAGTGGATTCTGTGTGGCATGTTTTGCGATGAGAGTAGGGAAGCACCACCTACAATATTGACCAATTATTGACCAACGGACGATATTCTTTAAACACCATCGGCCTACAGCAATGTTTAGTTGTTTCTGTTCCTGTGTATCCTGGCGTGAAAAAGGGTTGTTCATGACTGTGTGTGTGTCTGTGTGTGGCATGGAGAGAAAATGAGGCACAGACAGTAAGCGAGAGTGAGATAAAGAGAGAGAGAGTCTGTTGCATGTGGCAGGTTAAGAAAGTAGGATGGATTGGCGGCGGGAATAGAAGCTAGTGATTAAAATAAAAAATGACATGTAACGGCAGTGAGAAATGGGTACTTGATAGGTGTATGAAAGAGAGTACATTAAAGAAGAAATCAATTAATGATGTATTAACGAAAGCACTGCTTCAGGTACAGATGGTAAGATCAGAGGGCGAGAGGAGAGACCGGTTGTGGGACGGACGGTGAGATCAGAGGGCGAGAGGAGAGACCGGTTGTGGGACGGACGGTGAGATCAGAGGGCGAGAGGAGAGACCGGTTGTGGGAGGGACGTTGAGATCAGAGGGCGAGAGGAGAGACGGGTTGTGGGAGGGATGGTGAGATCAGAGGGCGAGAGGAGAGACGGGTAGTGGGAGGGATGGTGAGATCAGTGGGCGAAAGGAGAGACCGGTTGTGGGAGGGACGGTGAGATTGAAGAGAGTCTTATCAAAGGGGAACGGTGAGAGCGATCGGCTACAGTGGTGAAAGGAGAACGTCAGATACAGTACATTAGAGAGACGGCAAACAAAGACTGACGGACCCGTGGACAGGAAGTGATGCGTGAACCCAAGGGAAGCACAGTAGAGAGACAGCTTAATGACAACAGAGAATAACAGAAGGCACGGAGGAAAGGGGGAGAGAAAGGAGAGAAGGAAAGAAAGGAGAGAAGGCGATAGGTAGAGAGAGAGAAACGGTTCCCGTTTACACTTAATTGATTTCTGCTTATGCAGTTATCCAGGGTGACTCACAGAAGCGAGTGCCTTTCATCCGTGTGCATGTTTGCTACACATATTAGGTCACAGCAAAAGGTGACAGAGGAGAAGGACCCAGAGAAAGCTAGATATAGGAGAAGGAGCCTGGAAGACATCAAGAAATACGTTATTCTATGGTTGATCCAGGTTCATCAGGTGGAGCGAGAGAGACTCAGACGGGTATCTTGAGTTTGGAACCATATGTGTGTTTGTCTGTGTGGGAGGACACCCGTTTTGTCAGTTCGTGCATAAGGCTGAGAGCTGAGTCTACAAAGAAAACCGTTAACCTTAATGTCACCTAGTTACAGCTGTTGTTGACAGATGGGCTCTTTTATGTTATTTTACCAGGTCTTTCCCAGGAAGTCGAAAAAACTGATGTACAATAATACCCAATCATCTATGTTCAGTTGTACTGATGACTGAATACCAAATCAATCAGTGCCACTTTAGTTTTATTTATCCTATTAGTGGTACATTGGTACAGTTCCTTCTATTTATCCTATTAGTGGTACATTGGTACAGTCCGTTCTATTTTTTTTATTTGTAGTACATTGGTACAGTCCGTTCTATTTTTTTTATTTGTAGTACATTGGTACAGTCCGTTTTATTTATCCTATTAGTGGTACATTGGTACAGTCCGTTTTATTTATCCTATTTGTAGTACATTGGTACAGTCCGTTTTATTTATCCTATTTGTAGTACATTGGTACAGTCCGTTCTATTTCTCTTATTTGTAGTACATTGGTACAGTCTGTTTTATTCATCCTATTTGTAGTACATTGGTACAGTCGGTTTTATTTATCCTATTTGTAGTACATTGGTACAGTCCGTTTTATTTATCCTATTTGTAGTACATTGGTACAGTCCGTTTTATTTATCCTATTTGTAGTACATTGGAACAGTCCGTTTTATTTATCCTATTTGTAGTACATTGGTACAGTCCGTTTTATTTATCCTATTTGTAGTACATTGGTACAGTCCGTTTTATTTATCCTATTTGTAGTACATTGGTACAGTCCGTTTTATTTATCCTATTTGTAGTACATTGGTACAGTCCATTTTATTTATCCTATTTGTAGTACATTGGTACAGTCCATTTTATTGATCCTATTTGTAGCACATTGGTACAGAGCGTTTGATTTTTGCACCAATGATGAACTCAATGCAGGAGTGAGGAGTTCCCACAACCCCTATCCCAGGCATTTCACTTTTTAGTTTTAACCCTAAACTGACACCCGATTCACTTTGTCAAAGACTAAGGATTAGTTGAGGAAGTTTATCTTAGGGCTGACATTGATAGTATTGTTATTTCCCTTTACTATATGTGGTTCTCAGTCAGTGTCTAGTCGAACAACATTTAGAACAGGAAAATCACATATATAACACAGCAAATGAATAAATAATTATGACGTTTCTCATGTATTGACTTCCAGTCAGAATTGGAACCAAACACAGTACATCATTGGCACCTGTAATTAGAAAAATAACATTTGAAAGTGAATCAATGTGCTTGGTGAACTTAGACCAGTGTCATTCCTGCCTCTTTCGTCCCTTCTTCTGACTTTTGATGTTTGAAATTCTGTTTAACTAGACAGTGACTGTTAGTACAATAGTATCAATAACAGCCCAGAGATTTTTTAGGCATTTAGCATGCTATTTCCTGTTAGCATTATAGGTGGTCTCTACTATATTTAGAAAGCAATGACAATCTTTAAGCCATGGCAGTTGGAAGAACATGTGTGGTTTCAGGTAAATCAGTACTGCGGTGAAGCAGGTGAGATGAGGTGTTACAGAATAGACCTGTCATAGGCATGGCTTGGCTGACTGACTGGTTAGCTGGCTGGCTGACTGGTTGACTGCTGACGGAGAAATAGGTCATTCGAGCCAGTGTCACTTCAGATTATGGCATCAGTTACTGTTCAATAACCGACAATATTGTTGGATTTTATAATTGTCTTCTCGTATTGCCTTCCTGTTTGAAAAATGACAATGCCTATTAACTCAAGAATGCGAGTAGTATGAAATTAAATAGAGTGTTTCGTAGTTACTGACACCAATTTAATAATACTGTCTAAAATGACAGCGGCGGTTTAATTTGGCACTCATGTGTTCGTCGAAGCCTAAACATGAAGGAAGGTCTGGGCCGCTCTGTTTTCCGTCGAGAAATCACAGCGGAACACGGACAGATCGGTTGGTACGGAACAGCGACCGATTCAGGAAGGGATTGTGGATCGTTGGCAAACCCTGGGCTTTGAGTGGCCAGTGGAGCACTTTGCAATTAGTCTCATTACTCTTGCCATTCAATGAATCAATTAAGCCACCAGGGTGGCTACAGCAGGTACGGCAGCTTTAGGGATTTCCAGTCACCGCTACAGGACAATCTATGTTCGACTTGCAAGGTGTATGTACAGTGCTGAAAAGACAAGACAATATATGGAACTGAGGATCCCAGCTAATGGGTGTTTAGGTTTGACCAGATTGGTCCAGCTTAAAACTGTTACTGGTTATGTGTAGCGCAAACTTATTCCAGAAATGTATATATCTACTTATGTATAAAAAGTTGGCTCTGGTAAAAAGTAATATGTTACATATGCAGGAGGACGCCATTTTGGATGTTTTACCTCAGAAGCACTATAACATCTCTACTCTCGGTTTGGCCTATTATCATCATGACACTTTTAGTAGCGAGCATATTAATGTTTCACTCTCTTTTATGGCCTGCCAAGATCTTCGCCGGACCACTTTATTAAAGTTATTGGTCAATGTTCGTTGTTTATGTGGTATGGATGAGGTAGCAAGTTAGCCGGCTAGCACAATATCTCCTGGTGCCTTAGGGAGGAGGAGGGGGAGGAGAAGAAGTGCTGGCGCAATGTTTCTGCATGAACTTCATATGTCTGAGCTTTATAACGAGTCTCAGTGCAGTAGTGCTGTTTTGGGATCAGTTTAGGTCACTTTTTAAGATCTTTTTGGATGTTTGTGTGCGGACGTAGGGAACCCGGTCCACCCAGCTCATGCTTGTTGGCCTCTATACGAGTTATGGTCTGGATGACATTGCACAGAGATCATAAATTGACACCCTCCTCCTTGTGTTGCGTTGCGGTAAGTGATTTGTATATCATCCAGAGAGACCATGTCCTGTATGTCAGGACCAAGCCTTTAACCCGACAGAGATTGTTGAGTCAGGTCTTTCCGTTTGAGGGATCGCCGCTGATCAATATGTTTATTCCGTTATCAAGGAACTGCAACTGGCGTCTTTTAAAACCAAATTGACGTACGAGAATCACCCGCTAATAGGTTTTCTACAACACACGACACATTTAAGCAGAACTAAATATCTATGATTGCTTTAACTCTGCCTACCGTCTCCCCTCTCTACCGTCTCTCCTCTCTACCGTCTCCCCTCTCTACCGTCTCCCCTCTCTACCGTCTCCCCTCTCTACCGTCTCCCCTCTCTACCGTCTCCCCTCTCTACCGTCTCCCCTCTCTACCGCCTCCCCTCTCTACCGTCTCCCCTCTCTACCGTCTCCCCTCTCTACCGTCTCCCCTCTCTACCGTCTCCCCTCTCTACCGTCTCCCCAGTGCATTTGTTCTCAGATCCACAGCAATGTACCTTTGCGGAGGACGATGTAGTAAAGTCCTGTTTTGCTGGACATACTTTCATTAAAGGGGTCATGTTTTTAATCTAATTCCCAGGACCATCTAAGGCACTAGCTAACACGATTATGGTCTTGTCAGTGAAGAGGAGGGACAGGTTGTGTCTTCGTTTACTCTTCTGAACACCAGAGGAAGGATTCAACACAGTGTGACTACAAAGGACAATGTCTTGAAATGCATTTAGTGTGAAGGGAAATTAAGCATACGCGCAACAAGTCCCATAACGTCTGAATGTTTGAAACCTGAAGTGTCGATGGAAGCAACAGCAAATGCACCCTCAACCCAAGTTTAACACGCCACCACGTTCCAATGAATTGCTCCCTGGCTGCAATACGCTCTAGCAGCAGGATATTGTAAATTACACACGTCCTTTTATTTCTCGTCCTTAAAACGAAAAAATAACATTAACAGCCTAATCGTCAAGAAGGAGTTCAATTTGCCTCGTGTGCAAGTCCAGTAAAACGGGTGTGCGGTTTGGCTCAGCCTAGTTTTAATACCACCGCGCAAACATCAACGCTTCGTGTGTGTCTATGGCACATGTGTGAGGTACAGCCAAACTCAATCCCATGCTACCGCTGTTCACAGCCTGGGTAAAATACAAAATGGCTCGGTAATATGCCATGTGAAAGACAACAGGGCTCTGAAGTCGTTCTACAGGTTACTAACGTGTAAACTACAGCTCCACCCAACCAATCTCTCCTTATGTCTGTCTATCCTCCTGGCTTCCTGTCTGTCTCGGAGCACTCCGAATTTGTTTTTCCATCTTTTAGCTTCCCGCTGCTTATCTCCTCACCAGGGATGTTGCACAATGCAGAAATAGACGTGGTAGAGAATAGGTGACGGGCAGAAAGGCCAAGGGTAAAAGAGTTTGCTGGAAAGAGAGTTGGAGGTTCAGGGGCCATTAGAAAGGAGCGATGGTGGATGGTCTCAGGTGGGGAGGATGCCAGGGTCCTGTGGTTGTAATGACGGTTGATATAGCTAACACCTGCCCCAGCAGAGATGTCTGTCTCTCACCTCCGGTCAGTTTCTCTCTGTTATTGTTCGTCTCACTGTGTGTGTGTGTGTGTGTGTTTTGCCCTCGCTCATTGTTCGTCCCACTGTGTGTGTGTGTTTTGCCTTCTCCCCTCTATCGCTTTCTCTGCCCACTCCCAAACACGGTTCCCTCCCTCGGACACACCAAGCTCCTCCATAACAGTAACACTCAGCTGTAGCCCCTCCCTCCTTCTGTAACACTCAGCTGTAGCCCCTCCCTTCTTCTCTAACACTCAGCCGTAGCCCCGTCCCTCCTTCTGTAACACTCAGCCGTAGCCCCTCCCTCCTTCTCTAACACTCAGCCGTAGCCCCTCCCTCCTTCTGTAACACTCAGCCGTAGCCCCTCCCTCCTTCTGTAACACTCAGCCGTAGCCCCGTCCCTCCTTCTCTAACACTCAGCCGTAGCCCCTCCCTCCTTCTCTAACACTCAGCCGTAGCCCCGTCCCTCCTTCTGTAACACTCAGCCGTAGCCCCGTCCCTCCTTCTGTAACACTCAGCCGTAGCCCCTCCCTCCTTCTGTAACACTCAGCCGTAGCCCCTCCCTCCTTCTCTAACACTCAGCCGTAGCCCCTCCCTCCTTCTCTAACACTCAGCCGTAGCCCCTCCCTCCTTCTCTAACACTCAGCCGTAGCCCCTCCCTCCTTCTCTAACACTCAGCCGTAGCCCCTCCCTCCTTCTCTAACACTCAGCCGTAGCCCCGTCCCTCCTTCTCTAACACTCAGCCGTAGCCCCGTCCCTCCTTCTCTAACACTCAGCCGTAGCCCCTCCCTCCTTCTGTAACACTCAGCCGTAGCCCCTCACTCCTTCTCTAACACTCAGCCGTAGCCCCTCCCTCCTTCTCTAACACTCAGCCGTAGCCCCTCCCTCCTTCTCTAACACTCAGCCGTAGCCCGTGGCGAGGCCAAAGGAGCTCTGGTTCACAAGGCAGAGGCAGAATAATAAAGGGATGGATGGAGAGAGCGAGGAGGTGGAGAAGAGGAGGGAGGGGGAGGAGAGGAGGAGGAGGAGAAGAGGAAGAGGCTTTTGCAGAGTCACATCAGCCCCGAGCAAAATAATAAAAGTCTCCTGGTATAAAATGATTCTCTCTTTTCTCTTTTGTTCCCTGTTCCTAGAGAACTTGTGAGGACTGATCCCATTTGGCTTTGTCATTTGTCATATTATTATTATTTAAGTCCTCTGGAGACATGTTGCCTGCATGATTTAAAGGATTGTGTCGCATCAAGCACACAGTTGACAGGTGTCCGTCACACTAACACCCTCCTTTATGTGATCTCTCCAGTTTTAATTCCCTCCCACCAGACCCAGTTTCTGTTGGACAGCATACAGATGAGCACAGTGTGTGTGTGTGTGTGTGTGTGTGTGTGTGTGTGTTTGTTTGCTGAATGACCAACCTTCATCCCATCGCTAAGGGCAGAATATGTCTTTACAAAACAGCAGCACTCGGCCGAGTCTTTTTCTCCTTGTCTTTCTCTCACACACACACTCAGGCACACACTCACACACACACTCAGGCACACGCTCACACACACACTCAGGCACACACTCACACACACACTCAGGCACACACTCACACACACACACTCAGGCACACACACACGCATGCAAGACACTGAAATGCAGAAAGAGCTTTTAGAAAGACTGGTCAACCACAGCACCCAATAAACTCCACAACCTTTTAAAAAGAATATAAAGCAGAGAGAAAGGACAGCGGCTTTACTATAGTACTTTCAGTATAAAAGCCCAATAGCAAATGTAGACTTTGGATTGGATGTGTGACATTGATGCAAACAAACACGCAATCTCACACTCCTTCATACACACATGTCATACAATTCTTCTGTTCTTCTCTCCATTGCGTGGTTCTCTGTCCCGGTTGGCTGCACCCCATCAAACCATCAAAAGACTGAAGAAGAAAGGGAAACACTTTAGCATATTAACCCTAGTATTTCTCATCTATATACCTGTCTCAGGAGCCATTGGTACGGTTGCTGCTTTACTGTACTCAATAGACACATGCACACACACACACAAACACACACAGACAAGCACACAGTCAAACACAAACAAACACACACACACAAACACACACACACAGACAAACACACACAAACAAACACACACAAACAAACACACACACAAACATAATGTCTTTGCAAAGTGTTCGTACCCCTTTATGTTCTCAATGTCATTCTATGCTATACATTTTATATAACGTGTCATTTGTACAGAACGTTTTCCATCAGTCTACACACAATTCCCCATAATGACGATGCATTTTTTAAAACGTGTCGCCAACTTATTGACAGTAATAAACTCAAAATGATCATGTATTTAAGTATGCGGCTACTTTGTAGAAGGGCTTTTGTCCGTCTGGGTATGGCTCAACTAGCCTTACACACCTGATTTGGAGAGTTGTTCTTACAGAACCTTTCAGTTTCCGGTCAGATCGGATGCGGAGTGTTTGTGTTCTGCAATTCTCAGGCCTCCTTAGATGTTAAATCAGGTTGTTCAACAGGGTTCGAGTTCTGGCTTTGGCTGGCCCACTCGGGGACATTCACAGACTATATAGCCACTCTAGTATTGTCTTGAATTCTGTGCTGTGGGTCGACGTTAGCAGAAAGTTACACGTTTACCCCCAGTATAAAGTCCTGTGCTCTTTAGATCTTCTAGGACGTCTGTGATTTGTTTCATTCATCTTTCCCTGAATCCTGAGCAGTTTTCCGGTTCCTGCTGCTGAGAAGCATCCCCATAGCATGATGCGTCTACCACCATTCTTTTCTGTAGGGATTTTGTGTTCACCAGATGTAGTGCTCGACATTAAGGCCTCATACGCTCACCAGACCCGGTGATCTTTTTCCTCGTGCATTCAGAGTTCTTCGGGCAGAATTTCACATGTGTTTTACTCAGGAGTGGCTTCTGTCAAGCCACTCTACCACAAATACCTGGTTGATGGGGTGCTACAGAGATGGGTTTTCTTCTCTGCAGAGAAACTCTAAAGCTCTGTTAGAGTGGCCATTGGGTTCCCTGTCACCTCCCTGACCAAGGCGCTTCTTGTCTGGTTACTTCGTTTGGCCTTTCCTTGTGTGCTTACCCTCACTTTGCACTCGGCCCTTTTGTCATGTTTAATTTAAGACCATCCTGAATGTCTATTTTCAGCTCAGCATCACTCTGTATTTATGAGCTCTCCTGTGTTTCTGGGACCGGGAATCATTTCAACCAAATACTCCTCGCACACAGGCTTTCTGCACAGCAACACGTAACAATATGCATTCAAGCGTACTCACATGCCTGTCTGCAAACACACACACACACTCACACACACAGTCACACACACAGTCACACACACACTCACACACACAGTCACACACACACACTCACACACACAGTATCCTTCCTCTCTTTGCCCATCCTCGTCTGCACATTTACACTCGCAATCTGTGCCAAATCCAGGGCAGACAGTTTTATGCATCTCGAGCCAGTGTGACACGCGGCCATTTAAAAATGTCTCTCACTGACACTCACATAACCCTCACTCAGCTTGGTGCCATGGTCAGTTGACTATAAATAGCCTTCATTTATTTACACAGATTAATCGGCAGAGAGGAAGAGAACAATAGAGGTGGGTGGAGGAGAGAGGGACAGGGGTAGAGGTGCGATTTGCCTGTGTGTGTGTGTGTGTGTGTGTGTGTGTGTGTGTGTGTGTGTGTGTGTGTGTGTGTGTGTGTGTGTGTGTGTGTGTGTGTGTGTGTGTGTGTGTGTGTGTGTGTGTGTGTGTGTGTGTGTGTGTGTGTGTGTGTGTGTGTGTGTGTGTGTGTGTGTGTGTGTGTGTGTGTGTCTGTTTTCTAAGATTATTTTTTACCGTAGAACACCAGAGATGAGTCAGCTTTAAAACTCAAAATAATTAGTGCGGTGTTGCTGGGTAGGATATTGTTAAAACGCTGTACACATCAAATATGTATAGACCATTTGGTGTCAATGTGTGGTGTGTGTATATACACATCAAATTGTGTGCGATGTATAGACCATTTTGGTGTCAATGATGTGTGTGGCGTGTGTGTATATACGTGGCGTGTTTGGTTATACAATGATTGTGTGCGCCATACAATGATTGTGTGCGATGTGTGGCGTGTGAATATACGTGGCGTGTTTGGTTAAGCGCCATACAATGATTGTGTGCGATGTGTGGCGTGTGAATATACGTGGCGTGTTTGGTTAAGCGCCATACAATGATTGTGTGCGATGTGTGGCGTGTGAATATACGTGGCGTGTTTGGTTAAGCGCCATACAATGATTGTGTGTGGCGTGTGAATATACGTGGCGTGTTTGGTTAAGCGCCATACAATGATTGTGTGCGATGTGTGGCGTGTGAATATACGTGGCGTGTGATTTTGTGCGATGTGTGGCGTGTGAATATACGTGGCGTGTTTGGTTAAGCGCCATACAATGATTGTGTGCGATGTGTGGCGTGTGAATATACGTGGCGTGTTTGGTTAAACGCCATACAATGATTGTGTGCGATGTGTGGCGTGTGAATATAGGTGGCGTGTTTGGTTAAGCGCCATACAATGATTGTGTGCGATGTGTGGCGTGTGAATATACGTGGCGTGTTTGGTTAAACGCCATACAATGATTGTGTGCGATGTGTGGCGTGTGAATATACGTGGCGTGTTTGGTTAAACGCCATACAATGATTGTGTGCGATGTGTGGCGTGTGAATATACGTGGCGTGTTTGGTTAAACGCCATACAATGATTGTGTGCGATGTGTGGTGTGTGAATATACGTGGCGTGTTTGGTTAAACGCCATACAATGATTGTGTGCGATGTGTGGCTTGTGATGTGTGAATATACGTGGCGTGTTTGGTTAAGCGCCATACAATGATTGTGTGCGATGTGTGGCGTGTGATGTGTGAATATACGTGGCGTGTTTGGTTAAATGCGGGTACCCATTTTGTGTCGCCATGTTGCTCGTGTTAGGTTAGTGTATGTTCACGTGAACTATTTGTCTGTGAACGTGCCGCATGGCATGTTTGGCACTGTGCGTTTGTGTGAGCGGTCGGTCTGTGTGAGGTGTTTGCTGCCTCGCTTTGTGAGGTAATTATACTGTTGCCATGGCCACCCACACGGTGTCCTTATCTTTACGGTACTTTTGTGTCGCCCCGGTGAAAACAACCTCCCCGCAAACACATACAGAAGAAAAACACACACACACACAGTACAGTTAAATGTTTGTCCAAAAGTGCTCTATGCAGTGTAAACATCCAGTTGATGATTCGCAAATCTACATTGTACATTGTACGTGAATTTGCCAAGATATTTTCTATTATTAGTAGCAGTCCGACTGTGTTTTTTTCCGGGGTTATAATACCACATTGGACAAATGAATTATTGGGATTAAGATGTATGCCAAAATTGAATTATTAATAATGCCACTAGCTCTAGCCGCTCTTAGAACAAATCAAATAGCACACGTGCTGTAACGACATACATCAACAAACAGCATGGAAATGGATATCCACAAATAGAAACCCGTTCACTGGGCGACAGACACCGAATTGTTATCTTTGTGCCCTCGTCAATCCACCCAGCATGGCACCCAGCATACGGTCCGCACGGCACGGCCCGATATGTGTTACGCTGTTGGTTTTGTGCGCCCAGGCACCAATCGTTACGTTGTAATGGGACAGCTGTGTGCATACAGAGCTACTGGGGTAGAGAGTCACTGCACTGACCCACTTGTTGGGCCAGGACAATTCATTCTGATGGAAGTGTTGTATCATCTGTTAGTATAAAGTGTCGGGCACAGCCTGCGTGTAATTAAAGGATTCACTTCCATGGTCAAGTGTCAGAAATGGCACTTCATAATGCCACATTTCAATTTAAAATCTAAAAAAAGCTAGAAAACCTACACTCTCAGAACGGTGTGGTCCCTCGCTTGAGGCCAACGCTGAATGGCTAGTTGTACCATTCCAGTCTCCACCCAGGTCTTGTGGGCTGAGCCAACTCCTGGTCTTGTGGGCTGAGCCAACGCTGAATGGCTGGTTGTACCATTTCAGTCTCCACCCAGGTCTTGTGGGCTGAGCCAACTCCTGGTCTTGTGGGCTGAGCCAACGCTGAATGGCTGGTTGTACCATTTCAGTCTCCACCCAGGTCTTGTTGGCTGAGCCAACTCCTGGTCTTGTGGGCTGAGCCAATGCTGAATGGCTGCTTGTACCATTACAGTCTCCACCCTGGTATTGTGTTGCCGTGGGATCTTGATCAGTCGCTGAGAAACATCCCCATAGCATGTTGCTCCCGCCGACATCTTTTACTTTATTGATGGAATC
Organism: Dallia pectoralis; assembly: GCA_029465975.1. Classification (NCBI taxonomy): domain Eukaryota; kingdom Metazoa; phylum Chordata; class Actinopteri; order Esociformes; family Umbridae; genus Dallia; species Dallia pectoralis. The sequence goes on from CM055735.1 coordinate 19,087,600, forward strand.
AGCCAGGTGATGAGTAGCAGCAGGTTTCTGTCAGTCACACAGCTTTGCAATCAAGCCAATTTCTTCATCACTCATACTTGTTGCCATGGCTAACGGTAACCACGGTACTCCAGTCATAAGTAGGACGGGCCCCACCAGTACAACGGTGGTACTAAACACTTGGTGCCAATTCTTTGTGTAGGCAGCTATCCTGTCCTGCTATCCTGTCCTGGGAGGGAACATTGTTGGCCTAAACCTTAATAGGTATATGGTTTGGTTGCCCAATGTTGATCTAATGCCGGCCCTTTGCGTTGGCTTTTGGTTATGCATCCTGAGGGCATTACTGTTAGGGTATATAATATCAGCTGTAACTCTGATCACCGCAACGTGTACATAGCTTAATATAACAAGCTGATGCTCTCTAGTCCACTGAGTAAAGATTGTTTTACAATTCACTCTCAGCAGATGCCATCGGGGCAAGATGGGCAGAGGAGGATGTGGGCACTGAAATCGCCATAGCAGACTGGCAGTATGACTCGGAACTGATCAAATAATAATAGACCTGGTTTACAAAAAATATATATTCTATTACAAAATAAAGGCCTGTAAGGAAAGGCGTTATGCTGTGAATAAGAGCGTCTGTTAAAGGACTCAAATGTAAATTATGTTTAATTATGATAATTTCCGTGACAACCTGATTAAAATGACAGGAAGTCATTTGACAAACTCAAAGCAACAGTCGCATTGCTCCCATCGAATTTGACTCCTTGCCTTTTGAAGGACGTGGTTTCGGTTCCGAATATAACCGAGAGAAACGAAAAGTTCCACAATCGCCTGAGCAGCCTGAGCTTGTTCTTCTGTCACCTGGTCTGAATCGTTTCCTTAATAGTGAACATTACCATATTATTCTCATGTTATCGATATATAAACCGTCGCTAATAATGACAGGTACAAAGTCGCGAGGCCCTGGTCTAGCCGGGCGATGTAATTGAGTCATTACTGTTATGGCCACAATAAGTCCCCTTTATGTTAAACTGTGTGGCGGCTGGGTTACAAGTGTTGCCTGTTGTACGAATATGTTTGCTTGATGAGCCAAATGGCATGCTAAATTCAGAACCGTGGGCAGCGCTGTCATTGTCGACAGTACCTGGCCGGCTGCCCGAAACACATTGGACCTGATTGAGCGGACAACCGGACGGTCGAAACGGCAACGATATACAGCGAATGCACTTGTCATACGGACGTCGTCACGACAACGTGTCACTCGTTGTTTCAGTCTAATGCCCAGTTACAGGCAGAAAGGTGAATGGCTTTTTTTGTATAGATCTGAGATCTGTGTATTGATCGCGACATCGCGGCAGGTCTTCATTCCTCATCACCTGGAACGATGTTGTCGCCAAGCGCGTGTAGATGCTGTTCTGTGTTTGCTGGTCGTTCAGATGGCGTTGGCTCGGATTAGACACAGCAAAAATATCAGTGGAGGGTAATCCTGTCCAGGGAAGGCAGTCGTCGTGCAGGTTTTTGCTCCAACCCAGTATGCTTGTAGTTTCTTCTCCAAACTGCTGCACTCTGAGCGGTACACTGTGAGTCTCCACTTCTCGCCCTCACTCCCCCCGTTTCCTGTCTGACAAACCAGACAGCGATTAGCGTCCTATTGTCATTGCTTTGTGTCCCAATAACCAAGGCAGACAGGTCTAAACACTAGCAGATAAATGAAGGTTATTCCCATTCACCGTGTGTTGTTTATCAAGATGGTCGCCAGGACAACGGCGGGGCGCGCCACTGTCCGGGATCCCCCTGGGCAAAAGAGGGGACGGGGGTTTTGTCGTGTCCAGCTGTAACTGAAGCGATTGCAGTCAGCGGTTTGGCCTGTCAGGCTCTGTAGCCTGGGGTGCATTCTGTCACTGAGGTGCATCCACTGAACAATTACACAGAGATAGAGTGAGAGATACAGATACGAGGAGAAGTTACCTGAGAGAGATACAGAGAGAGAGAGAGATAGAGAGAGAGATACAAATAAGAGGAGAAGTTACCAGAGAGAGAGAGAGAGAGAAAGATTCACAGAGAGAGAGATAGAGAGAGAGAGATACAGATAAGAGGAGAAGTTACCAGTGAGATACACAGAGAGAGAGAGAGAGAGAGAGAGATAGATAGATAGAGAGAAAGATACAGATAAGAGAAGAAGTTACCAGAGAGATACAGAGAGAGAGAGAGAGACAGAGAGAGAAAGATTCACAGAGAGAGAGATAGAGAGAGATAGAGGGAGAGAGGGGAGTGGAAGAGATGGGGTGAAAGAATTAAGAATAGTGTCGAGAGATGGACACAAAAACACAGACACAAAATGGATGAACAAACTGTGCACCACACACTGTATGTAATGTATGTAATGTTTAGTATGTAATACATTCTTTTATTTTTTGGATTCTCGTTAATAATTGTACATGAACTTTATTGTTATTATTATTTTTTCTTAACATTGTAAAAGGCTTTGGCAATATTGTTCAGTTGTAACTTTCATGCCAATGAAGCCCATTTGGATTGGATAGAGATGTATTGTAAGGCTGACAGTGTACACACCCTGTATGGTCCAATTCCAGGTGACCTGTTGACAACGCAGGACACAGAGCTCTGGCTCCTGTTATACTAGCGCCTTACGAGTTGGGTCCCAAACGGCACCTCACTAGCTATGTAGTGCACTACTTCTCACCAGGGGTTGGTAGGAAATGAGTGGTAAGTGTTCTGGTTCTCCTGCCGGGTGTGGGAGCGTATGAGGAGAGTGTGTGGCGATATCCACGCCGTTTAAACGGGCCGTTGTGTTCACCGTCCGGTCGAGAATCTGCCTCGCTTCACAACCAAGATGTTTTCCCAGAGGTTTTTTATTCCCAGTTCCTGAATATAAGATGGCAACTGTGACCGGAATTCAGGAAAAACTTTACAAAACGTTTCCGGACAGGAAGTTGGAGACATTGTATGATCAAGGTGTCTGATTGTGTTTCGATATAATCAGAGGACAACATTTCTATTTTAAAATATAAATATATTTTTTTCGGGGGGGGGGAGCTTAGTTGGTCAATTTTAATTATTATTATTATTTGTTTTTGACATTGACCCACCTCTTACCTACCTCTGACATGCTCCATTTTGCTCTTGGCAGTAGTACCTCTCAGGACCAATTAATGTGATCTGATCCGTCACCCAAGCAGCTCTACAGGTGACACACACACGCGCACACACACCTATACACACACACACACTGCCTGGTTAATTTTGAATAGCACAAGGCAGGACAGAAATCATTAAGGAGAGCAACGTGGCGTGACACCTTTCTGATCAGCGTGAAGAAGACGAGCAAACCAGCGAACGAAAGGGAGGATGAATGAACAAGGTGTCACAGCTCATTTTCTGTAGGTGTTGAGATAACATTTAAATGAGCAGATTGGTTTGTTTAGAGCACGGGAATAGGAACGTGTGTGTATGTTTGTTTGTGTGAGTGTGTAGGAGGGTGGATGGTATATTTGTGTGTGAGGTGTTCTTGTATTTCTGTTAGTGCTTGGTGTGCATTATTGTGCCTTTGACAGTATGTATGTGAATTTCCAGCAATATAAATATATTTTCTTAGTTGGTTGGAGTTAGTGTGTGTACAGCCAGCGTCTACAAAACAGACAAGAACTGAAGCCCATCCATCAACCAGGAAACAGATGTCTACTTGAAACTAAAGGATCCACTAAAAATACATTCTGGAGGATTAACTTTTAATAACCAAAAATCAAACCACTGTTTGTTGTTCCGCTGTATCGTTGATGTATTGATCTAGACCAATATTGTGTTGGAATATTACTGGGATGTTGGTTGTATTGTATTGGAATATTACTGGGATGTTGGTTATATTGTGTTGGAATATTACTGGGATGTTGGTTGTATTGTATTGGAATATTCCTGGGATGTTGGTTATATTGTGTTGGAATATTACTGGGATGTTGGTTGTATTATATTGGAATATTCCTGGGATGTTGGTTATATTGTGTTGGAATATTACTGGGATGTTGGTTATATTGTGTTGGAATATTACTGGGATGTTGGTTGTATTATATTGGAATATTACTGGGGTGTTGGTTATATTGTGTTGGAATATTACTGGGATGTTGGTTGTATTATATTGGAATATTCCTGGGATGTTGGTTATATTGTGTTGGAATATTACTGGTTGGATGTTGGTTGTATTATTTGGAATATTCCTGGGATGTTGGTATTGTATTGGAATATTACTGGGATGTTGGTTGTATTATATTTGGAATATTCCTGGGATGTTGGTTATATTGTGTTGGAATATTACTGGGATGTTTGGTTTATATTTGGTTATATTGGAATATTACTGGGATGTTGGTTGTATTGTATTGGAATATTCCTGGGATGTTGGTTATATTGTGTTGGAATATTACTGGGATGTTGGTTGTATTATATTGGAATATTACTGGGATGTTGGTTATATTGTGTTGGAATATTACTGGGATGTTGGTTGTATTATATTGGAATATTCCTGGGATGTTGGTTATATTGTGTTGGAATATTACTGGGATGTTGGTTATATTGTGTTGGAATATTACTGGGATGTTGGTTGTATTATATTGGAATATTACTGGGATGTTGGTTATATTGTGTTGGAATATTACTGGGATGTTGGTTGTATTATATTGGAATATTCCTGGGATGTTGGTTATATTGTGTTGGAATATTACTGGGATGTTGGTTACATTGTGTTGGAATATTACTGGGATGTTGGTTGTATTATATTGGAATATTCCTGGGATGTTGGTTATATTGTGTTGGAATATTACTGGGATGTTGGTTGTATTGTATTGGAATATTACTGGGATGTTGGTTATATTGTGTTGGAATATTACTGGGATGTTGGTTGTATTATATTGGAATATTCCTGGGATGTTGGTTATATTGTGTTGGAATATTACTGGGATGTTGGTGTTGGAATATTATATGTTGGGTAATATTGGAATATTACTGGGATGTTGGTTATTGTTTGGAATATTCCTGGGATATTGTGTTGGAATATTACTGGGATGTTGGTTACATTGTGTTGGAATATTACTGGGTTGGTGTTGGTTGTATTAATATTGGAATATTTGTGTTGGAATATTACTGGGATGTTGGTTATATTGTGTTGGAATATTACTGGGATGTTGGTTATTATATTGGAATATTACTGGGATGTTGGTTACATTGTGTTGGAATATTACTGGGATGTTGGTTATATTGTGTTGGAATATTACTGGGATGTTGGTTGTATTGTATTGGAATATTCCTGGGATGTTGGTTATATTGTGTTGGAATATTCCTGGGATGTTGGTTATATTGTGTTGGAATATTACTGGGATGTTGGTTACATTGTGTTGGAATATTACTGGGATGTTGGTTACATTGTTTGGAATATTACTGGGATTGTTATATTGTGTTGGAATATTACTGGTTGATATTGTTTGGAATATTATATTGTGTTGGAATATTACTGGGATGTTTGGTTATATTGTGTTGGAATATTACTGGGATGTTGGTTATTGTGTTGGATATTACTGTGTTGGAATATTACTGGGATGTTGGTTATATTGTGTTGGAATATTACTGGGATGTTGGTTATATTGGGTTGGAATATTACTGGGATGTTGGTTACATTGGGATCTTTTGATAAATCTTTATATGACATCTCAGCACATTTTATTTGACGATCTCAGCAGAAGACATGCATGGCTACCCAATCCACAATATCCCCAGACTAAACACTGCAGTAGCTTCCTTTTTTCAGCTTTATATAATAAATAACCGCCAAAGACTAGATGTCCACAGTTAATAAAGGTTCTGGATTTCACATTATTATTTGGCTCTCTTACTCTTGATAAAACGTCTTGATCAGAAGCTCAGTGCCTGTAAATTCTACCTGGTTTTTGAGTGTGCATTGTACACAGCGAATCACATCGTTACCTAATTTACCTAGTTCCTCAATAACCTGTACCATAAGTGCTGAATGGTCCAATGTATTCCACTGTAATGTCCCACATTAGAGGGTGTGGCCGTGTACTAATGTGATTCAGATTATCACAGACATCCAGCACAAAACCTCTCAGAATGTCAATACCTCACATCGTTAAATACTTTCATTTTCAATGTAATCGAATGTGTCCCGGGTCAACATCACAACTTGTCTACTGAAGTTGTGTTGAAGAGCCCTCCTGAATGCAGTAAACAATTTAGATCTATAGTTTAATACAGGTTTTGCAGGCTATACAGATTACACGATTGGAGCCTATAACATCACAGCCAATTAAAAAAATGTTTGCCCTGCTTTTCTCACTGGATGGTGTGAAAATTGTATTTCAGGCATTAGTGAGGTATAGGGTGGTGGAGTTTAGTTATCTGTTGTCTCTCAGTCTCGCCCCTGTCTCCTCTCTCTCATCCCTCTGTCTCTCAGTCTGGTCCAACTACTCCTCTGTCTCATCCCTCCTTCCCCCCCATTTCTCCTGGGTCTGTCTGACGGCTGTTATAACGCTCACTTGCTCCTGCACCTTGTCATCACCTCCTATTCTCTGCTCCTCTTGGGTTTTGCCCCCCCCCCCCTCCCTCTGCTTGGTGAGCTCCTGTAATGTAACAGGCATAGGCCTTGTCATTATCGCTCGCTGTTGCTCACCGTCAGAGTGTGCGTGAGATGCTACACCTGCAACCCCCCACCAACCCACGCACACACACGCACGCACCACCACCGCACACACGTATTTCACACACACTTCCACTCGTATAACGGAGTCAATTTGTCAGAGATGTCAGAGGCGTTAACAAACAACCAGGCTCTCCCCATATGCCTCTGACGTGCACACGAGCGGACGGGTTTAAGTGAGCTTCAGTTAGGACACGTGTGGCAGTCATCTGCGTGGTTAGAGCAGTGGGGTTCATACGTGCGGAGGGTGTGTGTGTGTGTGTCAGGAGATTGGGGCACATGCCTGTGACAATGTGCCTGTGATTGAGGCAACAGGTTAATGTGTACACACACTGTTTGTGTGTGTATGCGAGTGTGTATGTATGGGCCGAACTGCATGTGTTACATGCCATAATGTGTGTGTGTGTGTGTGTGCCCGCGCATCAGTACTTGAAATGTGTGTGAGATGCAGTTGAAGTCTCCATCTTTCCGGAGCCACCTGCTGGGAGGCTGATTGACAGGCTGCTTGACAGGCTGCCAGTTGGAGCAGTCTCTCCGTTACCACGGAGACCGGGTCACTAAAGTTAATTCACAGCGCTGGTCTTTGATGGTTCCTTCTGCCCCACAAAACACACACACACACACACACACACACAGGCAAGAACACTCACAATTTTAGACTTGCCTCTTAACTAAGGCACCTACACACACACACACACACACACACACACACATCGCTTTATCCAGTGTTGGGTTCTGAGAGGTAGGCGATGGCGATGTGCACGTGCTCAGTGAGGATACCGCAAGCTGCTGCCACGTTTCGCTACATTCGTGCCCTGGTTGTTTCCTCCGTTGGGACGTTCTTTGACCAGGCTTAAAATATGTTATGGTGTATAATTTGGTTGAGAAGATGACCTGTCATCATTCTTTTGCATTCCTATCTCACAATAAGGTATTGTATTGTTCTTCTTTAACGCTGTCAAGTGTCTCCACTCAAACTTTGATTAAGATTTGCCTAGATTTTTGACCGTTTTTTATATGTCCACAAATTCACTTTGCCTACGAATATTCACCAGATGTTCCATAATGATATCTGTGTTTGTCTGTGGAGAAAAAACATTCACCTTTTTCTAACGTCACACCACATCACAGGCGGTGTCAAACCATTTGAAATGTAAATCATCGGGAGTGACAGCGATGTATTTTGGCCAGACTTTGTCATTCCATAGTGTCACACCATGTGAGCGATGCAGTTCGACTAACCTGCAGCCCAAACGGCTAACATGGACACGGACATAGAGATTGAATTGTGTAAAAAGCTGTGGCAGGTGATCTAGTATACGTTGAATGTGACAGCGTATCATATCGATGATATCAACACCTCACGTAACCTAACTATTGCCAATTATTTTTAAATACTTTGTCCACATGTTCGTAGCTTAGTAGTCTATATGAAGTCTATCAGGAGTCTATCAGTAGTCTGTAGTCTATCAGGAGTCTATCAGTAGTCTGTAGTCTATCAGGAGTCTATCAGGAGTCTATCAGTAGTCTGTAGTCTATCAGTAGTCTATCATTAGTCTGTAGTCTATCAGTAGTCTATATGTAGTCTATCAGTAGTCTATCAGGAGTCTATCAGTAGTCTATCAGGTCTATCAGGAGTCTATCAGTAGTCTATCAGTAGTCTGTAGTCTATCAGGAGTCTATCATTAGTCTGTAGTCTATCAGTAGTCTATCAGTAGTCTGTAGTCTATCAGGAGTCTATCAGTAGTCTTTAGTCTATCAGTAGTCTATCATTAGTCTGTAGTCTATCAGTAGTATATCAGTAGTCTATCATTAGTCTGTAGTCTATCAGTAGTCTATCAGTAGTCTATCAGTAGTCTATCATTAGTCTGTAGTCTATCAGTAGTCTATCAGTAGTCTGTAGTCTATCAGGAGTCTATCAGTAGTCTATCATTAGTCTGTAGTCTATCAGTAGTCTATCAGGAGTCTATCAGTAGTCTGTAGTCTATCAGTAGTCTATCATTAGTCTGTAGTCTATCAGGAGTCTATCAGTAGTCTGTAGTCTATCAGTAGTCTATCATTAGTCTGTAGTCTATCAGGAGTCTATCAGTAGTCTGTAGTCTATCAGGAGTCTATCATTAGTCTGTAGTCTATCAGTAGTCTATCATTAGTCTGTAGTCTATCAGTAGTCTATCATTAGTCTGTAGTCTATCAGGAGTCTATCAGTAGTCTATCATTAGTCTGTAGTCTATCAGTAGTCTATCAGGAGTCTATCAGTAGTCTGTAGTCTATCAGTAGTCTATCATTAGTCTGTAGTCTATCAGTAGTCTATCATTAGTCTGTAGTCTATCAGTAGTCTATCATTAGTCTGTAGTCTATTAGTAGTCTATCAGTAGTCTATCAGGAGTCTATCAGGAGTCTATCATTAGTCTGTAGTCTATCAGTAGTCTATCAGTAGTCTGTAGTCTATCAGGAGTCTATCAGGAGTCTATCATTAGTCTGTAGTCTATCAGTAGTCTATCAGTAGTCTGTAGTCTATCAGTAGTCTATCATTAGTCTGTAGTCTATCAGTAGTCTATCAGTAGTCTGTAGTCTATCAGGAGTCTATCAGGAGTCTATCATTAGTCTGTAGTCTATCAGTAGTCTATCAGTAGTCTGTAGTCTATCAGTAGTCTATCATTAGTCTGTAGTCTATCAGTAGTCTATCATTAGTCTGTAGTCTATCAGTAGTCTATCATTAGTCTGTAGTCTATCAGTAGTCTATCATTAGTCTGTAGTCTATCAGTAGTCTATCATTAGTCTGTAGTCTATCAGTAGTCTATCATTAGTCTGTAGTCTATCAGTAGTCTATCATTAGTCTGTAGTCTATCAGTAGTCTATCAGTAGTCTGTAGTCTATCAGTAGTCTATCATTAGTCTGTAGTCTATCAGTAGTCTATCATTAGTCTGTAGTCTATCAGTAGTCTATCAGTAGTCTATCAGTAGTCTGTAGTCTATCAGTAGTCTATCATTAGTCTGTAGTCTATCAGTAGTCTATCATTAGTCTGTAGTCTATCAGTAGTCTATCAGTAGTCTATCAGTAGTCTATCATTAGTCTGTAGTCTATCAGTAGTCTGTAGTCTATCAGTAGTCTATCATTAGTCTGTAGTCTATCAGTAGTCTATCATTAGTCTGTAGTCTATCAGTAGTCTGTAGTCTATCAGTAGTCTATCAGTAGTCTGTAGTCTATCAGTAGTCTATCATTAGTCTGTAGTCTATCAGTAGTCTATCAGTAGTCTATCATTAGTCTGTAGTCTATCAGTAGTCTATCATTAGTCTGTAGTCTATCAGTAGTCTATCAGTAGTCTATCAGTAGTCTATCAGTAGTCTATCAGTAGTCTATCATTAGTCTGTAGTCTATCAGTAGTCTATCAGTAGTCTGTAGTCTATCAGTAGTCTATCAGGAGTCTATCATTAGTCTGTAGTCTATCAGTAGTCTATCAGTAGTCTGTAGTCTATCAGTAGTCTATCATTAGTCTGTAGTCTATCAGTAGTCTATCATTAGTCTGTAGTCTATCAGTAGTCTATCATTAGTCTGTAGTCTATCAGTAGTCTATCAGTAGTCTGTAGTCTATCAGTAGTCTATCATTAGTCTGTAGTCTATCAGTAGTCTATCATTAGTCTGTAGTCTATCAGTAGTCTATCATTAGTCTGTAGTCTATCAGTAGTCTATCAGTAGTCTGTAGTCTATCAGTAGTCTATCATTAGTCTGTAGTCTATCAGTAGTCTATCATTAGTCTGTAGTCTATCAGGAGTCTATCAGTAGTCTATCATTAGTCTGTAGTCTATCAGTAGTCTATCAGTAGTCTGTAGTCTATCAGTAGTCTATCATTAGTCTGTAGTCTATCAGTAGTCTATCATTAGTCTGTAGTCTATCAGTAGTCTATCAGTAGTCTGTAGTCTAACAGGAGTCTATCAGTAGTCTGTAGTCTATCAGTAGTCTATCATTAGTCTGTAGTCTATCAGTAGTCTATCATTAGTCTGTAGTCTATCAGTAGTCTATCATTAGTCTGTAGTCTATCATTAGTCTGTAGTCTATCAGTAGTCTATCATTAGTCTGTAGTCTATCAGTAGTCTATCATTAGTCTGTAGTCTATCAGTAGTCTATCATTAGTCTGTAGTCTATCAGTAGTCTATCATTAGTCTGTAGTCTATCAGTAGTCTATCATTAGTCTGTAGTCTATCAGTAGTCTATCAGTAGTCTGTAGTCTATCAGTAGTCTATCATTAGTCTGTAGTCTATCAGTAGTCTATCATTAGTCTGTAGTCTATCAGTAGTCTATCATTAGTCTGTAGTCTATCAGTAGTCTATCAGTAGTCTATCAGTAGTCTGTAGTCTATCAGTAGTCTATCATTAGTCTGTAGTCTATCAGTAGTCTATCATTAGTCTGTAGTCTATCAGTAGTCTATCATTAGTCTGTAGTCTATCAGTCTGTAGTCTATCAGTAGTCTATCATTAGTCTGTAGTCTATCAGGAGTCTATCAGTAGTCTGTAGTCTATCAGTAGTCTATCATTAGTCTGTAGTCTATCAGTAGTCTATCATTAGTCTGTAGTCTATCAGTAGTCTATCAGGAGTCTATCAGGAGTCTATCAGTAGTCTGTAGTCTATCAGGAGTCTATCAGTAGTCTGTAGTCTATCAGTAGTCTATCATTAGTCTGTAGTCTATCAGTAGTCTATCAGTAGTCTATCATTAGTCTGTAGTCTATCAGTAGTCTATCATTAGTCTGTAGTCTATCAGTAGTCTATCAGTAGTCTATCATTAGTCTGTAGTCTATCAGTAGTCTATCAGTAGTCTGTAGTCTATCAGTAGTCTATCATTAGTCTGTAGTCTATCAGTAGTCTATCAGTAGTCTATCATTAGTCTGTAGTCTATCAGTAGTCTATCATTAGTCTGTAGTCTATCAGTAGTCTATCATTAGTCTGTAGTCTATCAGTCTATCAGTAGTCTATCATTAGTCTGTAGTCTATCAGGAGTCTATCAGTAGTCTGTAGTCTATCAGTAGTCTATCATTAGTCTGTAGTCTATCAGTAGTCTATCATTAGTCTGTAGTCTATCAGTAGTCTATCATTAGTCTGTAGTCTATCAGTAGTCTATCAGTAGTCTGTAGTCTATCAGTAGTCTATCATTAGTCTGTAGTCTATCAGTAGTCTATCATTAGTCTGTAGTCTATCAGTAGTCTATCATTAGTCTGTAGTCTATCAGTAGTCTATCAGTCTATCATTAGTCTGTAGTCTATCAGTAGTCTATCAGTAGTCTGTAGTCTATCAGTAGTCTATCATTAGTCTGTAGTCTATCAGTAGTCTATCAGTAGTCTGTAGTCTATCAGTAGTCTATCATTAGTCTGTAGTCTATCAGTAGTCTATCAGTAGTCTGTAGTCTATCAGTAGTCTATCATTAGTCTGTAGTCTATCAGTAGTCTATCAGTAGTCTATCATTAGTCTGTAGTCTATCAGTAGTCTATCAGTAGTCTGTAGTCTATCAGTAGTCTATCATTAGTCTGTAGTCTATCAGTAGTCTATCATTAGTCTGTAGTCTATCAGTAGTCTATCAGTAGTCTATCAGTAGTCTGTCTGTAGTCTATCAGTAGTCTATCATTAGTCTGTAGTCTATCAGTAGTCTATCATTAGTCTGTAGTCTATCAGTAGTCTATCAGTAGTCTGTAGTCTATCAGTAGTCTATCATTAGTCTGTAGTCTATCAGTAGTCTATCATTAGTCTGTAGTCTATCAGTAGTCTATCAGTAGTCTGTAGTCTAACAGTAGTCTATCAGTAGTCTGTAGTCTATCAGTAGTCTATCATTAGTCTGTAGTCTATCAGTAGTCTATCATTAGTCTGTAGTCTATCAGTAGTCTATCATTAGTCTGTAGTCTATCAGGAGTCTATCAGTAGTCTATCATTAGTCTGTAGTCTATCTATCATTAGTCTGTAGTAGTCTATCAGTAGTCTGTAGTCTATCAGTAGTCTATCATTAGTAGTCTGTAGTCTATCAGTAGTCTATCATTAGTCTGTAGTCTATCAGTAGTCTATCATTAGTCTGTAGTCTATCAGTAGTCTATCATTAGTCTGTAGTCTATCAGTAGTCTATCAGTAGTCTGTAGTCTATCAGTAGTCTATCATTAGTCTGTAGTCTATCAGTAGTCTATCATTAGTCTGTAGTCAATCAGTAGTCTATCATTAGTCTGTAGTCTATCAGTAGTCTATCAGTAGTCTATCAGTAGTCTGTAGTCTATCAGTAGTCTATCATTAGTCTGTAGTCTATCAGTAGTCTATCATTAGTCTGTAGTCTATCAGGAGTCTATCAGGAGTCTATCAGTAGTCTATCATTAGTCTATCAGTCTAGTCTGTAGTCTATCAGTAGTCTGTAGTCTATCAGTAGTCTATCATTAGTCTATCAGTCTATCAGTAGTCTGTAGTCTATCAGTCTAGTCTATCAGTAGTCTAGTCTGTAGTCTATCAGTAGTCTATCATTAGTCTGTAGTCTATCAGTAGTCTATCAGTATCAGTCTGTAGTCTATCAGTCTGTAGTCTATCAGTAGTCTATCAGTAGTCTCTGTAGTCTATCAGTAGTCTGTAGTCTATCAGGAGTCTATCAGTAGTCTGTAGTCTATCAGTAGTCTATCATTAGTCTGTAGTCTATCAGTAGTCTATCAGTAGTCTATCATTAGTCTGTAGTCTCTATCAGTCTGTAGTCTAGTCTAGTAGTCTATCATTAGTCTGTAGTCTATCAGTAGTCTATCAGTAGTCTGTAGTCTATCAGTAGTCTATCATTAGTCTGTAGTCTATCAGTAGTCTATCAGTAGTCTATCATTAGTCTGTAGTCTATCAGTAGTCTATCAGTAGTCTGTAGTCTATCAGTAGTCTATCATTAGTCTGTAGTCTATCAGGAGTCTATCAGTAGTCTGTAGTCTATCAGTAGTCTATCATTAGTCTGTAGTCTATCAGTAGTTTATCGCAGTGTCATCAACATCTTATCTAGTATTTGATTAGCAGTTTAAGTGATGTGCACCTAATCCTTTTGTTCTTTACTGCTGTGAGGACGATTTTTTTCTAGGCTTAAGTAAAGGCCTCATTTGCTTCGTTAAATTAATGAAAACATGTGCATGTTATAGAAAGATGTAAAGAGTCTACACATTTTTTCCCTGGTTTTCAGACAATGTTAAGAATGGTGATGTAATATAAAAAACAGTAAGAAATCGCTTTTTATAGTCCTGCACCTTGTCAATTTAAGCAAGCACGATCAAGGAAGTTAAACCAGGCTGCAGGATATTAGTTCAAATGAGACTTATCAAACCTTTGCCGTCGACTTTCTTTGACCGCATTTTGATTTAAACACCTTGTGAAACAGTTAATCTACACACAGACAGAATTAAAAAAAACATAATTTTCTCTGGGTACACGCCGTTTACGTCATCAGCATGTTTCGAAAGGACGGACGGACTTGGGAAATCCATTTTTTTCCGGGGCTAATTGGACATCTTGCCAGCAGGCAGGTTGTTTAGAATTCAAACCTTCTCAAACAGCCTAATTCATATTCTTAGAGGATGTTCTCACACAATAAGGTGATTTGTGCTGCATACAAAGTCAAGTATTAGATTCCTCACACAGCACCCTGACACCTTATTCCATTGCATGGATTTTGCCTTTATACTTATTCTCCAGATTGATGACTAAAAATTGTCAGTGGTGTGTCGGACCTGCACAGTATTATATGCTAGTGTACATACATGTCAAAAACAAGATTTGGCAAAAAAAATACAAGAAAAAACATGTCACTGTGTGGCTGTCACCTGTCACACGTGCACCCTAAATGTTCATTGCTTTGTGCAAAATGGCAGACGTGTTATAATTTGCTGTGATGATGGGCGGGCAGTTCACCTCTGTTAACGGATAATAAGGAAACCCTGTACACCGTATGTACTGGCAGTGGCTTACTGAACTTGGCCCTTGGTTTACTTGTATCTAACGGGCCCCTGTTCGCTCATTTACCCATCAAACGTCTGGGCTATAAACAAACGTCTGGCTTATTGTGAATGCAGTGGGGACAGTCAGTAAGTTGTGTCGTCTCTTTGTGCGATATTGATACGGGGCTAATGCACATACAGATGTGGTATCATGTTTCTGGTGGAAGCTTTATATTCTGGTTCACAGGGGAACTCTATGTAGGCAGTCTGTAACGCACGGGACATTCTGCTATTGCCCCTCTACTCTCCTGTCTGTCTACTGTTTCTATATCTCTCCTCTCTCTCTCCCACTCTATTTCTCTCCTCTCTGTCTACTCTTTCTCTAGCTCTCCTCTCTGTCTCCCACTCTATTTCTCTCCTCTCTTTCTCTCACTCTATTTCTCTCCTCTCTGTCTACTCTTTCTCTAGCTCTCCTCTCTGTCTCCCACTCTATTTCTCTCCTTTCTCCCCCTCTATCTTTTTTTGGTCTCCACATAACCTCCTATCTTATTCTTAATCTCCTTTTCTTCTTTTATCACAGTGTTCACAGTAACAGGGATGTCACGGGGCCTTCACAGTGTCCTCATGTTCCCAAGACGGTTTTCTCTCACTGAGGGAATAACCACGGCAGGCTTTTCACCGAAAGACAAATGAGAAGAGCGTGAAAAGCAGAAAAGCTAAAAAAAACGTCTAATTTGGCAAATCAAGCCTGCGAACGGCTGCAAACACATCAGACGCAGATATGCAAATGATCGAGGCTGCCTGCGGAAGGCACTGCCAGATGCCTGTGGGCCCTGGGACGCGTGTGTGTCTGTGTGTCTGTGTGTGTGTGTCGGCGTGTGTGTTTGTGTGTGTCGGTGTGTGTGTGTGTGTGTGTCGGCGTGTGTATGTGTGTGCCGATGGTGTGTGTTTTTGTGTGTGTGTTTGTGTGTGTCGGTATCGGTGTGTGAGTGTCGGTGTGTGTGTTTGTGTGTGTCTCTGTGTGTGTGTGTGTGTCGGTGTGTCGGTGTGTGTGTGTCGGCGTGTGTATATGTGTGTGTCGGTTGGTGTGTGTTTTTGTGTGTGTGTTTGTGTGTGTCGGCGTGTGTATGTGTGTGCCGATTGGTGTGTGTTTTTGTGTGTCGGTATCGGTGTGTGAGTGTCGGTGTGTGTGTTCGTGTGTGTGTTTGTGTGTGTCTCTGTGTGTGTGTGTGTGTCGGTGTGTCGGTGTGTGTGTGTCGGCGTGTGTATATGTGTGTGTCGGTTGGTGTGTGTGTCGGCCTGTTTAGGACACACAATGTTGGGTAACTCTATATCTGGATTCAGTGTATTCCATAAACACTCACCATCAAAAATAACCACGGTTAATATACATATTTACAGTCTAGTTGTATTTTTCAATTGATTGCCCATAGAGTTAATAGCAACTCAACACACCATTGGCAGTTAAACAGATAATTGGCTAAGTTGATCTGTCTGGATCAGATAACAGTTTGTGACTTGGTAATAGGCCTCATTTATATTTTTCCTTGGTGTTGTGCCAGTATTGAGCCTGGTATCAGCATCACAGTTGTGATATTGTGATGACTGTGCATGTTTGAGTGTGTGTGTGTGTGGGTGTGTGTGTGTGGGTGTGTGTGTCTGATGGGAACACTTGCGTCGTCCGTTGGGGGTTTCTTTGATCTTCGTCAGCGTAGAGCATATCGCTGTGTTGCCAGAACACCCAGCGTTCCATCGACATCTCCCAGACCCACCCAGCAAGCTGTATCACTGTAGGGGGATCAGTCCCTCCACCACTGGGGGTTCCCAGCTCCGTGGGGACCTGCCTACACGGTCACTCCCTGCAGCTTAAGCTGTTATTCTGTTTTCTGTTCAGCACGGGTCCCCAGGACGACAGACAGGGAGACACACAGACAGACCTCCTCTTTTCTCCTCTCTCTCTCCCTTTCTCTCTCCCTTTCTCTCTCTCTCTCTCTCTCTCTCTTCGTCTCAATCTGCCCCTCCTGTTCACTACCAAGGCTCTGATCATAACTATTTCCAGATATTAATTTACGCCCAAATCTCACATAGCTTCAGACCCAATTAGTGTCAGTCTGTATTCTTCTGTGGCTTATTCGATTTACAATTAGTGCTTTCCTTATGATTATGTGTTTTTTTTTCTATAAATAGTGTTTAGTGTTTTAAACAAGCAATTAGTGTTTTTAACAAGCAATTGCCTAAGTATTGCTTTTATGCTGAAATTGATAGCCAATCACAGGCAGATAACATTTATGTTGATAAGAAATGATACTATCTGGTAAAATACTAAGCACCTATATTAACACAATGACTGGTCTGAACAAAGCGAAAAGGACCAAGCAGGAAATGGCAGTTATCCTTCAGGTGGTAACATTTCCACTCCTTCCCCGTCTTGTTTAAAACTCCTGGGCGCTGCCCTGAAGCCGGCGAGAGAACCCAAACACAGATGTGAAGAGATGTTCCGGAGGGTCACTTTCCCTCGCCTCTCGCCTCCCCACAATGCAACGGCGGTTCAGCCATTAAATATTTAGGTCGGAAGTGGAAAGGAATCAGCGGGACAGTGCTCTGAAATGAGACGGCCAGAAGTGGGGAGGGGGTGTGTGAAGTGATAACTAGACAGGGCTGAGGGGCGAGGGCTGAGGGGCGAGGGACGAGGGCTGAGGGACAAGTGGGGCTGAGGGACAAGTGGGGCGAGGGCTGAGGGGCGAGGGCTGAGGGGCGAGGGACGAGGGCTAAGGGGCGAGGGCTGAGGAGCGAGGGCTGAGGGGCGAGGGACGAGGGGCGAGGGCTGAGGGACGAAGGGCGGGGGCGAGGGGCGAGGGCTGAGGGGCGAGGGCTGAGGGCTGAGGTACAAGGGGAATGACTCCTCTGTCTGTACTCCACCACGGAAGATTTGTACCGCTGCACTCTGCGTCTTTTTTGCATAATTTTTTTGCGTCATCGTATTGCAGAAGTGAAGATATCGGGTCAAATAGCAGCAGCGGGTGGAAGCGCGTATGAAACGGTGAAGAACGATGCTGCTTTATTTTTGTGGCTCGTGCTTCTGTTTGGAGAATGGAGGAGGTGAGAGAGGAATGGACGGGGAAGGAGGCGAGAGAGGAAGGGACAGGGAAGGAGGCGAGAGAGGAAGGGACAGGGAAGGAGGCGAGAGAGGAAGGGACAGGGAAGGAGGCGATAGAAGAACGGAAAAGAAAGGAGGCGAGAGAGGGACAGGGAAGGAGGCAAGTGAAGAAGGGACAGGGAAGGGTGTGTGAGAGACTGAGAGAGAGAGACTGCAGAGGGAAAAAAAGAAAAGAGTAACCTACTTTCTGACTGCATCATCGCTCTGTGCATATGTGAGAGCTTAACGAGACACACAGACACAGACACACACACACACACACACACACACACACACACACAGTTAGGACATTGTGCTGTAAATACATAAACAATTATATGTGTTTAATGATGAGTTCTTATCACACGGCGCTGACGGGAATAAACCACCATTGTGTGAGCCAAAACAGGCTTTTACTCATCATCACCGTTCCACATCCACCGTGGCTATATCCCCTTATTAAAACATCTGTTAGACCCCCAAACGTAACAACATCCCACAAACGAGTCTGCTGCTTTAAATGTAATAATCCCACTAGCCTAATATGTTTTCCATGAGCGTAGTACTAGCCTAACACAAGTGTATTACGTCATCACTATTGCGTTGGCACTTGGCAGGGATTTGTTACGTTATCGGGAAAGTGAAAGTATTCAGCTTACAAAATTGCAATAACGTCCCACGAATGTAATGAATCACTAATTTCATCATTGTTATTTCAAAGATGTGTGTGTGTGTGTGTGTGTATGTGTTTATGTAATGTATGTGTGTATGTAATGTGTGTATGTATGTATGTGTGTATGTATGTGTTTATGTAATGTATGTGTGTATGTATGTGTGTATGTAATGTGTGTATGTATGTATGTGTGTATGTATGTATTTATGTAATGTGTGTGTGTGTGTGTGTGTGTGTGTGTGTGTGTGTGTGTGTGTGTGTGTGTGTGTGTGTGTGTGTGTATGTATGTAATGTGTGTATGTGTGTATGTGTGTATGTAATGTGTGTATGTATGTATGTGTGTATGTATGTATGTGTGTATGTAATGTATGTCTGTATGTAATGTGTGTATGTATGTATGTGTGTATGTAATGTGTGTATGTATGTATGTGTGTATGTAATGTATGTATGTATGTAATGTGTGTATGTATGTATGTGTGTATGTAATGTGTGAATGTAATGTGTGTATGTAATGTATGTTTGGTTTCATGTAATTCAACCTAGAACTTTTTGCCGTTGTTTAGGTTGATTCTCCCATATATCGACACTGGTCACAAACACAGGAACCTGTGACCACTAATTGTCATATCACTTTTAGGCCAAATGTGCAAGGTAGTATTACTGTTTTTATTGACAATATATATGTTTTATTTTGAAAGGACTCGGTTTCTTAGTAAAAAACATCGGTTCAAAAGACTACATTGGCTAAAGGTGACTAATAATTACTTAAGAATAAAGACATAGAATTTTTCAACAAAAACGTTTAATAAAAAATGTTTAATATATTATATTAAATAAAAGAGAAAAACTTTGATAAATGAACTTTTCAATAATAAAATAGATAAGTGCACTAAGCAGCATTTAATAACATCCGTAAACCTTTAAGTAAATCATTTCTTGCGGCTCTTAGAATATACTTTGGCGAGTGTACTGATGCATTTTAGAAAATAAATCTCAAAATTTTAAAAAACTATTTTAGAAAGAGTGCATTTTCAGCTTTACTTTAGTCCCAATGAATCCACGATTCATTTTAGATGAAAATTATTTCTTGCGGCTCTTAGAATATACTTTGATGCCTGTACTGATGCATTATGGTGAATATATGTCAAAATTTGAAAAGCTATTTCAGAAAGAGAGCATTTTAAGCTTTAAAATATTTCAATAAATCAACGGCAGATTTTTGATGAAAGTTATTTCTTGTGTCTATTAGATGGCACTATGGAGAGTGTATTGATGCATTTTGGGATACATATTTAAACATTTGAAAAAGCTATTAAAAAAACGATCTGTAATCTATGTTACAGTTAGTACAGCTCTGGGTGTTGCACTTTTACGTTGGTCCCTAACTACTCTGTTTACCGAGCGCTACAGTATTTTCTATCTATTTTATAGTTAGTGCAGCTCTGGGTGTTGCACTTTTACGTTGGTCCCTAACTACTCTGTTTACCAAGCGCTACAGTATTTTCTATCTATGTTATAGATAGTGCAGCTCTGGGTGTTGCACTTTTACGTTGGTCCCTAACTACTCTGTTTACCGAGCGCTACAGTATTTTCTATCTATGTTATAGATAGTGCAGCTCTGGGTGTTGCACTTTTACGTTGGTCCCTAACTACTCTGTTTACCGAGCTCTACAGTATTTTCTATCCGTTTCTCCGACTCGACATTCACCCCGAATAGAGACCGCTGTGCCGTATCCCCAGAGCTGGCGAATGTTTGAATATGTGAATATAAAACTTTACCGCGGTTCCACAACAACAACACTATGCTGCCCGCGCATGCGCCTGCCTATTAATCGGCTTTATATACTTGAATATCGGCCGATGCCGATTATGTAAAAACCACAAAAAATCGGCCGAATGATCGACAGGGGGACAGTGAGACCTCAAGTTCAAGGCCACTGTGCTTATAACGCAGTTTAGGCAATCGTTGAATGACCATTTCACAGTGTATTTTGTTTTAAATGTGTTTTAAATGAGTATTTTGTAAATCTTTGTTATTTTACTACAGGTCTATTGTTAATGTGATGGTTTCCCTGTATGAATATAATTGGTACAATAGTGTTTTCTCCCTCCTCTGTCTATACGCCTCCTTCCACTCCCTATAATTTCCGTTCTCCATTCTCTGTTTACTCGAGGCTCCTCCAACGGTGGAGCCATCGCCACGACGACTCATTATTTTCCCATGGTGCCGAGGGCCACAGGCCCACAAGTCGTCAAAAAGGAGAGACGGCGTGCATCTCCCTGAGCAGCTTCAAGTGATGTGACATCTCCCACATGTTCGGAGACATGGGGAGACAGAGAGGAGATGGGGAAGGGGAGGAGAAAGGGGAGGAGGAACAGAAATGGAGTAGAGGGGAGATGGAGGAGAGGGGAGATGGAATAGAGGGGAGATGGAATAGAGGGGAGATGGAATAGAGGGGAAATGGAGTAGAGGGGAGATGGAATAGAGGGGAAATGGAGTAGAGGGGAAATGGAGTAGAGGGGAGATGGAGTAGAGGGGAGATGGAGTAGAGGGGAGATGGAGTAGAGGGGAGATGGAGTAGAGGGGAGATGGAGTAGAGGGGAGATGGAGTAGAGGGGAGATGGAATGGAGGGGAGATGGAATGGAGGGGAGACGGAATGGAGGGGAGACGGAATGGAGGGGAGACGGAGTGGAGGGGAGACGGAATGGAGGGGAGACGGAATGGAGGGGACGGAATGAGGGGAGACGGAGTGGAGGGGAGACGGAGTAGAGGGGAGACGGAGTAGAGGGGAGACGGAGTAGAGGGGAGACGGAGTAGAGGGGAGACGGAGTGGAGGGGAGACGGAGAAGAGGGGAGACGGAGTAGAGGGGAGACGGAGTAGAGGGGAGACGGAGAAGAGGGGAGACGGAGTAGAGGGGGACGGAGTAGAGGGGACGGAGTAGAGGGGGACGGAGTAGAGGGGGACGGAGTAGAGGGGGACGGAGTAGAGGGGGACGGAGTAGAGGGGGACGGAGTAGAGGGGACGGAGTAGAGGGGGACGGAGTAGAGGGGGACGGAGTAGAGGGGGACGGAGTAGAGGGGGACGGAGTAGAGGGGGACGGAGGAGGGGGACGGAGTAGAGGGGGACGGAGTAGAGGGGGGACGGAGTAGAGGGGGGACGGAGTAGAGGGGGACGGAGTAGAGGGGGGACGGAGTAGAGGGGGACGGAGTAGAGGGGGACGGAGTAGAGGGGGACGGAGTAGAGGGGGACGGAGTAGAGGGGGACGGAGTAGGGGGACGGAGGGGGGGACGGAGTAGAGGGGGACGGAGTAGAGGGGGACGGAGTAGAGGGGACGGAGTAGAGGGGGACGGAGTAGAGGGGGACGGAGTAGAGGGGGACGGAGTAGAGGGGGACGGAGTAGAGGGGGACGGAGTAGAGGGGGACGGAGTAGAGGGGGACGGAGTAGAGGGGGACGGAGTAGAGGGGGACGGAGAGAGGGGACGGAGTAGAGGGGGACGGAGTAGAGGGGGACGGAGTAGAGGGGGACGGAGTAGAGGGGGACGGAGTAGAGGGGGACGGAGAGGGGGAGAGGGGGACGGAGTAGAGGGGGACGGAGTAGAGGGGGACGGAGTAGAGGGGAGACGGAGTAGAGGGGGGACGGAGTAGAGGGGAGACGGAGTAGAGGGGAGACGGAGTAGAGGGGAGACGGAGTAGAGGGGAGACGGAGTAGAGGGGAGACGGAGTAGAGGGGAGACGGAGTAGAGGGGAGACGGAGTAGAGGGGAGACGGAGTAGAGGGAGACGGAGACGGAGTAGAGGGGAGACGGAGACGGAGTAGAGGGGAGACGGAGACGGAGTAGAGGGGAGACGGAGACGGAGTAGAGGGGAGACGGAGACGGAGTAGAGGGGAGACGGAGACGGAGTAGAGGGGAGACGGAGAGAGGGGAGACGGAGAGATGGGAGATGGAGGACATGGGAGACGGAGTAGAGGGGAGACGGAGTAGAGGGGAGACGGAGTAGAGGGGAGACGGAGTAGAGGGGAGACGGAGTAGAGGGGGACGGAGTAGAGGGGGACGGAGTAGAGGGGAGACGGAGGAGGGGGACGGAGTAGAGGGGGCGGAGTAGAGGGGGGGCGGAGTAGGGGAGACGGAGTATAGGGGAGACGGAGACGGAGTAGAGGGAGACGGAGTATAGGGGAGACGGAGACGGAGTAGAGGGGAGACGGTAGAGAGGGGAGATGGAGTAGAGGGGAGACGGTAGAGAGGGGAGATGGAGGACATGGGAGATGGAGGACATGGGAGATGGAGGACATGGGAGATGGAGGACATGGGAGATGGAGGACATGGGAGATGGAGGACATGGGAGATGGAGGACATGGGAGATGGAGGAGAGGGGAGCGATGGGTAGCCGAACAGACAGAAACGCAAATAGACATTGACCACGTTTCTAAGGGCACCGAGATCCCATTAGAATTCTGGACACTTAATATTCTATCCACTTATATAAACACCTCATCCCGTTCGTAATAATCGGAAAAACCTTGTCTGATGGTTGGGACCTGGATAAGAGGCTTGGCATAGGCTGGATACTGGGGTTCGCGAACTTGCCGTTTACCTCGTTTTGTCGCGATGTGCCGGCTGTTTTGCATAATATAACGGGCCTTTGTGTGTGATGGTGTTTTAATATTTGACTAAGAGCCTACCTGCGTGTTCCATCTAAGATCAACATTTGGCTTTTTTACAAGCCGTATCGGCCACGGCTACATTCTCCCGATTTCGGTACGATTCCGCCTATACTATCTGACATTCGGTAGGTTAGGCGGTAGACAATTTCACTACTACCTGTCACTTCTATCATAGCTTGCGGCGACTAACTAGAACACAGCGAACATCAGAAATATCGCTAGAATGATGGCATTGGTAATCTAGTGGACTTTGATAAAGTGGTCCGTACAACATGCACAAACATCTGTTCCCTTTAAGGAAATTAGAAGCTGATAAAACGTTAAAACCCGAGTTCTGACAATCGCGGTTAATCCTGGATGCATCTCATTCGTGGTTTCCTCCTGTCGTCACAGACAGCCGTCCGCACATTCTCCCCCCACGGGGCACAGCGTGCTCACCGAGGCCACGTTTGGCAAGAGTAAGGTACGCCACGGCTGTTACAGTCACCAGATCTCAAACCGACTGAGTTCGCGGAGCCGAGCCCCGGACTGCGTTTTCCAACGCCATCAACAAAACCCCAAATGGTGGGAAAACAGCAGAAGGTGATCGATTACGTGCGCCAGTGGCTGTCGATCCGAGTGCCGGCGTTTGATCGTGTCGAAGAATCGCGTCGAAGGGGAGTTTTAGACGTTTGCAGATGTTTGCAGACAAGTCTTTGCCTGGGCATGTCGAAGCTGTCCTGGCGGATCTCGGAAACAACGCCTAACGAAGACACTTGTGTCGTGATGTTGGCAGATTGCTTGATGTACTACATCTCATTATGTTGGAAAGGGCCAGACACGCACAGAAACACAGCCATTGAGAGGCACTTCAACACAACTGACGAACTGGACGAAAAACCGATTCTTCAAACGCCAGTTGCGAGCCTCCTAGGGATTATTTGGACGGAATAAATGTATGGAATTTAAGCGTCTAAAAAGCGACTAAAAAGGGTTAACTTTCTGTGCTTTGGTTTTAGAAATGGCATGTGGGCATTTAGGGCTAGATGAAATATCAAGAACGATGCAGCAGATGATATTGCGATCGCGTAGTCCAATCTCTATGTCTCGATTTAATATCAACAACGTTACCATAGCGATAAGCGTCTCTCGCCCAGAGCCCTTAACCCGGTTCGGCTACCCCATCAAGCTGCTCCCCACGTGGGCTTCTGCGCTGTCGTCCTTCGCCTCTTCTGGTACTCTCTCATGGCCCTGTCCCATGTTAGCCGAGCAGTGTGTGAGCGGCTCTAGAGCTGTGTCCTGGGACTGTGTGTGTGTGTGTGTTTGAATGTGGCGGGGGCCCCAGTTGATTTATGGAGGAGCCAGGCGGCCTGTAATGGGACCGACAGACAGAAGGACCCGGGCAATCAGCACAGAGCTGGGGAGTGGGCTTGATGGCCCACCGCTGGCCCGGCCACTCTTGTCCCACGGTACACACACACACACACACACACACCATGGGATGTGTGTGATGTGTGTGATGTGTGTGTGTGCAGTGGTGTTGCCTGACGTTGTGTATTTGGTCGTTCTATCCTGTAAATGTGGGCAGAGCAATATGGCTTTTCAGGTCTCTCTCCTCCCCCCTCTTTCTCTTTGTATCTCCCTCTCTTCCATATTTCTCCCTCTTACATATTTTTCTCTCTTTCTGCCTGTCTCTCTCCTCTCTCCCTCTTTCTGTCTCCCTCTCCTCTTCCCTGGTATCTCTCTCTCGCCTTGCCTGCCTCTCTCTCCCCCTCTCCCTGCCTGCCTGTCTCTCTCCCCTCTCCCAGTCTGCCTGTCTCTCTCCCCTCTCTCCCTGTCTACCAGTCTTTCTCCTCTCCCTGTCTCTCTCTCTCTCCCCCTGTCTCGTTCTCTCTCCCTGTCTGCATCCCTCTCTTCTCTCCCCTGTAACTCTCTCTCTTTTTGTCTCCCCCTCCCCCTCTCTCTCTCTCTCTCTCTCTCTCTCTCTCTCTTTGTGTCTCCATCTCCCCCCTCTCTCTCTCTGTGTCTGTCTTTCATTCCTCTCTCTCAGATGGGATTCAGCTACTGGCTCTCTGTTGTTGGCTGGACAGTGATTAATGTAACCACTGTCTGGCTAATGAGCGCCTGGTCTCCCTCATGCTCCTATGTGATGGAACCATTGACCCTCAACAGAAACCACACTCACACACAAATTAAATCACCATAAATATTTGCTTTTAACTCTTGCTGTTCTATTGTTTCCATTTCTGTGCCCTGGTGGTCAGTGTTCTCTGGCCCCTTACTCAGAAGTGTCCAGGTGTGTGTGTGTGAAATGTGTGTGTGTGTGTGTGTGTGTGTGTGTGTAGCTGTTTACTCCCCCATCAACCATCATTCTACTCTCTATAATTTGCCTACTAAAACATAGCTAGTTGATACTAGAGCTTTCCTGAATGTCACAGTAGAGTCACCATCACTTCACAAGGACATTTTATCTTTGTCTTCAAAAAGCGAATCAACATTATTCCCCCGCAAACGGATTTGTTTTCCGATTCCTCTTTACTCAATTATGATGCAAGGTTCTTTCTCCTTTAGATATATTCTGCTTGCTGTTTTTGTTCGATTTCAGCAGTAAATACATCTCGTGGGGTGTGAAATATGTACAATGTTCCATGGTTAAGAGAGGTGCCCATGCACGACACACTTAGGAGTGCCTGCACACAGCGATGGTATATTGGCAAGATATCACAAACCACTGAGGGGCACTAATCAGAATTCAGTATTCACACTGTCCGGTTTCTGATATATGTAGGCTGAATGATTAAGCTACAGGGTAGCCCATGATATAATAATACGGTAAAATGCAAAAAAGTGGAAACTGTATTTGGCCCCTTGACGGTTTTTTCACCAATGCTTTTCCTTACAAACAGTGAAATCTCTCATCTGGGATTAAGGGTAGAGCTGCCTGATGTCCCCAGCTGTAGCAGGGCTATAGGGGGCGGTGGGCGTTAGCTTGCTGGCTTGCTAAAGAGCGCCTGCTACATGTCGTTTTAAAGAAATGACTGTGTTAGATTATAAGTAGCCTGAGATGTTTCATTTTATTCTCTGCGTCCTCAAAATACAAACCACACCGGTCAAAATCGATTTGGGTTATAAAAAATGTGCCAACTGAAATCCTGTGCCAGTTTTTTGCATATTTTTTCTTGTGGTATTTCATACCAGCGAAGTTTAACCCCAAATCCGTACAGGTTGCCAGGTCTCCACCGCGACATAAGAGGAAATATTCTGTGACTAGGAAATGAACATGACTGGATTGTTGTGAGTTGTCTTAACTGTGCGGTGAGCGGTGAGGTGCAAACGTGTCAAGTCATTATCGGAATGAGACTGAGACAACGTCGTTCTCTTCAGGCTGACTTGCTCTCTGTCCATCTCTCTGTCTTCTCCTTTTTTCTCTATTATTTATCTCTTCTCCCGCTCTTTGTCTCTAGTAGACAATAAACAGGGATAGAAGATGTGAGTGGGGACTAAGGACATGAATTAAACAAGTTGATGGGTCATGTGACACAGTGGTGTGAATGCCTGCTGGCCTCATGCAATCTGGAGCTGTGTGACTCCTGTTAATCCCATAATGCCTAGCGGTCGGCCTGTGACGGACGGGGCCAGATTGGGGCAACCAGATTGCTCACCCCCTGACACCGGTAGAGACAGATATCTGTTCCCGTAATCGACTTTCAACATGTCACGATACCCTCCATAGACCGCGGACGTACCCACTCCAACACACCCAGCCCTGACGGTTATCCCTTAACCTAACCGCTAATGCCTAAACCTAAAACCTGGGTCACAAAACCAAACTGGACCCAAACACTTCCACACAACATCAACATTGTATTTTGAGAGGGTTGGGTTAGTGCTGGATGGATTGATGGATGAAAGAGTGTTGGGTTAGTGCTGGATGGATTGATGGGTGAAAGAGTGTTGGGTTAATGCTGGAGGGATTGATGGATGAAAGAGTGTTGGGTTAGTGCTGGATGGATTGATGGATGAAAGAGTGTTGGGTTAGTGCTGGATGGATTGATGGATGAAAGAGTGTTGGGTTAGTGCTGGATGGATTGATGGATGAAAGAGTGTTGGGTTAGTGCTGGAGGGATAGATGGATGAAAGAGTGTTGGGTTAGTGCTGGATGGATTGATGGATGAAAGAGTGTTGGGTTAGTGCTGGATGGATTGATGGATGAAAGAGTGTTGGGTTAATGCTGGATGGATTGATGGATGAAAGAGTGTTGGGTTAATGAGTTGATGGATGAAAGAGTGTTGTTAGTGCTGGATGGATTGATGGATGAAAGAGTGTTGGGTTAGTACTGGATGGATTGATGGATGAAAGAGTGTTGGGTTAGTGCTGGATGGATTGATGGATGAAAGAGTGTTGGGTTAGTGCTGGATGGATTGATGGATGAAAGAGTGTTGGGTTAATGCTGGAGGGATTGATGGGTGAAAGATGAAAGGGTGAAAGAGTGTTGGGTTAATGCTGGAGGGATTGATGGATGAAAGAGTGTTGGGTTAGTGCTGGATGGATTGATGGATGAAAGAGTGTTGGGTTAGTGCTGGATGGATTGATGGATGAAAGAGTGTTGGGTTAGTGCTGGATGGATTGATGGATGAAAGAGTGTTGGGTTAGTGCTGGATGGATTGATGGATGAAAGAGTGTTGGGTTAATGCTGGAGGGATTGATGGGTGAAAGAGTGTTGGGTTAGTGCTGGATGGATTGATGGGTGAAAGAGTGTTGGGTTAGTGCTGGATGGATTGATGGGTGAAAGAGTGTTGGGTTAGTGCTGGATGGATTGATGGGTGAAAGAGTGTTGGGTTAGTGCTGGATGGATTGATGGGTGAAAGAGTGTTGGGTTAGTGCTGGATGGATTGATGGATGAAAGAGTGTTGGGTTAGTGCTGGATGGATTGATGGGTGAAAGAGTGTTGGGTTAGTGCTGAAGGAATTGATGGGTGAAAGAGTGTTGGGTTAATGCTGGAGGGATTGATGGATGAAAGAGTGTTGGGTTAGTGCTGGATGGATTGATGGATGAAAGAGTGTTGGGTTAGTGCTGGATGGATTGATGGATGAAAGAGTGTTGGGTTAGTGCTGGATGGATTGATGGATGAAAGAGTGTTGGGTTAGTACTGGATGGATTGATGGATGAAAGAGTGTTGGGTTAGTGCTGGAGGGATAGATGGATGAAAGAGTGTTGGGTTAGTGCTGGATGGATTGATGGATGAAAGAGTGTTGGGTTAGTGCTGGATGGATTGATGGATGAAAGAGTGTTGGGTTAATGCTGGAGGGATTGATGGATGAAAGAGTGTTGGGTTAATGCTGGAGGAATTGATGGATGAAAGAGTGTTGGGTTAGTGCTGGATGGATTGATGGATGAAAGAGTGTTGGGTTAGTGCTGGATGGATTGATGGATGAAAGAGTGTTGGGTTAGTGCTGGATGGATTGATGGGTGAAAGAGTGTTGGGTTAGTGCTGAAGGAATTGATGGGTGAAAGAGTGTTGGGTTAATGCTGGAGGGATTGATGGGTGAAAGAGTGTTGAGTTAGTGCTGGATGGATTGATGGATGAATGAATGACTATAAGGCTGAAGATTTGAAGAGGATATTTCATGATATTTAGGTTCGTTTGATCCTCTCCAGTTTCATCTAGAGGTTATGGCGATACCTCTTCACCAGAGAGGGGCCGCGAAGTATGTTCCAGAGGGGTTAATAGAGGTGATTGACTGGCATCAAGTAGGACACACACTTCAACACAGACCCAACATACACACACATCTACAACACACACACACACACACTCCCACCTGCAATACACGCACAGAAAACTGTCTATGTGATTATTTGTGTTGGTATGATCTGGGAGAAACCATTTGTCTGCCTGGAGAACTTCACTTCTCTGATTAGTGTCAGCGTTCAGTCTGAAAGATCCGCTACCGTCAGCTGTCAGCTCAAACTCCAAACCAGAGGAGAGATGTTTTTCATTCTGACATGTTGCTCAATATGCCGCTAGTGGTGGTGAGGGGGGGATAAAGTTCATATTGGGCATGAGAATTCTGGCTCGTTTTGACCGAAACCCAATGAGCTGGAGCCCAAGGCCACGAATGTCACGAGTCCAAAATCGAGAAATAGCCAGGCATTTCCCCAGACAGCGTTGTAAACAACCAGGCTATTTGTTTTTCCTGATGTGACAACAAGAATCAAAGACTGCAGAGACGAAAGTTTGGATCAAGGGAACTTGGGTCTTGTGTAAGAAAAGTGAAAACCTTTTTGTATTTGTGAGTTATAAAACATCCCCAACTTACGTATGTTCGGAAATTAGATTATTTTTCTCGTTAAGAATCTGTAAAGTCCAACTACCGTCTGACGCCAATATATAAATGGTAAATATTTTAATAATAGCGTTAGTTACAATGTGTTGAATGATTAATGATAATGCAATCTGTATTGTTCTTCACGTTGTTTAAAATGGTCTGAATGTATGTTCAGATATGAATATGCCTACGCAGTCATGGAGAGCGACCAATAGAGAGTGACAGTAGACAGTAGCCTTGAGATGACAAGTGCCTGGATGTCCACCCATTGTAGAGAATCAACCTGGATGAATCTGTCACTGCACTGATGATAGCAGACAACGACAGGTTGTTGTCACGGGTCATGCCACGGTTCTTTGCACTCCGGGGGTGGGACACTCTGGGTTTGTCAACCGAGAGGTCTTGGAGTGGACAACCCTTTCACCGGAAGGAAGAGCTGCTCTGTCTTTTTGAGGCTACGCTTGATACAGTCGGCCGAAATGGTGTATAGCTGTTATAATACAGTAACATTTTAAAACTTGAAGCTTTATGGGTAAATAATAATAATAATAAATAATGCATTAGAGTTGCATCTTAACCCAGAAATATGCCCGGCTGGCCCAAAAAAAATGTTGATGGAATTTTGTGAACCTGATTGGTCATGTGGTAACAAACTGCAGCCAATCAGTGCCTTCTGTTATTTGCATTATAGTTATTGTTACGATAATTCTGAAGTTGTTGTAGCACATAATATTATTATGTAATGTTATGTACAGGAAGGCTACCTGCGCCTGTCATGTGAAAGAGGAGGGGAGGCTCACTAATCAACTTTGAAATGATTTAGCAAACAACGTCTTGAAACAACTAGGAAATTAATTTAATTTTAGCAGCTTCCGCACCGCAGACGGCCAAACGCTCATATCTACACTCTCTTTTCGCAGCTGCCGGGGACGAGGAAAGACACGAACATATATGTTATTATTATTTCATAGCGTGCCCGAACCCAGCGGATCCTAACGTGGACAGTATTTATTATTTAGAAGACAACTCAGCTGTGTACGGTCAGGTTCGGGCCAAACTTCAGTGAGCGCTTTACTACGATCACGTTGTGATTTTTGGGTCATGCTTCGATTTCGGCGAACTGTTCAAATGAAATGACAAACGTTGTGGATTTGGCGGAATTAATCCGACCAGGCGTACACATGTGTGACTCGTGGAACGGTTGCATGTGGGGAAAAGGTAAACCTGGAAGTCCATTTGATTGAGCTTGACGAGCGTGTTACCACGTGCTTGCAGAGTTGGGGGACGTAAAGTCGACCTACTATTCAGGTACTGGGCCTTCGCAGCTCTGTCGTTAGAGCATGGCACTTGCCACGGTTCTGGGTTCGATTCCCTCATTCCCGAGTCTGCACAGAACGTGGACGGTGGTGTACTCTCCACGTCGCCTAATGATGATCAGTCCTTTAATGTTCTGTATCGTGGGATATTCAATGTATTCTATGTGAACTTTAGGTATAGCAGCTGTTGGTTTTTGGCGACAGCTAGGCCTTCTGGGTAACGTAATGATATCCTAAAGTCTGAAGTGTCCCAGTCAGGATTTGATTAGACAAAGCTGCATGTTGATGTTTTTTGCATTTCCAGCATGTTCGGGCAAACACGTGTGTTAATGTTTTATCTTCAACTGTCCTTCCGCGGACAACAGCATTTTAGATTACAGTGTAGCTGTTTTGCAAACGGGAGACTTCAGTTAGGTAGGAGTTGGGTCTAACTTTATCTGCTGTACATCTCACCATCCTGCAGAACAAGTTCTTGACGTCTGCGCCTCACAAAAGAATAGTTTGAAACTCTGCAAACAGGATCAGATTTTCAATTTCACGGAACTTTTAATTTCACATGTGCGAAGGCTCTAGTTGTTTAGAAGAATAGCCTGCAATCAGATCGAGATGTTAATCAGCGATATGCAAACAGTTTTGCTCTGACAGATAATAAGCTTTCCCAAAAACCCTCGTCAGTTAGATGTTAACTACCATTCACCTGACTCGCAATACATCCAGAGTACCACAGCAACACTGCCATACAGCAGGCTCTCAAATAACCGCTAATTATACTCCAAACATCTATGTTTCTTCAATATTTCCTAGACCTATAGCCCTCTAGTAGAGCACTTGTCATTGAGGACAGGGGTTCAAATCCTGGTCTCAGCACACCAGCAGTGCCTTGGGTTCTGTCAGGACGGCGGTTCTGCATTGTGCGGGTGGACGGGTTGGCATACCAGGCTGTTAATGCGTGATAAGGGCACACTGTGCAGAAGATCAGGGGATTCGAGTGTTTTTGACCGGGTTCGCGCAAACGCCGCTTCTTGTCGACCAAATCCAACGTTCACCCGGTTGGCACTGATTGACCCCAGCGGCGTGGGCATCAATCTTATGTGGACGACATATTTAATGTTGCCTCGTCGTAATGTATATGACTACAGTGGCCAGATGGCTCGGATTGGAAGGAGCATTTAGTGAGCGCTGCCTTATGTTGGTGCTCTTAGCTTGCAACAGTCAACATATGCGACGCATATAAAGAGCGACTTACTGGCTATTAAATTGGCAAGCTAGGAAACGTTTAACCTGCGGACAAACCGATTCGGCTGGAAGATGTGGCCATGACTGTTAGCCGTTAAACGACAGATGGATTCGGAGATGCCAGAAGCCCCTAGAGACCGCGTGGTGAGGCCAGCCGACTGTATAAAACGCTGTCAACACTTTAACGGCAGAAGGTTTCAGCAATAACGTGTGTCTTCATATAGATCTTGGCTCCTTCTGGAATACTCTAGAAGGCCTTCAGGAGAGTAATCAGGCACCACACCCATTCAAACAGATGTGTTTGGTATGATCCTATCGCTGCCACCGCGCGTGGCCGCTAGTGCCGGGGTGTTCCAGCTGAGACCCCATATTGCCCCATTCAACAGGGCCGGGGTGTTCCAGCTGAGACCCCATATTGCACCATTCAACAGGGCCGGGGTGTTCCAGCTGAGACCCCACATTGCACCATTCAACAGGGCCGGGGTGTTCCAGCTGAGACCCCATATTGCCCCATTCAACAGGGCCGGGGTGATCCAGCTGAGACCCCATATTGCCCCATTCAACAGGGCCGGGGTGATCCAGCTGAGACCCCATATTGCCCCATTCAACAGGGCCGGGGTGTTCCAGCTGAGACCCCACATTGCCCCATTCAACAGGGCCGGGGTGTTCCAGCTGAGACCCCATATTGCCCCATTCAACAGGGCCGGGGTGATCCAGCTGAGACCCCATATTGCCCCATTCAACAGGGCCGGGGTGTTCCAGCTGAGACCCCACATTGCCCCATTCAACAGGGCCGGGGTGATCCAGCTGAGACCCCATATTGCCCCATTCAACAGGGCCGGGGTGTTCCAGCTGAGACCCCACATTGCCCCATTCAACAGGGCCGGGGTGTTCCAGCTGAGACCCCACATTGCCCCATTCAACAGGGCATGGTTGCTATTACCACCTGTTGCACAATGGAGGTCACCTTGACCAGTAATTCAATGATCTAAGTTCAGTTTAGCCGGGCTACTGCCACTGTCCTAAAGGCAATTTTTAGTGTCTCTAATCTGACTTAGGATCAGTTTCCTATTAACGCTGAATGGATTTCTCCTCTCACTGCCGCTGGCTTCCTTATCCGAGATCAGTTTAACAGTGTCGCGGCACCCGTCTATTCTGGTAGCTTCCTCTCTTGGCCCTTTTCTGTGTTTTCAAAAGTTCTGTTTACGGTGTTGTGGCCTTTGTTTGTTATTGGCTATAGGTTGATCTCCCTGGGGTGTATATATAGGAGAGGCCTCTCTCTCTCCCTCTCTCTCCCTTTCTCCCTCTCTAAGGTTCAATTAGAGAACTAAAACAGCACAGCAAGTCTTGGCTGGAGACAGGAGAATAGCAACCCACCTACCCAATGCCGAACCCCAGACAAGAAAAGCAATAACACACACACGCAAAATGCCAACACGCATGAAAATAGAAACTGGAACATGTGTGTTCCCATAACGCACGCGTGCAAACTACATGGCTACATGTATCTGGGGAAAAAACAAGGGGTTTGGAACGGAAAACCCTCCAGAACCCGGAACGGTAGGGAGAGAAATGAGCAAGCAATAAAAAGCGACAGAAACGTAACAAGATTGAATGCGCAATAAAGTGGGAACGAGAAAAAGGAATCTAATCGGCGGTACGCGCTGGACGTTTGTGCTGCATTTCAATTACACACCACACAGTCACGCTAGATCTCTGCACGCGCGTCATATCCGCAACGCTTTTCAGTCCTGGTTTTCACTTGAAGCGGAGCAGAAACGCAGAAATCCTTAATTGAAACGCGCGTCGGCCTATCGCCGTTCGAGTCCTGTCGACCAATCAGAACACATTGGGATCGGCCTACAAATTACCTCAGCGTCTCCCTCACTTTAACATTCTACTCGCTACATTGGCAAAAATCAAACGCACACCGCCGATGCGGTAATACAGTTAACGATGACATTAAATGGAGCAATTATGGCATGGCAATATCACTGGAGACCAACTGGAGGGACTAGGTCTGCTGAGACACAAATGGCACCCTGCTCTCTATAAATAGTGGCCGACACTGAACCAGGTCCCGACACTATAAAGGGGATTGACATTTGGACCGCAGCCTAGGAGTGCAGCTTATACTGCTGCTGCTGATTGGCTGCTGGTTGACTGCTGATTGACTGCTGATTGCCTGCTGATTGGCTGCTGATTGACTGCTGATTGACTAGGAATGATGAGAAGCAGAGAGTGAAGCAATACTACGATAATGTACACAATAATGTGCTCCCTCTCGCCCTCCCCTCTCTCTCTCTCTCTAACCCCTCCCTCACTCTTCCTCTCTCTCCCCCCTCTCTCTCTCTCTCCCCTCCCTCACACTCTTCCTCTCTCTCCCCCCTCTCTCTCTCTCTTCCCCTCCCTCACACTCTTCCTCTCTCTCTCCCCTCTCTCTCTCTCTCCCCCTCCCTCACTCTCTTCCTCCCTCTCTTCCCCTCCCTCACTCTCTTCCTCTCTCTCTCCCCTCTCTTTCTTCCCCTCCCTCACTCTCTTCCTCCCTCTCTTCCCCTCCCTCACTCTCTTCCTCTCTCTCTCCTCTCTCCCCTTCCTTACTTCATTAATCGCTCCCCCTCATCTCCCTCCTACATCTGGTGACTGTCTCTACTGTTCTGTCATTGGTGTGTGGGGGAGGGGCGGTGGGGTTGTGTGTTCTGAGTCGAACGGCGTTCACGCACCAATCTGGGCATTCCGGTTTGTTCCCCGGACACAGAAATGTGCGTGATCCACAGCTGGCATTCGAACCATCCGGAAGCTTCCCTAAGCTGCTTATAGACAGCCACTGGTGAACTTTGACCTTTACGGGCAGTGAATGGCCAGTCTAATCCAGGGTCGCGTGTCTGCGCACAAGGCTCTGTCTGTTTTAGGTCACTTGTGACAGTGTAGGTCAGCGACTCTCTAACAATCCCAATGCTACCAGGCGCCGCTAGCCCCAATGACAGGAAATGAATACCTGTATCTATATAGGCATTGTCAGCGTCTCCATGGCGATTACAATCTATAATAAGTCATAAGGATGATGCGATCTGGGATGTGCTGAGATGTTTGTGGCTATACATTAATCAGGTATCCCCGGAGCTCTGCAGAAATGCCCACGTGGGCTTACTGGAGTTGGGACAGTGTGGAGGTGTCATGTGGTACTGTGTTCGCAATTCACTGATCAATTACTGGACATTTAAATGGTCAAATGTTCAGTAATACCAACATTAGTTATTAACGTTAGTGAGGGCCATCGATGTTCAGTCGCGTGACGTCGTCAACTTGACATCTGCTTCCGTAGTCTTTTCGGGCAAGTTTATAATAATCCATTATTTCTCCTTCCCCCCCCCTCCCCCCTTTTCCACAGGGTCATCTTTTGACCGTGACCGTTGATCAGGAATTGGGTCCGCAGACATCGACCGCGATGAGGACCGCACAGGAGGATGGAACGTAACAGAGTTCTGTCCGTGGAACCGCTCTCGATCGCCACACCGTCACTGAGCACATTTTGCACCGTCTTAAGTCTCTGCCCGGTCTCCCCTTAATCTCCCACCCTCCAGCCCCCCTTCCCCGTTTTACGCTGCACACCTCCTCGCTCATATACTCCTCCGCCTGTCCTCCTGCAAGCTCTCCCTCGCTCTGGCCCTCCTCCGCCTGTCCTCCTGCGAGTCCTCCGTCGGTCCGGCCCTCCTCCGCCTGTCCTCCTGCGAGTCCTCCCTTGGTCCGGCCCTCCGGTTTTGAGGGTCTCCTTTTAATCTTTCATAAACCCTTTTTGGCGCTGCACCCTCACTCTCTGCTCTCCCACCACTTCATGAACAGCGAGTCCTCATCTGGACCCAGAAGGCCATGCAGCTCTTCCGTTTGTCCCTGTCTAAGCATAGTGCGCGGGGCCTGGACTCGAGTCTCCGCCCCCGCTGCTACATGGCCGACACCTGTCTAGTGTGGCTGCTGGGCCTGGCCCTCCGCCTCTCCCTGACCTCGTGCCAGAAGATGGACTCCGCCGGAAAGCAGCCCGTGGTGACCACCAACTACGGCAAGCTGCGAGGACTCAAGAAAGACCTGAACAACGAGATCCTCGGGCCCGTGGAACAGTACCTGGGCGTGCCCTACGCCACGGCACCCATCGGCGACCGCCGCTTCCAGCCGCCCGAGGCGCCGGGCTCGTGGCAGGAGATCCGCAATGCCACGGCGTTCGCCCCGGTGTGCCCGCAGAACGTGCACGGCGTGCTGCCGGAGATCATGCTGCCGGTGTGGTTCACGGACAACCTGGACGTGGCGGCCGGGTACATTCAGAACCAGAGCGAAGACTGTCTCTACCTCAACGTCTACGTGCCCACTGAGGACGGTGAGTGTCGGTTCGGGGCGGAGGGGGGGTACCTCTCAGACTGGTGAGAAGAAGAGATGAAAGGTTTTAGGAGACTGTAGGTACTTCTGAGTGGGATCTGCCACTAGAACGCAGCCTTAAAAATAAATGTTTTTTCGTCAAAGCCTTTTGCCAGAGAGTGTTTATAACGCCCCCCTAAATCCTCACTCTCTTTGTCAAATAAATTCCAGGCCATTTTGTATCAGAGCAGAATCTTTCTTTTGTTCAGCTGGTTTTAGGTGAGTAGGTGAAGCTTTTATGGAGGTTCTTTTCTTTAACCGCAAAGCAAACAATTAAAATGTTAGGTTGTTTCATCTGTTTAGAGACTGAACTAGGTGGATGAGGAAGGTAAACGTAGAGGGAAGGAGGAAGAGAGTGTGTAATAGCATTGCTTTCAAGTCCAACCCTCCTGCCTTGGCGCCAAATCATTTTCTGACAGATCTGTTCATCTATGTAGGTCTCACCTGCGTAGGTCTCATCTGCGTAGGTCTCACCTGCGTAGGTCTCATCTGTGTAGGTCTCTTCTGTGTAGGTCTCACCTGCGTAGGTCTCATCTGTGTAGGTCTCATCTGTGTAGGTCTCTTCTGTGTAGGTCTCACCTGCGTAGGTCTCACCTGCGTAGGTCTCATCTGCATAGGTCTCACCTGCGTAGGTCTCATCTGCGTAGGTCTCATCTGCGTAGGTCTCATCTGCGTAGGTCTCACCTGTGTAGGTCTCATCTTCGTAGGTCTCATCTGTGTAGGTCTCATCTGCGTAGGTCTCATCTGCGTAGGTCTCACCTGTGTAGGTCTCATCTTCGTAGGTCTCATCTGTGTAGGTCTCATCTGCGTAGGTCTCATCTGCGTAGGTCTCATCTGCGTAGGTCTCACCTGCGTAGGTCTCACCTGCGTAGGTCTCATCTGCGTAGGTCTGCGTAGGTCTCATCTGTGTAAGTCTCATCTGCGTAGGTCTCATCTGTGTAGGTCTCATCTGCGTAGGTCTCATCTTTGTAGGTCTCATCTGTGTAGGTCTCATCTGCGTAGGTCTCATCTGCGTAGGTCTCATCTGCGTAGGTCTCATCTGTGTAGGTCTCATCTGCGTAGGTCTCATCTGCGTTGAGGAAAGCAGAGTGAGGATGGATGGGTAACCATTCTTTAAACTTAACTGTCACCAGAATTGTGATGCATTTAAACTTCCCTAGAAACTTCTCCCCTTGATTCAACTAATATCCTAGGTATTTTTTGCTGGGGAATTTAATAATAGATTTTTTTTTGTTTAAACTTTTCTAATACAATCTTTGAAACTTTTGCATTTCAATCGACTCGCAGGAAAACATCTGAAATGATCCTAAGGTTTTAGAAGATACTTTTATATGCTTTACGATCAACCAACAGGATTTTCTTTGGATTTTTTCAACTTCATTTTCTTCTTTATTTTTAGAGCTCTTTTTTCAGTAGCTTTACAGATACTTGCTCTCAACTGTCACTAACACTGTGTACTATCTGCTACTATCATGATACTATTTTTGCGTGTCCGTGCGTGACCACAAGTGTGTGAGTATTCTGACATACCCCAATGTCACAGAAAAAACAGAGGGCCCTCTGCACAGAAATAACACCAAATGACACTTCATCACTATCGCCCCACCAGGGTTTCCACGGTGATAGACCTTTCACTCTGATGTGTGGCTGTTTGCGCCTGCGTGTGTGTGTGTGTATGTCGTGTATGTCGTGTCCGATGACTCGGAGGTATCAGGCTCAAGGGGTCGACCATCTCCGTCACACATCTACAGCGTTGTGAGGAACCATTAGAGCCAGCATGGCTGTTCCATCCAACACCCCCTTACTAAGAGCGGTTGTTTTTTGGTACGTCCCCCCTATAGCTCTCGTCACCGCATCTCCACATCACATTAATTTTCTCTTTTTTAGGCTCTCCTTATGTTTAGTTGCTTGGGGATTTTGTATCGTGCCTTTATACTCACAGACACACACACACACACACACACAACCGCACAACTTTTCAATCCCTAGTTGATGCTCTATTTTTCAAATATAGTGCACTTGTTTTAACCAAGGTTATGGCTCTTCTTTTCCAAATATAGTGTAGGCCTACTTGTTTTAACCAATGATATGGCTCTATTTTTCAAATGTAGTCCACATTAAATCAATAATATGGCTTTATTTTACCAATGTAGTGCACTTTCAACCAATGATATGGCTTTATTTTACCAATGTAGTGCACATTTTTAATCAAGGTTAAGGCTTTATTTTACCAATGTAGTGCACACTTATAACCAAGGTTAAGGCTTTATTTTACCAATGTAGTGCACACTTTTAAAACAAGGTTAAGGCTTTATTTTACCAATGTAGTGCACACTTTTAAAACAAGGTTAAGGCCTTATTTTACCAATGTCGTGCACAACCTATTAATCAGGGCCTCTGATCCAAAGTGCTTTAGGGAATATGGTCCATCAATATTGACCTTCAACCTCATGTGTGATGTATGGACCTTCTGCAATGACACCGGCTGTGCTACTGCTATACTCAGCACTAACCTATCTGCCTATGAGACCTGATACGGGCTATCAAATATGTATTCTGTATGTCTTTGACTGTGTGTGTGTGTGTGTGTGTGTGTGTGTGTGTGTGTGTGTGCTGAGCTTATTGTCCCTAGACAGAGACTGATGAGCTGGCATTGATCAGCTGCCCAGAGTCCCTGTCCTCTCTGGGAGCTGGCTGCCAATGTGAATGATAAGCTACGGAGAAATGCACACACACACACTGGACAGTCACCAGGCTCTCTCATCCAGACACACACTCACACACACACAAACATGTGCCGCATTATCAAATCACAGCATAGCTTTTTTTCTGAAAGGAAAACTTATCCTCCAATATCTTTGTTCCCGGTGCATTGTGGGTTCCCATAAATCAAGTCTTCATCATACTACCACCGCAGTCTTCATTGCACATCTATACACAAGCTGTCATTACACCACTAATCAATTTACTTCTTTAACTAATATAATTTTTAGACTACAGGATTTTTTGTAACAGCAATTTAATTTTAAGAACACGTACATAATATGTAAATACAACACTTTCTGTTTACACACTACAATACCGAAGGTGTGTATAAGTTTATATGAATGTGTACAAGTGTATATAAGTGTGTATAAGTTTGTATGAGTGTGTATAAGTGTGCATGTGTGCATGAGTGTGCATGAGTGTGCATGAGTGTGCATGAGTGTGCATGAGTGTGCATGAGTGTGCATCAGTGTGCATGAGTGTGCACGAGTGTGCACGAGTGTGTACGAGTGTGTACGAGTGTGTACGAGTGTGTACGAGTGTGTACGAGTGTGTACGAGTGTGTACGAGTGTGTACGAGTGTGTACGAGTGTGTACGAATGTGTACGAGTGTGTACGAGTGTGTACGTTGTGTATGAGTGTGTATCAGTATCTGCATTCTCTGGGTTGGTCATGTTCAACAACTACTGTAAATCTGAAGATATGTCTGGTCTAGGAGCCAACATACTGTTCTCTCAGGGCACCTCTTGGGGGTACTGTCAGGCTTATTGGCCCTGGAGACCCCCAGGCTGTGACAGTATATAAGGGAAGGAGCCAGGAGGAGCTCTGAGGTGGTCGTTCCTGGGGCGGTACCCGTTGTGTCATAAATCACTGTGACCGTGAGGTTCATGCTGCCATTAATGCGCTCCCACTGAGCCAATGACATTAGATTGATCAGTTGCTTACCAATTGCAGTTTGAGCGAGGCGCTTTGTACACACCCCTGTTAAGTCAAACACAGACCTGGGATCAGAATCCTCCACTTACTCAACTCCCCGCCGATAGAGGGACGAGAACAGGATTTGGTCCAGCATCAGTGATTAGTAGCCCCTTGGCCCGGCTCCGCCTCTTATCCATAGACCGTTATAAGGGATGTGCCAACCGGTCGTTAGGGATGTGCCGACCCGTCGTTAGGGATGTGCCGACCCGTCGTTAGGGATGTGCCGACCCGTCGTTAGGGATGTGCCGACCGGTCGTTAGGGATGTGC
This sequence comes from Dallia pectoralis, assembly GCA_029465975.1. Taxonomy (NCBI): domain Eukaryota; kingdom Metazoa; phylum Chordata; class Actinopteri; order Esociformes; family Umbridae; genus Dallia; species Dallia pectoralis. Next base: position 19,127,972 of record CM055735.1, read on the forward strand.
CGACCGGTCGTTAGGGAAGTGCCGACCTGTCGTTAGGGATGTGCCGACCGGTCGTTAGGGATGTGCCGACCCGTCGTTAGGGATGTGCCGACCGGTCGTTAGGGATGTGCCGACCGGTCGTTAGGGATGTGCCGACCGGTCGTTAGGGATGTGCCGACTGGTCGTTAGGGATGTGCCGACCGGTCGTTAGGGATGTGCCGACCCGTCAGACTCCTGTTCCAGCGCTACACACCACATTTGATGGGCGACGCCATTAAGATGTTCGATCAATACAAACGGACTGATCACACGAGTCAAGGGCGCATCTCTAGTGCCGATTTACCAGGAGAAAATGAACCTAAATAAATAACCAACCAAATATTGCGGTATTTAAATAAATGAATAAGGCTCCTCCCTCCGTTCGTCTGCCGGTGTGAAAGATACAGTGTGATGCAACGCCTTTGATGCCACAAGAAACGGCCATTATCAGTTCCATTCTTTTCTTTCTCTTCTTCACATTTCTAGCCGGTCTTCTCCACCACATCCCTTGTTCTTCTTCTTGCAGCTATTGTTGATATCCAGAGGAGGGAGGGAAAGGGAGGTAGGGAAAGGGAGGGAGGGAAAAGGAGGGAGGGTGAAAGCTGGAACACCGTTGCCCCTTGAGGGAAATGGAGAACACTTAGAAGGAAGGCATTTGTGTTGTATGTTTGGAGGCCTAGTAATTAATGGGAGATCACACACGCACACACACACACACACGCACGCACACGCACACACACACACAAACACACACACACACACACACACTGGTGCCTTTGAAGTGAGGGGATTGACAAAACTGGCAAAGACAAAACAGCAACCTTCTAAACAAAAAGGAAAGATACAGTGTTAGCGTGAGGGTGGGGTAGAGAAGGTTAGATTAAATCAAGGAGCTATCTGGGAGATAACATGCAGAATTATTGTCGTCTTTGGTAAATCTGAACAAAAGGTTGTGAAAAAAATGTCATTGTTTTTATCAACTTTTTCATATTAAATAAATGTTTAATCTAGCGGAAATTGATTAAAGAATACAAATCGGCATCAAGAAAATTGTATTTTATTAAAAGACATGAATCACACATTTATTGGCTTTTGCTGCGTTTGGTAATTCTGTAAATTGTCAACCAGTTATAGACATGGAGGTGGCATCTGATTGTAATGTGTAGACTTCTTGGAGACACAGTTGTGCCATTTTTCAACTGTGATTGTTTGACATGTGATCCACACTTTTCACTGTGCGTGGGGGAGAAACACATAGATACCCTTCGGAACAGGTTCATCACAGAACCTGTGTCTTCGCATATTTCTACCCCAGTGAAACAGGATGTAATGCATAAACTCCCGAAGACTGCTTTTCGAATATACATCAATTCAATTGTTCTAAGAGTGGCAGTGATACAAAATTAAATGTGCTTTTTGAGTAATTTTCACTGTATTTAAGGTTAGATTCACACAATTTGGAGTGTTGGAATGCTGATAAACAACAATAACATTGTTTCACATCCTTTTTTTGGGAATACAAATCTTCTGTGAAGATGCAATACATTGTTCTGGATAGATAGTGGAATGATTGTAGCAGAGAACAATCCATCTTGTTTGTGTCGAACACAAAACTAAAGCTCTATTCTTACTCTTCGCTGAGTCCTCACTGCTGATCTCTCCATTTTTCACAGTTATATGCACAGTTGTATGCACAGTTATATGCACAGTTATACGCACAGTTATATGCACAGTTATATGCACAGTTATATGCACAGTTATATGCAAAGACAGACACACTGTTTGGATTTTTATTCACTCTAAATGAACACATAATTGTAATACTCCCTCAATTGTGAAACTGAGAAGGATCTGCAGGGGAAATGCAGGGGAAGTGCACGGGAAGTGCATGGGCTGTGCAGGAGAAATCCAGGGGAAGTGCAGGGCTGTGCAGGGGAAGTGTAGGGGCTGTGCAGGGGAAGTGCAGGGAAAGTGCACGGGCTGTGCAGGGGAAATGCAGGGGAAGTGCACAGGCTGTGCAGGGGAAGTGCAGGGGAAGTGCATGGGCTTTGCAGGAGAAATGCAGGGGAAGTGCAGGGGAAGTGTAGGGGCTGTGCAGGGGAAGTGCAGGGAAAGTGCACGGGCTGTGCAGGGGAAATGCAGGGGAAGTGCACAGGCTGTGCAGGGGAAATGCAGGGGAAGTGTAGGGGCTGTGCAGGGGAAGTACAGGGGCTGTGCAGGGGAAGTGCAGGTTATGTTTGGCTACAGGTGCTGTTGATTGTTGGAAAGAGACGTAATACGATTTCAGAGAAGCTTAACAGAAATCATTTAAACTTTTACTTGTAAACCTACTTTTACTTGTAAGAGAAGAGCAGCAAAGAAGCGTTGTTTAGATGGAAGACACGATTGAAAGAGAGACGGGGGGGTCGTCCTGGCAACCCTCAAGCACTTCCTGTATTACCCTGTCAGCGCAAGCGCCAAAGATCGCATCCATTGGCTTTCCCTCTAGACTCTGAATGAGGGAATTAGCCAGAGCTCAGTTCCAGCTATTTATAACTTCTAAGGCAGAGAGGGAGAAGGGAGGGATGGGAGAGTGTGTAGTGAGGGAGGGAGGGAGGGAGAGAGAGAGGGAGGGGAGAGTGTGTAGTGAGGGAGGGAGGGAGGGAGAGAGGGAGGGGAGAGTGTGTAGTGAGGGAGGGAGGGAGGGAGGGAGAGGGGAGGGGAGAGTGTGTAGTGAGGGAGAGAGGGAGGGGAGTGTGTGTAGTGAGGGAGGGAAAGGGAGGGAGTGAGGGAGGGAGGGAGGGGAGAGTGTGTAGTGAGGGAGGGAGAGAGAGAGAGGGAGGGAGGGGAGAGAGTGTATTGTGGGAGGGACAGAGAGGCGAGTCTAGTGCGTTTGCTATTGTTATATTGCAACATGCTGGTGTTTGTGCGTGTACATATGTTACATGATCCAGATCTGTCTGTCATGCTTATAATACAGTGATCACTTTTTCCCAGGTTTTCCAGTTTTCGATATTCCAGGTTTTATATTTACTCAACTACCCTCTCCCGTTCTCTCCCACATTATACCTCTACTTCATGCATTGAAAAGTGTTTTCTCATCTCCTCCTCCTCCCTTCCATCCAAGCCCCCCGCCTCCAGTATTTTCTACATGGACGCTCCTTTCACTTTTGCCAAAAGCGCGACGCCATGCAATCTTTAACGATGGATGAGCAGTGAAGATGGAAATGGGATTTTTATACCAGACAATGTATTTAGATTATCTTCTTTCCCCGGGGAAAAGGGCTTTGACGTGAGACTATATGCTCATACCATCCATGAACAGTTTGATATAGTTTCATATTGCTCCCACAGCGAATTGCGATTTCTGATTCCAGATCAGCCGCACACCAGTGTGAAAATGGATCCATATCTGTCGTGGTAAGATTCGTACCGACTCTCGCCGTTTTTTTAGTCGACTTATGCAACAAAAACGTATTTCCGAAGAGGGTGATGAGACGACATACACAGGCTACATCCTAAACTGCGCCATATTCCCTCCACAGTCCACTACTTCCCCCCAGAACCCTCTGAGCACATGCCAAAAGCAGTGCCCTAAATATGGATTGGAGTGTCATAGGATTTAGCCACAGTAATGGCACTATCCTTCTGAAGTATAATGACGTTCCACAAATAATGGGTCTTCAAAAACGTACGATTAGTCGTTATTTAGGTAAACATGGACAGAAGGGGAGCGAACCCACGCACTGCCTTCTGGGATGTCAGTGTTCAATTCCTCTGTTGTTACGTGTTCTTAAAGTTACCTTGGGAATTGTAGTCTAATTGTAGTCTAAATGTAGTCAGATTGTAGTCTAATTGTAGTCAGATTGTAGTCTAATTGTAGTCTAATTGTAGTCAGATTGTAGTCTAATTGTAGTCTGATTGTAGTCTGATTGTAGTCTGATTGTAGTCTGATTGTAGTCTAATTGTAGTCTGATTGTAGTCAGATTGTAGTCTAAATGTAGTCTGATTGTAGTCTGATTGTAGTCTAATTGTAGTCTAAATGTAGTCAGATTGTAGTCTAATTGTAGTCAGATTGTAGTCTAATTGTAGTCTGATTGTAGTCTGATTGTAGTCTGATTGTAGTCTGATTGTAGTCTAATTGTAGTCTGATTGTAGTCAGATTGTAGTCTAAATGTAGTCTGATTGTAGTCTGATTGTAGTCTAATTGTAGTATAAATGTAGTCTGATTGTAGTCTGATTGTAGTTTAATTGTAGTCTAATTGTAGTCTGATTGTAGTCAGATTGTAGTCTAAATGTAGTCTGATTGTAGTCTGATTGTAGTCTAATTGTAGTCTGATTGTAGTCTAAATGTAGTCTGATTGTAGTCTAATTGTAGTCTAATTGTAGTCTGATTGTAGTCTGATTGTAGTCTAAATGTAGTCTGATTGTAGTCTAATTGTAGTCTAAATGTAGTCTAATTGTAGTCTAAATGTAGTCATGCGTTTTGTTGTAGCGGCTTTTGTGTCAGCAGGGGGCTATAGGCCATATCTGTATATGCTGATAGTTTAATGATTCATAATTGTATTGATTTTCCCCACTCACACACACCTCATCAAACACCACACATCTCTGTTATTTGTTTTCTACTCTTCTTTTCCTTCTGTCTCCCTCCTTCCTTTTGTCTCCCTCCTTCCTTCTGTCTCCCTCCTTCCTTTTGTCTCCCTCCTTCCTTCTGTCTCACTCCTTCCTTCTGTCTCCCTCTTTGCATCTGTCTCCCTCCTTCCTTCTGTCTCCCTCTTTGCATCTGTTTCCCTCCTTGCTTCTGTCTCCCTCCTTCCTTCTGTCTCCCTCCTTCCTTCTGTCTCCCTCTTTGCATTTGTCTCCCTCCTTCCTTCTGTCTCCCTCTTTGCATCTGTCTCCCTCCTCCCTTCTGTCTCCCTCCTTCCTTCTGTCTCCCTCCTTCCTTCTGTCTCTACTAGTTTTTCCTCTCTTCCCTCTCTCGCACTCTCTTCCCTGTTCATTCCCTTTTCCCTCTCTTTCTCGCTCTTTTTCGGGCTCAAAGGCTTGTCTCTTCATAGCTAGCTGTAGCTGGGGTTGCTATTGGTTGTGAATGCAAATGAGTATCACCCCCTTATCCTCCTGCCATAGCACCCCCCTCTGCCCCCCCCCTCTGCTCCCCCCCCCCAGACACACAAATAAAAGCACACAGCCGCGGTAACACAGCATTGCACGTGCCAAAATCCACTGCACACACAGTCTTTCAAAGGGCTCTGTGGAGGGGCTGAAACGGTAGAAAAGGAAAGATACAGAGGTAGAAAGAGAAAGGTTATCAAAAGGTGAGCCTCAGTAGTTGTACGGTGGACGTGCACACCACCAGTGGACACACCAGTAGACATACACACCACCTGTGGACACACCAGTAGACATACACACCACCAGTAGACATACACACCACCTGTGGACACACCAGTAGACATACACACCACCAGTGGACACACCAGTAGACATACACACCACCTGTGGACACACCAGTAGACATACACACCACCTGTGGACACACCAGTAGACATACACACCACCTGTGGACACACCAGTAGACATACACACCACCTGTGGACACACCTGTAGACATACACACCACCTGTGGACACACCAGTAGACATACACACCACCAGTGGCCACATCAGTAGACATACACACCACCAGTAGACATACACACCACCAGTGGACACATCAGTAGACATACACACCGCCAGTAGACACATCAGTAGACATACACACCACCAGTGGACACACCAGTAGACATACACACCACCAGTAGACATACACACCACCAGTGGACACATCAGTAGACATACACACCACCAGTAGACACATCAGTAGACATACACACCACCAGTGGACATACACACCACCAGTGGACACATCAGTAGACATACACACCACCAGTAGACACATCAGTAGACATACACACCACAAGTGGACATACACACCACCAGTGGACATGGGTCTCACACGTATGAACACATCAATGCCATGAAACCAAGCCTGTGGGACTCAGCTCACAGATATATTCTGCTGTAATGTATGACGTAATGGGACCACAGTTAGTGACTGGAGGATGTTAAAAGTCTGATGGACTAGCTGTACACTAAACACACACACACACACACACACGCACGCACACATGCACCCAAACACACACACTCACGCACATACATGAACTTAAACATACACACAGTATAAGTATCTTTCCAATTGTTTTGAATGTTATTTACAACCTATTCATGAATGATACTTCTTGTAGAGAGAGGTGGGTATTATATTATATAAATAAGTATTATAAACTGGTTGTATTGAATCCGGAGTGCTGATTGGCTTATCACCATGGTATATGAGATGGGTGTGGCAGCCCAGGGCTTTTTACATCTGTAATTGTCTTGGCAACCAATAATTACAATGAGTGATCTTAGGGGGTTTACAGTATATTGCCAATATACCCCGGCTAAGTGCTGTCAGTACTCCACAGTCAATGCCAAAGAACAGTGTGGTTTAAATGATTTGTTAAAGAAACAATATAGTAGGTGGTACTTATAAATGATTATTTATAGAGTCAGTGTGATAGGTGGTACTTATAAATGATTCTTTATAGAGTCAGTGTGGTATAGGTATTTATAAATGATTCTTTACAGTTATAAAAATGATTATTTATAGAGTCAGTGTGATAGGTGGTACTTATAAATGATTCTTTATAGAGTCAGTGTGATAGGTGGTACTTATAAATGATTCTTTATAGAGTCAGTGTGATAGGTGGTACTTATAAATGATTCTTTATAGAGTCAGTGTGATAGGTGGTACTTATAAATGATTCTTTATAGAGTCAGTGTGATAGGTGGTAGATTCTTTATAGAGTCAGTGTGATAGGTGGTACTTATAAATGATTCTTTATAGAGTCAGTGTGATAGGTGGTACTTATAAATGATTCTTTATAGAGTCAGTGTGATAGGTGGTACTTATAAATGATTCTTTATAGAGTCAGTGTGATAGGTGGTACTTATAAATGATTCTTTATAGAGTCAGTGTGATAGGTGGTACTTATAAATGATAGAGTTGGTACTTATAAATGATTCTTTATAGAGTCAGTGTGATAGGTGGTACTTATAAATGATTCTTTATAGAGTCAGTGTGATAGGTGGTACTTATAAATGATTCTTTATAGAGTCAGTGTGATAGGTGGTACTTATAAATGATTCTTTATAGAGTCAGTGTGATAGGTGGTACTTATAAATGATTCTTTATAGAGTCAGTGTGATAGGTGGTACTTATAAATGATTCTTTATAGAGTCAGTGTGATTGGTATTATAAATGATTCTTTATAGAGTCAGTGTGATAGGTGGTACTTATAAATGATTCTTTATAGAGTCAGTGTGATAGGTGGTACTTATAAATGATTCTTTATAGAGTCAGTGTGATAGGTGGTACTTATAAATGATTCTTTATAGAGTCAGTGTGATAGGTGGTACTTATAAATGATTCATAGAGTCAGTGTGATAGGTGGTACTTATAAATGATTCTTTATAGAGTCAGTGTGATAGGTGGTACTTATAAATGATTCTTTATAGAGTCAGTGTGATAGGTGGTACTTATAAATGATTCTTTATAGAGTCAGTGTGATAGGTGGTACTTATAAATGATTCTTATAAATGATTCTTTATAGAGTCAGTGTGATAGGTGGTACTTATAAATGATTCTTTATAGAGTCAGTGTGATAGGTGGTACTTATAAATGATTCTTTATAGAGTCAGTGTGATAGGTGGTACTTATAAATGATTCTTTATAGAGTCAGTGTGATAGGTGGTACTTATAAATGATTCTTTATAGAGTCAGTGTGATAGGTGGTACTTATAAATGATTCTTTATAGAGTCAGTGTGATAGGTGGTACTTATAAATGATTCTTTATAGAGTCAGTGTGATAGGTGGTACTTATAAATGATTCTTTATAGAGTCAGTGTGATAGGTGCTACTTATAAATGATTATTTATAGAGTCAGTGTGATAGGTGGTACTTATAAATGATTCTTTATAGAGTCAGTGTGATAGGTGGTACTTATAAATGATTCTTTATAGAGTCAGTGTGATAGGTGGTACTTATAAATGATTCTTTATAGAGTCAGTGTGATAGGTGGTACTTATAAATGATTCTTTATAGAGTCAGTGTGATAGGTGGTACTTATAAATGATTCTTTATAGAGTCAGTGTGATAGGTGGTACTTATAAATGATTCTTTATAGAGTCAGTGTGATAGGTGGTACTTATAAATGATTCTTTATAGAGTCAGTGTGATAGGTGGTACTTATAAATGATTCTTTATAGAGTCAGTGTGATAGGTGTGATCAATTATTATTTAAAAAGCCAGTGTGGTAGGTGGTAATTATAGAGACAGTTTAGTAGGTGAGTTTTTAAAAGCTAAAACAAAGGAAATACATGTAGGTGTTTGAAGACAAAAGTTGGCAGTTACATGTTTTGTAAATTATTATTTACATTCTTTAGATATTACCTTGATGTTGATGAATGTAGGAAAACTATGTCTTTCAAGCTTTGCCAAAAAACAGAATCTCACAAAATGTGTACAGCACGCTCCAAATGGTTTTTAAAAGAACGGCTACGAATGCAGCACTAATCTATCTGATTAGAAGACATGTTTTGTTCGATTTTAATGTGATTTAGGGCATCGTTTCCCAAAGATGGATGGGATATATTGTCCCTCCAAACAAGGTAGATTACCCAGTAAACCTCCGGATTAGTCCCACGTCTGTTCAGGAGGTGCACAGAGATCCCAGTTGAGACTAAGCAGGCAGGGCCAAACAGCACGCACACAGGGTAGAGACATAGTAGAGACACACACTGAAATAGGACTGCAGGGCCAAACAGCACGCACACAGGGTAGAGACATACACTGATATAGGACTGTAGGGCCAAACAGCACGCACACAGGGTAGAGACATACACTGATATATGACTGTAGGGCCAAACAGCACGCACACAGGGTAGAGACATACACTGATATATGACTGTAGGGCCAAACAGCACGCACACAGGGTAGAGACATACACTGATATATGACTGTAGGGCCAAACAGCACGCACATAGGGTAGAGACATACACTGATATATGACTGTAGAGCCAAACAGCACGCACACAGGGTAGACACATACACTGATATATGACTGTAGGGCCAAACAGCACGCACACAGGGTAGAGACTTAGTAGACACATACACTGATATAGGACTGTAGGGCCAAACAGCACGCACACAGGGTAGAGACATACACTGATATAGAACTGCAGGGCCAAACAGCACGCACACAGGGTAGAGACTTAGTAGACACATACACTGATATATGACTGCAGGGCCGAGACACACTGATATATGACTGTAGGGCCAAACAGCACGCACACAGGGTGGAGACATAGTAGACACATACACTGATATAGGACTGTAGGGCCAAACAGCACACACACAGGGTAGAGACATACACTGATATAGAACTGCAGGGCCAAACAGCACGCACACAGGGTAGAGACATACACTGATATAGAACTGCAGGGCGAAACAGCACGCACACAGGGTAGAGACATACACTGATATAGAACTGCAGGGCCAAACAGCACGCACACAGGGTAGAGACATACACTGATATATGACTGTAGAGCCAAACAGCACGCACACAGGGTAGAGACATACACTGATATAGAACTGCAGGGCCAAACAGCACGCACACAGGGTAGAGACATACACTGATATAGAACTGCAGGGCCAAACAGCACGCACACAGGGTAGAGACATACACTGATATAGAACTGCAGGGCGAAACAGCATGCACACAGGGTAGAGACATACACTGATATAGAACTGCAGGGCCAAACAGCACGCACACAGGGTAGAGACATACACTGATATAGAACTGCAGGGCCAAACAGCACGCACACAGGTTAGAGACATAGTAGACACATACACTGATATAGAACTGCATGCTAAAACATACATTTTGTGGTCGTGTTACATGGGGAGAAAATGACTTTAACCTTCATGACTTCCCAGTCTTTTGTATTGATGACTGGTTCTGTTAATGTAACTCTATCTGTATTGATGACTGGTGTTGTAAATGTAACTCTATCTGTATTGATGACTGGGGTTGCAAATGTAACTCTACCTGTATTGATGACTGGTTCTATTAATGTAACTCTATCTGTATTGATGACTTGTTCTGTTAATGTAACTCTATCTGTATTGATGACTGTTGTAAATGTAACTCTATCTGTATTGATGACTGGTGTTGTAAATGTAACTATATCTGTATTGATGACTGGTGTTGTAAATGTAACTCTATCTGTATTGATGACTGGTGTTGTAAATGTAACTATATCTGTATTGATGACTGGTTCTATTAATGTAACTCTATCTGTATTGATGACTTGTTCTGTTAATGTAACTATATCTGTATTGATGACTGGTTCTGTTAATGTAACTCTATCTGTATTGATGACTTGTTCTGTTAATGTAACTCTATCTGTATTGATGACTGTTGTAAATGTAACTCTATCTGTATTGATGACTGTTGTAAATGTAACTCTATCTGTATTGATGACTGGTTCTGTTAATGTAACTTTCTGTATTGATGACTGGTTCTGTTAATGTAACTCTATCTTTATTGATGACTGGTTCTGTTAATGTAACTCTATCTTTATTGATGACTGGTTTTGTTAATGTAACTCTATCTGTATTGATGACTGGTTTTGTAAATGTAACTATATCTGTATTGATGACTGGTTCTATTAATGTAACTCTATCTGTATTGATGACTGGTTTTGTAAATGTAACTATATCTGTATTGATGACTGGTTCTGTTAATGTAACTCTATCTGTATTGATGACTGGTTTTGTTAATGTAACTCTATCTGTATTGATGACTGGTTCTATTAATGTAACTCTATCTGTATTGATGACTTGTTCTGTTAATGTAACTCTATCTGTATTGATGACTGGTTTTGTTAATGTAACTCTATCTGTATTGATGACTGGTTTTGTTAATGTAACTCTATCTGTATTGATGACTGGTTCTGTCAATGTAACTCTACCTGTATTGATGACTGGTTCTGTTAATGTAACTCTATCTGTATTGATGACTGGTTCTGTCAATGTAAACTCTACCTGTATTGATGACTGGTTTTGTTAATGTAACTCTACCTGTATTGATGACTGGTTCTATTAATGTAACTCTATCTGTATTGATGACTTGTTCTGTTAATGTAACTCTATCTGTATTGATGACTGGTTTTGTTAATGTAACTCTATCTGTATTGATGACTGATTTTGTTAATGTAACTCTATCTGTATTGATGACTGGTTCTGTCAATGTAACTCTACCTGTATTGATGACTGGTTCTGTTAATGTAACTCTATCTGTATTGATGACTGGTTCTGTCAATGTAACTCTACCTGTATTGATGACTGGTTTTGTTAATGTAACTCTACCTGTATTGATGACTGGTTCTATTAATGTAACTCTATCTGTATTGATGACTTGTTCTGTTAATGTAACTCTATCTGTATTGATTACTGGTTTTGTTAATGTAACTCTATCTGTATTGATGACTGGTTTTGTTAATGTAACTCTATCTGTATTGATGACTGGTTCTGTCAATGTAACTCTACCTGTATTGATGACTGGTTCTGTTAATGTAACTCTATCTGTATTGATGACTGGTTCTGTCAATGTAAACTCTACCTGTATTGATGACTGGTTTTGTTAATGTAACTCTACCTGTATTGATGACTGGTTCTATTAATGTAACTCTATCTGTATTGATGACTTGTTCTGTTAATGTAACTCTATCTGTATTGATGACTGGTTTTGTTAATGTAACTCTATCTGTATTGATGACTGATTTTGTTAATGTAACTCTATCTGTATTGATGACTGGTTCTGTCAATGTAACTCTACCTGTATTGATGACTGGTTCTGTTAATGTAACTCTATCTGTATTGATGACTGGTTCTGTTAATGTAACTCTATCTGTATTGATGACTGGTTCTGTCAATGTAACTCTACCTGTATTGATGACTGGTTCTGTTAATGTAACTCTATCTGTATTTATGACTGGTTCTGTCAATGTAACTCTACCTGTCTCCCTGAGTGGTTCTGTTCATGTAACTCTATCTGTATTCCTGACTGGTTCTCTCTCTCTCTGTCTTTGTCTGTCTATGTTTGTCTATCTATCTCTCTACCTCTCTCTCTTACTTTCAATGTAAAGTGTTATATTGGCTAGGCAATGTGAACAGTTGTTCACTTCTCCAAGCAAACAAAAAATAAGATGCATTATCAATATCTCCAACAACACTCTCATCTTCATTCCAGAAACACCACTTTCTCGTCTCGCATCTTTTTCTTTCCATTGTTCTTCTCTCTTTCTCTCTCTCTCTCCTCCAAAACTAGATCGATACTTCTCAGGCACTGTTGAAGCAACGAGACAAAGAACCCAGAAGATGAGACGAGAGAGAGAGAGAGAGAGAGAGAGAGAGAGAGGCTGGAGGGGTATATGGTGGACAAATGACTACTAAGGGGAGGAACACTGTGTGTCAAACCCAGATGTGTGATCAGTTCCCTTCATTTAATAACCTCGACAGATGTTTGTGAGAATCTTTTTAAGGAAACCTTGTGGGTCCAGATTGACTAACTTCTGCGCAGTGCCTCATGTTGAATTAGCAAAACCAATGAGTCACACACAGTGAATTTTATTCATGCATTTGAAAACAGTGTAAACAGAGAGTGTCACCGTACACACACACACACACAGACACACACACACACATTCACTCACACAAAATAAGCGGCAGGCCGGCTCCCTCGTTTTTGTGTGAGGTGAGGTGACCTGGCCTCACACAACGGAGACACACACACACATTGCGGCAATCATCTTCGTAGTCCACTTGGCCACAGCGGGCCAGACACACTGTGATTCATGTATATGTTAACCTGCACACGGTTCGCTTTTGGCTGAATTAGATGCTTACCACCTGGACTAAATGCTTGTCTGTGTCATATGAAGGTGCACATATTTATAGATACACACACGCATGCAAACAGTGAAGAAAATAGGGACTGGTACACACACACGCACACACACCTTGGGTGGTGTGTCTGGTCTGAGTGTTCTTACTGTAACCATGGCTAGAGGCATGTGTGTGTGTGTGTGTGTGTGTGTGTGTGTGTGTGTGTGTGTGTGTGTGTGTGTGTGTGTGTGTGTGTGTGTGTGTGTGTGTGTGTGTGTGTGTGTGTGTGTGTGTGTAGGGGGTTAGTGAAGTAGAGCTGAAATAAAACGTTATGTAACCTGGCCCACAGTCCATGAGCTTTCCTGGGTTAATTTTTTTTTCTTCAAATAATTATATAGACTTTAGCCTGTGCCTAATTGAGCTTGAGTGAGGCTCCAGAGCAGACGGAATGTCCAGGAAACAGCAAACCTTCCCATATGGCGCTCCTGACAAGCCAGAGGAATTAGAGATATTTCTCGATGCTACTTGAACCCAGATTTGTTCAGTCTTCACAAAGGTTAAACTAAGGTGGTGGAGTTTTTTTTGTGGTCTAAGCACCTACTGCCAGCACACATGTACCACTGTAGCATGGGTTGGAATCCGGCCCTTTGCTCATTCAGTACCTGCTCTCTCCCCAGTGTGTGTCGACAAATAAAAGGATGTGCAAATTAATAAGAGTGCGTTTGATGATGTGAAGCTTACAGTAAGAGGAATACAAGGAATGGGATTATAAGGAAAACCATTGGAAGTTGAACACATTTAGGTCAGAGAAGATGGTGATTCCTGGTGGTGGGGGTTGGGAGGAGAGAGAGAGAGAGAGAGAAGGTAGAGAAGCAAATGGAGAGGACAGATGCTAGGGCTTTTAATAAAACAGAAAGCTAGACTGCTGTCATTAACTGAACAGCAAATTGTAAAATTGCAATTACTCTGTCATGATGAATGTAGAAACTGTCCCGATTGACATTCTATCGCTTTATCGTAAAAACACACACCTTTATTGGGCCAATTTATACTTGTTTTTAGTACTTTACCAGATCAATTCTTCAACAGCTTTTCGTCAATGTTCTAATCTAATGCAACTGTGAACACTAGAGACGTTTGCAGAGAGCTCAAAGCTGACACGATGGCCGTATCTTTCAAGTCAACGAAGCCTACTTGGGGGTAGAAATAGACAGTGTGGTCAGCTGTGATTTTGCCCTCAAATGGGGTTTAGCCAGGCAGAATAAAACCAAGACGTTGTATATATATATATATATATGAAGCGCTGTTGTTAACGTTTATTTAGAATGTCTTGCGATACCATTTACATTTATGATTTAAGTTATATTATAGAGTAACTCAAATTAGTGAGTGCATGCTTTATCTGCACTGGCCCCCTGTGGAGAATTAAAGTGCCATGACCTACCAAAAGAAAGGCACATAGGCCGTAAGAGAAATCAGTTTTTCTGAACAGGGAATGGACAATGGGATAAGAAATGGACAGGGAGTCTCAGTCAACTGTTGGAGTGCCAGGATGGAAAGGAACTTGGGTCTGGACTGGGTAGCTTTAGGAGGGGGAGGTGGCTGCCTACTGTATGTCTAAAGATACTTGAGTTATTATTGCTTTTATTATGAAGTGGTCACAAGGTTTCATGTTGTGCTGAATTTATTTACTTTAGGGCGGAGGAGCGGCTACCCATTTGTCTCACGGCCTTGTAGGTTACAGCACATATAAAACACAGTTTCTTGGCATGTATTGTAGGCTCTTTTCCTTTCAATTTGTAACAAAAAGATATATTTCTGAAGCATTATGCCTGATTTCACATCCATATCAGCTGACGTTACCGGGCGGGATTTGTCTTTGTGAAAACGTATCTGTAGGGTGACGCTCCCAACAAATCTCTGAGATTTAGCAGTTTAGCCTTTGGTCAATTGATTTTTTTATTCACTTCTAGGTTGTTGTTTTTTATTTGATGTTGACCTAGACCAATAAACCTCCTTAATGTATGTCTACTAACCTTCTCCGTGAGCTCTTACTATCTCTGAATAACAAGTGTACATGGACACTTATTGTCCTATTAGTTCTTCTTGGCTAGGCTTTATGCCTACAGCTTATACACAGTACCACACCCTTACAGCCGATATGGTTTGGGCTGTATTGTTTTTCCAATAAGTCATTTAAATTCTGCATTTCTGAGATGTCAACGCTATTGCGAGTTACCGAATTGGTCAAAAAATCACAAAGGCTGGCAGACTTCCTGGTTATTAGCCTATCAGACTGGGGCCAGGGATGTTCCGGGGGGGAAATGACAATCTCTTCCCTTTGCTTTCTTTGTAGCTAGTTGCAATCCTAACAACAGATGGCACTTCCTGATAGCCCAGCTTTCTTTCCTGGTTGGCTCATACACTGATTGCTGTTTTGCATATCACAAGATAACTTCATCAAAAGCCGACTTTTGCAATGGCCAGAGAGGAGAAGGGCGGAGAGAGGAGAAGGGGAAGAAGAGAAGGGGAAAGGGGGGGAGAATCTGCGCCTCTGTTCTCTATCTCTTCTGCCTTTCCCTTTCTATTTGCCAGAATTAGCTAATGGGCAGATGTGGATAGAACTGCATGCATATTTAACCCAGCAGCATCCAGCATACACATAACTAGCATCAAGCTATACAACCCAGCAGCATCCAGCATACACATAACTAGCATCAAGCTATACAACCCAGCAGCATCCAGCATACACATAACTAGCATCAAGCTACAACCCAGCAGCATCCAGCATACACATAACTAGCATCAAGCTACAACCCAGCAGCATCCAGCATACACATAACTAGCATTAAGTTACAACCCAGCATCATCCAGCATACACATAACTCGCATCAAGTTACAACCCAGCAGCATCCAGCATACACATAATTAGCATCAAGCTACAACCCAGCAGCATCCAGCATACACATAACTAGCATCAAGCTACAACCCAGCAGCATCCAGCATACACGCTAGCATCAAGCTACAACCCAGCATCATCCAGCATACACATAACTAGCATTAAGTTACAACCCAGCATCATCCAGCATACACATAACTCGCATCAAGTTACAACCCAGCAGCATCCAGCATACTCATAACTAGCATCAAGCTACGCTAGCATCAAGCTACAACCCAGCAGCATCCAGCATACACATAACTAACATCAAGCTACAACCCAGCAGCATCCAGCATACACATAACTAGCATCTTTTTAGCAATTTTTTATTTACTTTCAGCTTGCTGTTCGCTCCAGTTGTAACAACTAGTTCACGGTGGGAATTTATCAATAATTTTTCAAAGGCATGTTTAAAATAACCTCTGGTTGTTACTGTTTTGTTTTATTGTGTCTGTTACGAGAGACAGTTGACTAATAAAAATTTGTCGTTTGTGTTTTGGCGACAGAAATCGAACGTGTTTTTATTGGTCATGTTGTGCAAAGCACTGTGGGAACTGTAGTGCATCTGGGGAAAAAAGGTGTAACGATGTGTAAATCAATGTTTGTGCGAGGAAAAACAATGTCCCACCACTTTGGATCGATCTATGTTTTTGTAGGTTTTGGCTGAAAGCGACTTGACAAGGCCCACCCCTCCCTCTTAGTACCCCTCGCAACCCGACGTTCCTTTTTTGGGTTCTGAGGGGGAAAAGGGGGGAATTAGGGTGGGTGTTGGTTCTCTATCCACAGGTCTTACTTCTCGTTTCCTTCTACTTTGGTCCCCTAAAGGCAGACTCCCAACATGAACACATGAGTAACACAACATGGGCCAGGAGGGCAGCACAACCACTAAGTGACTAAATAACAACCAAGTCCCAACTATTCATCCGTTTCTCCTGAGGGTGTGGAGTGATTGAGTCTTCAGAAACTGTGGGGGGTCCTTCTTTTATCTTGAGAAAAAAAAGTTTGTTGTCTTTTCTTATAAGTCTGTGTCTGTGATGATGCGTTTTTGTTTTTGTCATCTTTTTAAAAAGAAATAAGAAAAAACGAACGAAAACTTGCTGACCTCTCTTGGTGATTTGTCTTTTTTGCTCTTTCTTCTTTTCTTTTTTTTGATTTTTTCTTTGCGTTTTTTTGCCAGTAATCTCTTTTTTGAATTTTCTCTTTTCTCTTTTTCCCCCCTTTTTTTCTTGCACCCTAGGTCCGCTCACAAAAAAACATGATGAGTCTACAATGAACCGACCGCGGGATGAAGGTATTTTTCGCATGTCTTTCCTTTTTTCTTGTTTTTCAGTCTTTTTTGGGATAGATATACATTTATATATATATAACAAGAGAGAGAGATAAAAAACATAAGCAACTTCTTATTGGTAAGCTTTGTGTCCTAATATTCATATTGAAATATATACAATATGTTGGTGTCTGTGCTGACTTGAGTGTCATCATATTCATTCAGAACGTACAAGAGGCGTTCACTAAGTCTGTATGAAAAACCATCTCTCTGTAACTGCTGGATGACAAGGCCTGGCTAATACGGCGTGTATGAAATCCACATTTTGTCCGGCGAATAAAGTCTGTTTCTTATACAATAAACTCTTTCAGACCTATTAGCCAACTGATTGAAATGGCTGGGAGAAAATAAGCCGGAATATGGCTGTGTGGAATTGAGTTGGGCCATTGTTATGCCTCCCACAACATGGATGGAAGTTAAGGCGTGATGGAATACGGCTGAATAGCTATTGAGGCCTTATTAACAGTTGGGCTGTTTCACGTATGCAGTACCTCACCTCAAAAGTCAAGGTGGCCACATCATTGTTAGGTGAGATGGAGATGGAGAGAGAGAGATGGAGAGGTAGAGAGAGAGATGGAGAGGTAGAGAGAGAGATGGAGAGGTAGAGAGAGAGATGGAGAGGTAGAGAGAGAGATGGAGAGGTAGAGAGAGAGATGGAGAGAGAGATGGAGAGGTAGAGAGAGAGATGGAGATGGAGAGAGAGAGAGGTAGAGAGAGAGATGGAGAGGTAGAGAGAGAGAGAAATGGAGAGAGAGATGGAGAGGTAGAGAGAGAGATGGAGATAGAGAGATGGAGAGGTAGAGAGAGAGATGGAGAGGTAGAGAGAGAGATGGAGAGGTAGAGAGAGAGAGAAATGGAGAGAGAGATGGAGAGGTAGAGAGAGAGATGGAGATAGAGAGATGGAGAGGTAGAGAGAGAGATGGAGAGGTAGAGAGAGAGAGAGATGGAGAGAGAGATGGAGAGGTAGAGAGAGAGATGGAGATAGAGAGATGGAGAGGTAGAGAGAGAGATGGAGATAGGGAGATAGAGGGAGAGAGAGATACATCAGAAGACAGACACTAGAAACAGGTAAAGTATGCAACAGAGATGAGTCTATCTGGCCTCGTCTAGGCTTTCTGCTGTAGCTTCTTGACCGTTCAAGACAAAATGACTTTTGTCAACACGCGCAATGCATTTTTCTTTAAAGCTCTTTTTGAGTGTACGAAAGTCAATATTTTTCTCTTGGATGTTCTTTTGATACGTCTTGGGTTTTATCAAGTGAATGGGCTGTTCACCTGGGAGGAGAGACTGGGGAGCGTTTATTTGCCAGGCACATTGAAACATACCCAAGGTCTCAAGCTAATGTCTGTTTCTAGGCCAACTGTTAGTACTTTGGCTCCTAGAAATACATTTACCTCCATACTCCAATCACATCACTGAATTGTCCAAACGTCAAAAATAAACCGTACGTTTTACAAGAACTCCTGTCACTTTTCAATGACACAACGTCTAAATAAACCAATGACCTAATCCAATACGAATTCACCGGGGGATGACTCATGTTCACCAAGTGTCTATCAGAAATGATGGTGTTTAGAGCCGATACATTTTCTAGCCAGATATATCAGACAGAAATCATCCAACTCACTACAGGGACTGAGAGTATCTCCTGAATGGGGTCCGGCAAACTACTGGTGGTGCTCGGGCTGCTTTGACTTTCTGTCAAAACTTTATTGTCCCTGCTATTTAGTGTTGCAATAGTTTGACAGTGAAGACCATTATCTACCTGTGTTCACCCCCGAGGCAACAACATCCACGTAGGTTTCTCCTAACTGCTAATGGATTGTATCAAGCAACCGTGCCCAGATCACCTGGCCGTGATGCTTCTGAACCATCTCTGCCTGCTAGCTGAGTAAACCACCCGTGGCTGAGTTGGCTGCGATCCACAACGATCTTTGTGTACTTTCTGCAGCAGCACGTAGAGTAAATGTCAAGTGGAGGGCAGGTTGCTTTCCCCCCAACGGGATATTAACTTCAGCACCCTCTGAAGAGGCCACCTGATCCATGCGTTTATTAGCGAAAGTGTCCGCGCTTGCCTTTGCATGGGGACTCCAGCCAACAGCCCACACATACTATTACCCACGCGGTTTGAGGTGAACACAGCCACCGACCGACAACCACAATCAAGCTTGGCGAAGTCTACCACAAGCATGTGCTAAAGCGTGAGAAAGCGAGGCAAACCTTGCCCAATACAAACCATGTCCCCTGGCTATCTTGCTTACCGCATACGAGCCGGGAACCCCTCCCATTCTAAGTGGGCCTTCAAACGGGGAACGTAACGTAGGGATTTGGTAAAAAATAATTTGCTGGAAATTTGAACTACGCATTTTATGTGCAGCGATGGAAATATCTGAAAAACATTGTAGTGGCTTCACGCTCTGTGAATGTCCTAGAGTGGCCCAGCGAAAGTCAAGAAAATAGCCCATTGGACTGAGGACTGCAGTTCACCGATGCTGGCCAACCGAGCTGACAGAGCTTTAGAGGATCTACAAGCAATCATTTGGAAAAAACTGACCATATCCAAGGGTGCAAAGCTGGTAGAGGCGTTCCCAAGAAAACTGAGCCGTTCCCACTGAGGAGCTCCCAAGAAAACTGAGGCGTTCCCACTGAGGCGTTCCCACTGAGGCGTTCCCAAGATAACTGTGATCACAGCCAAAGTTCAGTGTACAGCTGAGATCACTGAGAACAAGTGTCTAAATGTGTGTGTTCATGAAGTCTTTGTTATATAAATATATACACTCACCTAAAGGATTATTAGGAACACCTGTTCAATTTATCATTAATGCAATTATCTAAGCAACCAATCACATGGCAGTTGCTTCGATGCATTTAGGAGTGTGGTCCTGGTCAAGACAAACTCCAAACTGAATGTCAGAATGGGAAAGAAAGGTGATTTAGGCAATTTTGAGCATGGCATGGTTGTTGGTGCCAGACGGGCCGGTCCTGAGTGTTTCACAATCTGCTCAGTTACTGGGATTTTCACACACAACCATTTATAGGGTTTACAAAGAATGGTGTGAAAAGGGAAAACATCCAGTATGCGGCAGTTCTGTGGGCGAAAATGCCTTGTTGATGCTAGAGGTCAGAGGAGAATGGGCCGACTGATTCAAGCTGATAGAAGAGCAACTTTGACTGGAATAACCAGTCGTTACAACTGAGGTATGCAGCAAAGCATCTGTGAAGCCACAACACGCACAACCTAGAGGCGGATGGGCTACAACAGCAGAAGACCCCACCGGAAAATGTTGCCTGGTCTGATGAGTCTCGATTTCTGTTGAGACATTGAGATGGTAGAGTCAGAATTTGGTGTAAACAGAATAAGAACATTGATCCATCATGCCTTGTTACTACGGTGCAGGCTGGTGGTGGTGGTGTAATGGTGTGGGGGATGTTTTCTTGGCACACTTTAGGCCCCTTAGTGCCAATTGAGCATCGTTTAAATGCCACGGCCTACCTGAGCATTGTTTCTGACCATGTCCATCCCTTTATGACCACCATGTACCCATCCTCTGATGGCTACTTCCTGCAGGATAATGCACCATGTCACAAAGCTCGAATCATTACAAATTGGTTTCTTGAACATGACAATGAGTTCACTGTACTGAAATGGCCCCCACAGTCACCAGATCTCAACCCAATAGAGCATCTTTGAGATGTGGTGGAACGGGAACTTCGTGCCCTGGATGTGCATCCCACAAATCTCCATCAACTGCAAGATGCTATCCTATCAATATGGGCCAACATTTCTAAAGAATGCTTTCAGCACCTTGTTGATTCAATGCCACGTAAAATGAAGGCAGTTCTGAAGGCGAAAGGGGGTCAAACACAGTATTAGTATGGTGTTCCTAATAATCCTTTAGGTGAGTGTATATATATATACATATATAAATAGATATACACATTGGCACAAACCTCTAAGAGCATATATTTTCACCCTGACATGATAATTTTTATCGGGGGACACCATACGTCTCATCTCCTTTCACCTGTTCTGCTGTGCGTGGGTCCGATTCCCCAGACGGCCCACATAATACACAAGTAATGATGAAGCAACTCGTGTTAGGCTGTGAGTCAGAGCTTGCAAGACACACGTGTCCCACGCTACTGCAGGTTAGAGACAGGTGCTCCTCGTGCCAAACACATGAGGTGAAGGTTCTCCATGCTGTTTAGGTTCAAATCCCAGCTGCTCCCCAGGTCGCAGTTGCAAATGAGAAATTGTTCTCAATCGGCCTACCTGGTTAAATAAAGGTTAAAATAAAGTAGTGGAAGATAATGGTCGGTACACTAAGCCGATTAAACCAATGTCTATCAAGCTGGAGATGTTGTACTGCTTCCCTATTGGCTAAGAAAGGGCCACGTTGGTCAAAGTGTTCCAGGAGACCAAACTGGGCCAAACTGTCATCGTAATGTCACCAAAATAAAAGGCTACAAGTTGCCTGAAAATATTGAATGAGAAAGATCCCTATTTTGTTCCACCGGCATTGAGAAATATGCCAATACATTTTATTCCATTAGCTTTTCCTTTCTTCGTTTTTTTTACATTCACTTATATGCAGTTGAGTGCGTAAACAAGATGCGTACAGTTGTCATTTAGAAAATCTAACTGAAGCCAAATCAAAAAGAAAGCAAGTTGGCCTTCAGTATTTTTTTATCTTATTTGAAAGGCCAACTAAAGCACTATTGTATGTTGTGACACGATATTGTAAATGTCATTTCCTTGGTTCAGGTGCTGCGAAGGACGGTATTTGGCCATGGCAACGTTTTTATATAAAGGGAGTGATTACATTCTGAGAGTTTGTGTAACGTGTCTGTGTGTCTGTGTGTGTGTGTGTTTTTAGTTTCGCTCTTACACATCTATAAGCTAAGTTCAGAAACGACTAAGGCTCACCTGAGCCCCTTTATCCTGAACAGCACACTGTACACGTGAGCACACACACACACACACACACACACACTACAGCAACCAGCACAGTAAAATATATTTACTACAGCAACCAGCACAGTAAAATATATTTACTACAGCAACCAGCACAATAAAATATATTCACTACAGCAACCAGCACAGTAAAATATATTCACTACAGCAACCAGCACAGTAAAATATATTTACTACAGCAACCAGCACAATAAAATATCTTCACTACAGCAACCAGCACAGTAAAATATATTTACTACAGCATCCAGCACAGTAAAATATATTTACTACAGCAACCAGCACAGTTAAATATATTTACTACAGCAACCAGCACAGTAAAATATATTTATTACAGCAACCAGCACAGTAAAATATCTTCACTACAGCAACCAGCACAGTAAAATATATTTACTACAGCAACCAGCACAGTAAAATATATTTACTACAGCAACCAGCACAGTAAAATATATTTACTACAGCATCCAGCACAGTAAAATATATTTACTACAGCAACCAGCACAGTAAAATATATTTACTACAGCAACCAGCACAGTAAAATATATTTACTACAGCAACCAGCACAGTAAAATATATTTACTACAGCAACCAGCACAGTAAAATATATTTACTACAGCAACCAGCACAGTAAAATATATTTACTACAGCAACCAGCACAGTAAAATATATGTATTACAGCAACCAGCACAGTAAAATATGTTTACTACAGCAACCAGCACAGTAAAATATCTTTACTACAGCAACCAGCACAGTAAAATATATTTATTACAGCAACCAGCACAGTAAAATATATTCACTACAGCAACCAGCACAGTAAAATATATTTACTACAGCAACCAGCACAGTAAAATATATTCACTACAGCAACCAGCACAGTAAAATATATTCACTACAGCAACCAGCACAGTAAAATATATTTATTACAGCAACCAGCACAGTAAAATATATTTACTACAGCAACCAGCACAGTAAACTATCTTTACTACAGCAACCAGCACAGTAAAATATATTTATTACAGCAACCAGCACAGTAAAATATATTCACTACAGCAACCAGCACAGTAAAATATATTTACTACAGCAACCAGCACAGTAAAATATATTTACTACAGCAACCAACACAGTAAAATATATTTACTACAGCAACCAGCACAGTAAAATATATTTATTACAGCAACCAGCACAGTAAAATATCTTCACTACAGCAACCAGCACAGTAAAATATATTTACTACAGCAACCAGCACAGTAAAATATATTTACTACAGCAACCAGCACAGTAAAATATATTTACTACAGCAACCAGCACAGTAAAATATATTTACTACAGCAACCAGCACAGTAAAATATCTTTACTACAGCAACCAGCACAGTAAAATATATTTATTACAGCAACCAGCACAGTAAAATATCTTTACTACAGCAACCAGCACAGTAAAATATCTTTACTACAGCAACCAGCACAGTAAAATATATTTTATACAGCAACCAGCACAGTAAAATATATTCACTACAGCAACCAGCACAGTAAAATATATTTACTACAGCAACCAGCACAGTAAAATATCTTTACTACAGCAACCAGCACAGTAAAATATATTCACTACAGCAACCAGCACAGTAAAATATATTTATTACAGCAACCAGCACAGTAAAATATATTTACTACAGCAACCAGCACAGTAAACTATCTTTACTACAGCAACCAGCACAGTAAAATATATTTATTACAGCAACCAGCACAGTAAAATATATTCACTACAGCAACCAGCACAGTAAAATATATTCACTACAGCAACCAGCACAGTACAATATATTTACTACAGCAACCAGCACAGTAAAATATATTTATTACAGCAAGCAGCACAGTAAAATATATTCACTACAGCAACCAGCACAGTAAAATATATTCACTACAGCAACAAGCACAGTAAAATATATTTACTACAGCAACCAGCACAGTAAAATAGCTTTACTACAGCAAACAGCACAGTAAAATATATTTATTACAGCAACCAGCACAGTACCATATATTTACAACAGCAACCAGCACAGTAAAATAGTTTTACTAAAGCAACCAGCACAGTAAAATATATTTACTACAGCAACCAGCACAGTAAAAAGTTTTACTACAGCAACCAGCACAGTAAAATATATTTACTACAGCAACCAGCACAGTAAAATAGTTTTACTACAGCAACCAGCACAGTTAAATAGTTTTACTAAAGCAACCAACTACTAATTTGTAAATAAGAAAACACAACTTGAGTGGTCATATACGTTAATTTACACTTTGACTGGTTTTCAAATTATTTTACACTCATATCCTACTTTTGATAATTTATATATGTGGATATGTGTGTGTGTGTGTGTGTGTGTGTGTGTGTGTGTGTGTGTGTGTGTGTGTGTGTGTGTGTGTGTGTGTGTGTGTGTGTGTGTGTGTGTGTGTGTGTGTGTGTGTGTGTGTGTGTGCGTGCGTGTGTGTGTGTGCGTGTGATGACAAGGAAGCAGATTTGTCATGCACTCAACTCTCCCTCTATTTTCTTTCCCTAGTTAAGTGCACTTTATTTTCTACTTCATGTTTTTGTACTCCACATGCCTTCGTCTTTTCCTCTTCACTACCTCTCCTAATGTCTTCCTTATTGCTTCTCTCTGAGTGTCCTCCAGCACTCCCTTCTCCTACTCTCACGCTATATCCGACCCTCACTCTTTGCTGTCCCTCTGTGCATTTCTCTGATTTTCCGTACCCTCATGGCTCTCTGTCTCTCTCTTACTGTGTCTCTGTCTGTTTGTCTCAATCTGTCTGTCGTTTTATCTATCTCTCGATCTCTTCCATCTCTTAGCTCTCTGATGTAGTGTGCTCCTGCAGTAGACAGGTCTTGGTTTCAGTAACAGCAGCTTTGCCTCTGGGCACAGGATCTCTGCTGATGTCTCAGAATCATATATATATATATTTATATGTTCTCTGTCTACTCTCACCGGGGTTACAAGCACACACACACACTCCATCGCTTTCATTCCCACACGTTACATCCCAAGTCAACTTTTGGTGATGGGTCATATTCATGTCTCAGTTTTATGGGTATTTTCCTAAATTATCTACCACAGCCTGTTAGAAGATGATTTTCCTGCATAACTGCTGACAGCAACCATTTTCACATAGAAACAAAGAAAGTGTGAAGAAAAGTGTGTGAGAGAGAGACAGAGAATGGGAAAGAGAGTGAGAGAGAGATGGGGGGGGAGAGGGACAGAGAGAGAAAGAGAGACAGAGAGAGAGAGGGAGGGGGGAGGGGGGGAGAGAGGGAGAGAGAGACAGAGACAGAGAGAGTTGGCGCTTCACCACACAATACCAACCACTGGATTTTTGACACACTGTGTTGCACGCTTGGCCGGCCCTGAGGTACATCATGTTACCTTTATACGGTACTTGGAGACAGTAGCAAGACAAGCTGACTCAGTGCCCTCTAAATAAGCAGTCTACAGTACAGTATTGTGGAGTAGTACAGTGGCAAGATGAAAGTCTCCCGAAGAGGGAAACCTTAAAGAAAAAGCTAGAAAGTTTTGCAGTGACAGCTGGGTGACGGTGAAGGTACATGTGGTGTGAGTACCAGAAGGTACTATATTAGAGATGTGTGTGCGGGTCCACAATAGACATTGGGTGATTTAGTGTCTGGGTTTTGAATTGTGCAGATCTGGAGGCAAGACAGGAAGTTAAGAGAGTTGTTATACTAGATGCTGCTGAGTAAATGATCCTGAACACTTTCCTAATGAAAAATGACAAATGTAGCCGGAAAGGCTGAGCTTTTTTAACGGGAATATCTCCATAGACGCACACGGGGCCATTATCAGTGACATTCAGTCCTGTGTTCTAATGGGACATTCTGTTTGCTAATCCAAGTTTAGCATTTGTATAGGCTAATTGGTCATTAGAAAACTCTTTGGCAATTATGTTAGCCCTGCTAAAACAGAACAGTTACGCTGATTAAAGAAGCAATGGAACTGGCCTTGCCAAGACTAGTTCAGAATCCGGATTATCAGTGCTTCTGGGTTTGCTTACAGGACTCTAGGTTTTAAACACATAACTTCTGTCTGAATCTTGTCCGTCCATTTTTGTTCTTTTCCATGCAAGGAATAGTGTGTGTACTTCTCTATTAACAGAGAGGCTTCTCTAACCAGAATAGATAGAGGAGTGGGAGGAGTAAGAGGAGTGAGAGGAGTGGGAGGAGTGAGATGAGTGTGTGGAGTGAGATGAGTGGGTGGAGTGAGAGGAGTGGGAGGAGTGGGTGGAGTGGGTGAAGTGGGAGGAGTGGAAGGAGTGGGAGGAGTAAGAGGAGTGGGAGGAGTGAGAGGAGTGAGAGGAGTGGGAGAGCACAGCTGAGCAAGCGGACAATTACATTAGAGTATTAGATTTCATGAAAAGACACCTCACAGGTCCCCAAATGGCAGCTTTATTAAATAATACCAGCAAAACATCAGTCTCAACGTCAACAGTGAGGAGGCGGCTGGGATGCTTCTAAGCAGAGTTGAAAAGGAAGAGCTGCATCTTAGTATCTTAGGCTCGTCCAATGAAAATAATTTGAAGATGGGCAAAATAACACGTGGACAGTGGACAGAGAAGGAACTCTGCATAGAAGTCGACACTGTTTATCTGATAAATGTAATGTTTTAAAGGGACATAGAAAATGCTTTACTTTTAAACAAACAGACATTTCTAACTAAGTGTAGAATGCCACTATGAATGTGACAATCAGGATGGAGAATGTTATCGGGCGTATTTTACACATGTACACCTAATATATCGAAATGCATTTCATGTACTTACGTGTGCTATAAATATATTGGACAAATGTATATATGCTCAGACTTTAGCCGAAGTGACTCGTGATTCTACTTGTGACTCGACAATTGGTGGCAATGGAATCGACTCTTGGCTATTGGCCACAGCGACTCATGACCCAACATGAACTCAAACACAAGTAACTTGGAATCAGACTTAATGTTTAGTGACTCATCACGGCTGCTGAGTCCGGCCTACGTCTGTTCTTAGGAACACATTAGAGTCCTGAGGGAAGCAGTTGTCGAGAGACTTATCAGAAATTGGGTCAGGATTTTTTGGACGTAGTAACCATTTAAAAGTTAGCGCACATTCTGTTTATAACAACCACATCTAGCTTCTACAGAGGGGGTTAGACCTTTAATCCTTGTTGTCGTGACCCTAGCTTGGTGCCCGCTGATGCTAATGCTAATTCAGATTGTGTGCTCCAACTGAGAGATGCAGTCGTAGAATAATAAACATTTGTCTGTTTGGCAAATAGCTACAGGAGAGATGTGTTTTGATTAAGCCTTAGATGATCTGGTTCATGACTAGGCTTATTTTGCGTCTGTTAAACACCCGTAGTGTTTGGAATGTTGGTCAAAGAAAATATATCGCTCTCGATTATTAAATGTTTTACAAAAAGCCTTACAAAATGTAACATCTTGTCACAGTGTCAGTGAGGTGCGTAGAGTGGAAGGACGGAGCCAGGCGCAGGAACTAATATAACTGTGGTCATATATTAGTAGCCACTCACTGACTTCAGTGTTTCAATAGTACTCACAGGTTCTAAGTAATTTGAATCGAAATAAGAAACTGCGGAATCGCAGAATAACTCTTCCTTAACCAGGAAGGTAAATTTAGCAGCAGCTCAAAACAATTCTACAGAATTCCACACAAATTCACACAAAGACATGACCAAACACAGATGACCTATATACTCTACTAATGAGGGAATGGGCACCAGGTGTGAGTGATGACGAGACCGGACAATAATGTGAAGGGAGGAGGGAACGATGGAGCTAGAAGGCCGGTGAAGACGAACGCCGAAGCCCGCCTGCAGGTGGCGGTAGAATGGCTTCGGAGGGAGCTCTTGACACATCTTCAGCTCATATCTGATTAATAGTGAAATCCAGTTTTGTCCAGTTTTGTTTCTTTCTATTAACTGTCAACCTTAAATGCCACCTAATGTTGTACAATAGTATTAATGACCTAAGACTGTTCGGGAGGAAATGACTAAAGAGTTGCAAAAACAAATATCAGATCTTTTAAGGCAGCAAAACCAATTAAGGTAAAACACCCCCACATTATTTGGAACAATGGAACGAACCTACATTGCAGCAGATGAACAAACCATTGGTTTACCTGGTTCTTCGGAATATGGCACACTGACAGACACACCAGAAGGGGTTTTAACACCTCACCAGGGGGGGTAACCACACTTCCTTCAAGAGGGGTTGTCGCCCACGACTGTGTCTGCTGAATAACATGCCAGGAGACAAGCTACGTCTCTATCTTTCGCAAAAACTGATGAGAAATTAAATCATTTGATTATCATATTGGAGCCTCAGAGCTTGTGAATTGGCCAGAAAATGTCAAGGACTTTTCAAGGACCAAATTGAGGATTGGTTTTCCTCTACTTGATATTCTGAACTTCAAATGCAGTACTTCAAGAACCTCAAACACTTGGCGCAAAGCCTTTTTTCTTCTGTTACTGAAATAGCAACATTAGACATGACAAGTATAATAGGAGACAACGTGTGTCTCTCAACCATCACTCAACCATCTACATGTAAAATCGTATGCCGGTTTCCTCCATGTTGTCTAACAATCAGCGTTTTTAAACAACTAGAAATCATATTTTTTCTCAGCTTTTTGAACGAATCCCAGAATGCAAGCATATCTTCATCTTCTCTGTGGCTAACCAGTACACACTTTCTAGTTAGCTAGTCTTCGCTTGTTTTAAAAAAATAATAATATTCACAAGAACGGTCTTGCCTAATCCAAAGCAACTTCCAGTTGGCTTGGGAGTGCCAACTACCTCTTTGTTCGCAACATTGATGTTATTTTCTTTCAGAGACTTCAAGAAACAGTGAAGAGTGTCCTGTACATTCACTATACAGCTGACACTATCAGTCAGAATAATGCCCTGTATATTTACTATACAGCTGACACTATCAGTCAGAATAATGTCCTGTATATTTACTATACAGCTGACACTATCAGTCAGAATAATGTCCTGTATATTCACTATACAGCTGACACTATCAGTCAGAATAATGTCCTGTATATTCACTATACAGCTGACACTATCAGTCAGAATAATGTCCTGTATATTCACTATACAGCTGACACTATCAGTCAGAATAATGTCCTGTATATTCACTATACAGCTGACACTATCAGTCAGAACAATGTCCTGTATATTCACTATACAGCTGACACTATCAGTCAGAACAATGTCCTGTATATTCACTATACAGCTGACACTATCAGTCAGAATAATGTCCTGTATATTCACTATACAGCTGACACTATCAGTCAGAATAATGTCCTGTATATTTACTATACAGCTGACACTATCAGTCAGAATAATGTCCTGTATATTCACTATACAGCTGACACTATCAGTCAGAATAATGTCCTGTATATTCACAGCTGACACTACAGTCAGAATAATGACACTATCAGTCAGAACAATGTCCTGTATATTCACTATACAGCTGACACTATCAGTCAGAACAATGTCCTGTATATTCACTATACAGCTGACACTATCAGTCAGAACAATGTCCTGTATATTCACTATACAGCTGACACTATCAGTCAGAATAATGTCCTGTATATTTACTATACAGCTGACACTATCAGTCAGAATAATGTCCTGTATATTCACTATACAGCTGACACTATCAGTCAGAACAATGTCCTGTATATTCACTATACAGCTGACACTATCAGTCAGAATAATGTCCTGTATATTCACTATACAGCTGACACTATCAGTCAGAATAATGTCCTGTATATTCACTATACAGCTGACACTATCAGTCAGAACAATGTCCTGTATATTCACTATACAGCTGACACTATCAGTCAGAATAATGTCCTGTATATTCACTATACAGCTGACACTATCAGTCAGAATAATGTCCTGTATATTCACTATACAGCTGACACTATCAGTCAGAACAATGTCCTGTATATTCACTATACAGCTGACACTATCAGTCAGAACAATGTCCTGTATATTCACTATACAGCTGACACTATCAGTCAGAATAATGTCCTGTATATTCACTATACAGGTGACACTATCAGTCAGAATAATGTCCTGTATATTCACTATACAGCTGACACTATCAGTCAGAATAATGTCCTGTATATTCACTATACAGGTGACACTATCAGTCAGAATAATGTCCTGTATATTCACTATACAGCTGACACTATCAGTCAGAATAATGTCCTGTATATTCACTATACAGCTGACACTATCAGTCAGAATAATGTCCTGTATATTCACTATACAGCTGACACTATCAGTCAGAATAATGTCCTGTATATTCACTATACAGCTGACACTATCAGTCAGAATAATGTCCTGTATATTCACTATACAGCTGACACTATCAGTCAGAATAATGTCCTGTATATTCACTATACAGCTGACACTATCAGTCAGAATAATGTCCTGTATATTCACTATACAGCTGACACTATCAGTCAGAATAATGTCCTGTATATTCACTTTACAGCTGACACTATCAGTCAGAACAATGTCCTGTATATTCACTATACAGCTGACACTATCAGTCAGAATAATGTCCTGTATATTCACTATACAGCTGACACTATCAGTCAGAATAATGTCCTGTATATTCACTATACAGCTGACACTATCAGTCAGAATAATGTCCTGTATATTCACTATACAGCTGACACTGTCAGTCAGACTACGTCAGAATACATAATACGTTGTCAAAATAAACATTCCCAAGAAAGACCCAAAGAAGATATTTTAAAACCAGTGTACATTGAAAATTGCCAATAATTGTAAAATAAATCTTTAAAAAAGTTTTTTAAATTATGAATTAAGAAAATAAGGCCCAGTCATATTTGTGTTTTTTCCAATGGATTGAAAGCTTCATGAGAGCAGAGATTCAGACGGGGATTTGGTATAGTGGGACCGTACCAAGAAATGGTTGCTTTTCAGTAATAACATCTGTTGGGTTCCGTGTTTGCTCTCAACCCAACAGAAAACGGATGAGTGTTCCTCTCGGTTTACCTCCAGTTTACCCCGCGTTGAAGAGTGAGTTCAAGTGTGAGGAAAGTGTGTGTATGTGTGAGGTGGTGAAATTGGACGCTGCCCGAGTGCAGAAGCCCACTAGAACAGGCCCATATGTGGATGTACATGTGCTGACAGACAGGAACAGTAGTCATGGGAATTGTTGTTTTCCCGCTTCTGTTTCATAGTCAACAGCGCTAATAGCTCTATTCACTTCTGAGCTCAAACAACAGAAGCAACAGGCCAACATAACTCAATCCACCATTATGGTAATTGAGTCCTGTTTCATGCCTGGCTGCCGGAGAGAAGCTTATGACCTTTCAGTAACTGTGACATTAGACTCTAGCTTAGCGTAACCTAGATACCGTTAACCTACCAATATCGTAGGCTCCTTGGAAAAGATGAAACTGAGAGAGAGAGAGTGAGCGCAATGTATTCACCTTCCATCAGTGACCGCTATATTAAAAGGCTTTGTGACAGCCCCAAAAGCGATAGCAGCATTCTATCTCTCCGTCTCCTGTATCTCTCCCTCTCTCTTCACTCTCCCCGCCATTACTTTGTCCACGCCCCGCAGCTCCCTCAAGTTTTTCTCTCTGGCGTCTATTGTCTTTGCTCCTCTCTCTTTCTCTCTCTCTCGAACTCACTTCATCTTTCTGCACATTAGAGCAAGACTTTATCTGCTCTCTCGCTCTTAAGTTGCACAGATGCCATTTTGTTTTATTCATTCGTCTCTGTCTTCCTCTCTCTGCCTTCCTCTCTCTCTGCCTTCCTCTCTCTCTGCCTTCCTCTCTCTCTGTCTTCCTCTCTCTCTGTCTTCCTCTCTCTCTGTCCTCCTCTCTCTCTGTCTTCCTCTCTCTGCCTTCCTCTCTCTCTGCCTTCCTCTCTCTCTGTCTTCCTCTCTCTCTGTCTTCCTCACTCTCTGTCTTCCTCTCTCTCTGTCTTCCTCTCTCTCTGCCTTCCTCTCTCTCTGTCTTCCTCTCTCTCTGTCTTCCTCCCTCTCTGTCTTCCTCTCTCTCTGCCTTCCTCTCTCTCGCTCGCTCTCTACAAATATCTCCTCCACATCCTTCTCTTGCTCAAAGCATTCTCCTTTGCTATTTAATTTTTTTTGTCTGGCATCTCGCTCCTTCTTTCTCTTTCTCTCCTCAGCCCGTTGCAGCGTTTAGCGCTTCCTTCTTTTTATTCCACATCCTCCTCACTTGGCTTTAGAAATAGCATTTGGATTAGGCACATTTGTTTTTCCCTACCCCCTCTGCTCAATTTAAAACAGATCAATTAGAGAAACGGAAATTAAGACATACTGAGCCTACGTTAGTTTACACACGCTGCTCCCTAGCAGTGTACAAACAAGGCCACACAGATTTACCTTCTGAGGAAAAGCCCAATTGGTCTCCCCGTCGCACCGCCCCCGTCGCCCAGCCCTCCGAAGAACACAAAATCATGTATAGCATCCGAACAGTAAAGACAATGTTGCCTGATTGAGTCCAAGAAGTGGGGTAACTCTGGGTGGTCCACGATCAATACCGACATTGGAGGGGTTGGTTTGAAGGTGGATGTCAAATTTAGGTTGGACTTTGTGATGCATTCATGACTATATAAATATAATCCTTTAATTTACCCCCCTCTCCCGTTTTGAAGTACTCATTCCATCTGGTCGTTCTCTAACCTGTTCTTTAAGTGACGATGACGCTGGTTAACTTGGGAGTACGCACGTGTGTGTGTGTGTGTGTCTCACATTGTTCATTTATTGTCCTCCTCATTGGAAACCCCCCCCTCACACCAGGCACATACTCGATTTCTCCCTTCCGATGTGTTCAGGTGGAACGTGACAGGTTTCACCGTCTGTCAGCAGGTGTTAACCAGTACGGCGACATGCTTTCAGAAGTATTATCTCCAGAGGGACTATTCAACATGAAGAATAAATGGATTTCAATAAAACGTTTGTGCCACTGATCAACGCAACAACAAAAAATCTACGGCGAAATATGCAAAGTGTTCCATATTGATTGTAAATATATTATTATCCGCTCTTTGCCATGACTTAGATGGTCCACATTAATGGGTCCATATGATTAAGTTCACATGTGTGCAATCAAGGTGTTTCACATGGTGCTCTCAGTTCAATACCTGTTTGTGACCGCACCCACAGTTGACTAGCACAGTTGGCTAGCACAGTTGACTAGCACAGTTGACTAGCACAATTCATACCAAAAACCTGAAGACAAAAGAACTCTAAAAGCCAATCCGTAATAATGTTCTTCAAAAGCACCAATCAGGGGTCGGACATAGAAACATTTCCAAGGCATTGATTTTCCCCCGGAGCACATGTAAATCTTGGTACTCAGATATGGAGAGAACGTGGCACAGCTGTAAATCGGTTTAGAACAGGCCGTCCTCTAATCCGGGCGAATCCAGGGGGTGGAAGGGCACCGGTCAAGCTGGACCCGTGGGGCCTGGCAACTATAAAGGAATTACAGTGTTCTGTATCTGAGCTGGGAGACACTGCTTCAGCCATAGCCAATAGGTGATTCACATTAGGGGCTTTATTGTGTTAATCAGGACTAAGTGTAAAGTATACAGTATTTTACTGTCTTCTTTGCCCTTGAAAACATTATTTTGGCCGCTCCACTTCGTCTTTTTGTATTTCATTTCGGTGTACTATTAAAGCTATCTTAGATTTAGATATACAAGCTGCCACAAAAGTCAACATATTATATTTCTACTTTTATTTTGCCCCCTATATACAGTTTGCCCCCATGGACTCACACTCTGACAACCTATGACCTCTAAATTATTCAAATTCACAGACAGATCCCTGTTTGGATCCCAATTGACAAATGAAATAGTTTGACTTAACTCTGCAATACCCTCTTAGGCCATGTGACACTCGACATAAATATGCAACAGCTAGAACATATGAAACATGGTTGGAACTCTCCTTGAAGCTCTATTTGAGCTCTATGGCCGACACACACGCTCTGTTTGAGCTCTATGGCCGACACACACGCTCTATTTGAGCTCTATGGCCGACACACACGCTCTATTTGAGCTCTACGGCCGACACACACGCTCTATTTGAGCTCTGTGGCCGACACACACACTCTATTTGAGCTCTGTGGCCGACACACACGCTCTATTTGAGCTCTGTGGCCGACTGGTAATTGAAGATCAAGCAATTGCTGTAAGAAAAGCTGTTGAAAAAGATTGACCTTTTAACATGTGGATGAATCTTTATAATAGGCTTTTAGTTTCATAGGTAGTTTGTTATAACTCCTGTAGGAACACAATAAAAAAATATATATACATTATATATCATGTAAATTCATTGTCCCAGGTCCTGTGAGTTCCGGATCACGTTTTTCCCAGTCAAATAGGTTTCCCAGTCAATCTCAGTCAATCATGCAATTCGGATGATACTGAGAATCATTCCCATGGCATGGTGCTTCCACCACCTATCTTCCTGGACGGTATTGGCTAGGTGATTAGTGCTCCCTTCGTTTAGCCAGACATAGCGCCTGACATTCTGGCCTGATAGTTGGATTGCGGTCTAATCAGACCTCATGTTTCTAGAGTCCTTCAGACGGCATATCACATTCTGTCTAGCCACTCAAACATGAAGGCCAGAGGTGGAGACCAATCAAGTTCTAGAGTCTCTCAATGTTGATCAAAGGACAGAAATTCCATCTGATCTCAATTTGTGTGATGAGTCCGCACACTTATGTACATGAGATACTTCCGTTTTTCATTTTGAACGAGTTGGCACGCACTTACAAAAGACTCTTTTTGATTTGTCGTTATCGGGTATTGTGTGTAGATTGATACAGAAATTATGTACTTTATATCAGTTTGAAATTAAGTTCATAACACAACAAAGAGTGGAGGAATTGAAATGGTCTGAATTCTTTCCAATATTTTCCACAGTACTCATCTAACATTTGCATGTCTCTTCCTGGACACTGTTGTGACATCCCCTAATAGAAACAGTAATGGCTGGTGGCAGGACCCAGATCTGTGCCAATGGTCATATTTTTTATCCGTCCGGGGGGAGAACGCCATGACTCATTGATTACTGTTTAATGAGATGCCGTGACGAGGGGGGTCGGTTTGTGTACCGCTTCTGGGCACACACACACACACACACACACACTCTCTCGTTTCCAACATGTTTCTACCCGTTGGGGAAGTGAAATAAGCATTAGCGGGACGTGTCATTGTGGCTAAATGCTAAACAGAAGTTTTGGCTAATCATCCCATTGTTGTGTGTGAGAGGATCAGCCAGACAAACTGAGCTTCTCTGGGTGACACAAACCAACAGCTCTCCACTTTCTGTTTCTGCCATTTCCATCTTTTCACTGTTACTGCCGCTTCCCTCTTTCTGTTACTGCCGTTCCCCTCTTCTCTCTGTTACAGCCGTTTCCCTCTTCTCTCTGTTTCTGCCGTTCCCCTCTTCTCTCTGTTATAGCCGTTTCCCTCTTTTCTGTTTCTGCCGTTTCCCTCTTCTCTCTGTTTCTGCCGTTTCCCTCTTCTCTCTGTTTCTGCCGTTTCCCTCTTCTCTCTGTTTCTGCCGTTTCCCTCTTCTCTCTGTTTCTGCCGTTTCCCTCTTCTCTCTGTTACTGCCGTTTCCCTCTTCTCTCTGTTACTGCCGTTCCATCTTCTCTCTGTTACTGCCGTTTCCCTCTTCTCTCTGTTACTGCCGTTCCATCTTCTCTCTGTTACTGCCGTTTCCCTCTTATCTCTGTTTCTGCCGTTTCCCTCTTCTCTCTGTTACTGCCGTTTCCCTCTTATCTCTGTTACTGCCGTTTCCCTCTTCTCTCTGTTTCGGCTGTTTCCCTATTTCTGTTTCTGCCGTTTCCCTCTTCTCACAATTACTGCCGTTTCACCCTTATCTCTGTTTCTGCCGTTTCCCTCTTATCTCTTTCTGCCGTTTCCCTCTTTCTGGTACTCCTGTTTCCCTCTTCTCTCTGGTACTGCCGTTTCCCTCTTTCTGGTACTGCCGTTTCCCTCTTCTCTCTGGTACTGCCGTTTCCCTCTTCTCTCTGGTACTGCCGTTTCTCTCTTCTCTCTGGTACTGCCGTTTCCCTCCTCTTTCTGGTACTGCCGTTTCCCTCTTCTCTCTGGTACTGCCGTTTCCCTCTCCTCTCTGGTACTGCCGTTTCTCTCTTCTCTCTGGTACTGCCGTTTCCCTCTTTCTGGTACTGCCGTTCCCCTCTTCTCTCTGGTACTGCCGTTTCCCTCTTTCTGGTACTGCCGTTTCCCTCTTCTCTCTGGTACTGCCGTTTCCCTCTTCTCTCTGGTACTGCCGTTTCCCTCTTCTCTCTGTTTCTGCCGTTCCATCTTCTCTCTGTTACTGCCGTTTCCCTCTTCTCTCTGTTACTGCCGTTCCATCTTCTCTCTGGTACTGCCGTTTCCCTCTTCTCTCTGGTACTGCCGTTTCCCTCCTCCCTCTGTTCCTGCTGTTTCCCTTCTCCCTCCTTCTCTGTCTCCGCTGTTTTCCTACATTTTACTTTTTTGAGCTGTGGTGGCAATGACTTAGTTGGTCAGAGAGACAGCAGTGATAACAGTGGATAGAGGAGAAGCAATTGAGAGGAAATGTTTTAGGTATTTGCAGCTGGCGGTTAAAGATCGGTGTTATGGCTACAGGTCATTATTACTCTAACACAACTAGTGGTCATGGCTACAGGTCATTATTACTCTTACACAACTAGTGGTCATGGCTACAGGTCATTATTACTCTTACACAACTATTGGTCATGGTTACAGTTTATTATTACTCCAACAGAACTAGTGGTCATGGCTACAGTTTATTATTACTCCAACAGAACTAGTGGTCATGGCTACAGTTTATTATTACTCTAACAGAACTAGTGGTCATGGCTACAGTTTATTATTACTCTAACAGAACTAGTGGTCATGGCTACAGGTCGTTATTATTCCAACAGAACTAGTGGTCATGGCTACAGTTTATTATTACTCTAACAGAACTAGTGGTCATGGCTACAGGTCATTATTATTCCAACAGAACTAGTGGTCATGGCTACAGTTTATTATTACTCCAACAGAACTAGTGGTCATGGCTACAGTTTATTATTACTCCAACAGAACTAGTGGTCATGGCTACAGTTTATTATTACTCCAACAGAACTAGTGGTCATGGCTACAGTTTATTATTACTCCAACAGAACTAGTGGTCATGGCTACAGTTTATTATTACTCTAACAGAACTAGTGGTCATGGCTACAGTTTATTATTACTCTAACAGAACTAGTGGTCATGGCTACAGGTCGTTATTATTCCAACAGAACTAGTGGTCATGGCTACAGTTTATTATTACTCTAACACAACTAGTGGTCATGGCTACAGTTTATTATTACTCTAACAGAACTAGTGGTCAGGGCTACAGTTTATTATTACTCTAACAGAACTAGTGGTCATGGCTACAGGTCATTATTACTCCAACATAACTTGTGGTCATGACTACAGTTCATTATTACTCCAACAGAACTTGTGGTCATGACTACAGTTCATTATTAGGCTTACAGAACTATTGGTCCTGGCTACAGTTCATTATTACTCTAACATAGCTATTGATCATGTCTACAGGTCATTATTACTCTAACATAACTATTGATCATGTCTACAGGTCATTATTACTCTCGCATAACTATTGATTATGTCTACAGGTCATTATTACTCTCGCATAACTATTGATCATGGCTACAGGTCATTATTACTCTAACATAACTATTGATCATGTCTACAGGTCATTATTTCTCTAACATAACTATTTATCATGTCTACAGGTCATTATTACTCTAACATAACTATTGATCATGTCTACAGGTCATTATTACTCTAACATAACTATTGATCATGTCTACAGGTCATTATTACTCTAACATAACTATTGATCATGTCTACAGGTCATTATTACTCTAACATAACTATTGGTCCTGGCTACAGTTCATTATTACTCTAACATAGCTATTGATCATGTCTACAGGTCATTATTACTCTAACATAACTATCATGTCTATCATTATTACTCTCGCATAACTATTGATTATGTCTACAGGTCATTATTACTCTCGCATAACTATTGATCATGGCTACATTATTACTCTAACATAACTATTGATCATGTCTACAGGTCATTATTACTCTAACATAACTATTGATCATGTCTACAGGTCATTATTACTCTAACATAACTATTGATCATGTCTACAGGTCATTATTACTCTAACATAACTATTGATCATGTCTACAGGTCATTATTACTCTAACATAACTATTGGTCCTGGCTACAGTTCATTATTACTCTAACATAGCTATTGATCATGTCTACAGGTCATTATTACTCTAACATAACTATTGATCATGTCTACAGGTCATTATTACTCTCGCATAACTATTGATTATGTCTACAGGTCATTATTACTCTCGCATAACTATTGATCATGGCTACAGGTCATTATTACTCTAACATAACTATTGATCATGTCTACAGGTCATTATTTCTCTAACATAACTATTGATCATGTCTACAGGTCATTATTACTCTAACATAACTATTGATCATGTCTACAGGTCATTATTACTCTAACATAACTATTGATCATGTCTACAGGTCATTATTACTCTAACATAACTATTGATCATGTCTACAGGTCATTATTACTCTAACATAACTATTGATCATGTCTACAGGTCATTATTACTCTAACATAACTATTGATCATGTCTGCAGGTCATTATTACTCTAACATAACTATTGATCATGTCTACAGGTCATTATTACTCTAACATAACTATTGATCATGGCTACAGGTCATTATTACTCTAACATAACTATTGATCATGTCTACAGGTCATTATTACTCTAACATAACTGTTGATCATGGCTACAGGCCAATGTGGATAGGTCACTGTAGTGGTGTTTTTGCTCCCATATTTCCATGTTGCTCATATTTTAATGCATATGTGTGTGTGTGCGTGTGTGTGTGTGTGTGTGTGTGTGTGCGTCTGTGTGTGTGTGCGTCTGTGTGTGTGTCTGTGTGTGTGTGTGTGTGTGCGTCTGTGTGTGTGTGTGTGTGTGTGTGTGTGTGTGTGTGTGCGTCTGTGTGTGTGTGTGTGTGTGTGTGTCTGTGTGTGTGCGTCTGTGTGTGTGCGTGGGTGTGTGTGCGTGCGTGCGTGTGTGTGTCTGCGTGCATGTTTGTGTGTGTGTGTCTGTAACACAGTGCGGGTGGTCATTGGTGGGTAATGAAATTAGTTTCATATGGAGACGTGGTGGTGGGGTGTCGAGGGCTTAGAGATGCGTGACTGCAATATGTCTCCATGGCAACCGTCAATAAAAATGTGTCTGTGTGTTGGAATGGCAGCTGTTCAATAGAACGGGACAGGGAGAGGGACAGATAGTGACACAGTGGGAGATATATACAGAGTGGGAGAGACGCGGGAGAAGAGAGATATGGTGAGAGGGAGAGGTGGAGGAACAGAGAGCAAGATGGCGAGAGAGGCGGTAATGAAAGAACATTTTAACTGATGTAGTTGCCATGGCAACACCCCATTGCAGCTGCCTGTGTTTTTGGCTGTGTGTGTCCGTGTTTGTCTGTGTGTGTCCGTACATTCTGTGTATTTATTGTGTAACTGTATGTTGTCCTGCAAATTTTCTCCGCCTTATCCTGGCCAGGTTTAAATTTGAATTTGTTCTCAATCGGCCTACCAGGTTAAATAAAAGTTAAAGAAAAAAATTTAAGAAAAATCTGTAAAGTCTGTATGGCATACATGAGTGTTGTCTCTGTCAGTGTTTATGGTGTCATTCTGTGTCTGTGTTTTTCTGTGTTTGTCCGTTCGTGTGTGTCTGACTTTGTTCATGTTTGTCTGTGCTTGTGTTTTTTCTGTCTTTGCTTGTTCATGTGTGTCTGTATTTGTCTGTGTCAGTGTTTGTCTGTGCTTGTGTTTTTTCTGTCTTTGCTTGTTCATGTGTGTCTGTATTTGTCTGTGTCAGTGTTTGTCTGTGCTTGTTTTTTTTCTGTCTTTGCTTGTTCATGTGTGTCTGTATTTGTCTGTGTCAGTGTTTGTCTGTGCTTGTGTTTTTTCTGTCTTTGCTTGTTCATGTGTGTCTGTATTTGTCTGTGTCAGTGTTTGCCTGTGCTTGTGTTTTTTCTGTCTTTGCTTGTTCATGTGTGTCTGTATTTGTCTGTGTCAGTATTGTCGGTGTCAGTCTGTCATCAAATTGGGTTCCAGTACATGTTTACATGTGCCTGTTTTATGTATGTGCGTTACACATGTGTATTACAGCTTTGATCGCAGGTTGTCTCTAGTAGAGCAGCTCTCTCCTTCCCTCTCTCTCGCTCCATCCCTCTCTGGTAAACAGATGCTGTAGTGGTTATTTATGTTAGTGTTCTGTTTCAATGCTCCCTCATATGAATTATTCCCTAGGCCAGACACCAACAGACACACACACATACACACAGGCACGCAGCAAGGTTTCCTGTAGGAACATGTGGTGTGGGACATGAACGCCAGTGTTTTAATTTACCGGACCATGGAGATATAGCGGCCATCCAGACGCATTGGATTTGTAAGCCATCAGGTTATCCGCCCAGAGTGCACTGAAGGACCCACATCACATTTAGCTGATGCTGATTCCACCGTACAGAATGGAAAGCAGCCTGTGATGTTGTAATGAAATTAGGTGGGAGGATGTTCCCCTCTATGTGTACCCAGCCTCGTAATGTCTTCAAACGTGTCCCACCGCCGCCGTCTGGAACGAGGCCTCCCTCTCTACGGCCACAGACGTGCTTGTCAAAGCCTTCTTTTTAACTTAACGTTTGCTCCTTCCGTGCATTATCACCCTTCTTGTGTTTCGACGTCGTTGGCTTTGTTCGTCTCGTGGGTTTAAACAGAAAAAGACATCCCACCTGTCTTGACATTAGCGACGTCAGCAAACTGTCGCGTTCAGACGACTCTTTTCAGGTGTCCCGCAGTCGGGATTTATTTGTCCGAGTCTCTCAATCCCTTTAATTGTTCCATCACCAGACGACGGCGATGAACCCTGCGTCAGGATTAATGCGCACACACTCCTCTCACAATAAGCGACCTGCGGGCCGACTCCGACCGCACTCCATCACGTTGGCACTTTACTGAATGGGCCGGCTTTATGGAACTAAAGCGTGGACTTCACAGCCGGGTCCTCGGCTTAACGCTCCACCCAGACAATGGAACGGTTTCAGGGGATGCTGCAGCTCGCCTGTGCTGAAATTATTTTCTACTTTCACCGATATAATGTTGAAACGTGTCCAGACAGAAGACCTTCCTCTTGTAGGCTTTTTTCACTGTTTCCCTTTCTTCCACGTTATTCTACTTGGAATTAAAGAGACGTGGATTTTCACATTCAAAAGCTCCATTCACTGTCGGTGTTAGCAGGCTCTTGTTCCAAGGGCTTTGCAAGGAGTAAGATAATGTTCCTGTAGCAAAGACAGTGAATTAGCTTGAAGCAAAGGCAGTGAATATTCCTGTAGCAAAGACAGTGAATTAGCTTGAAGCAAAGGCATGAATATTCCTGTAGCAAAGGCAGTGTATATTCCTGAAGCAAAGGCAGTGAATATTCCAGAAGCACAGCCAGGGATGTTTGTGAAACAATGGCAGGGAATGTTCGTGAAGCTCAGACAGGGAATGTTCGTGAAGCCCAGACAGGGAATGTTCGTGAAGCCCAGACAGGGAATGTTCGTGTAGCCCAGACAGGGAATGTTCGTGAATCCCAGACAGGGAATGTTCGTGAAGCCCAGACAGGGAATGTTCGTGAAGCCCAGACAGG
Source organism: Dallia pectoralis (assembly GCA_029465975.1). NCBI lineage: Eukaryota > Metazoa > Chordata > Actinopteri > Esociformes > Umbridae > Dallia > Dallia pectoralis. Next base: position 19,170,158 of record CM055735.1, read on the forward strand.
GAATGTTCGTGAAGCCCAGACAGGGAATGTTCGTGAAGCCCAGACAGGGAATGTTCGTGAAGCCCAGACAGGGAATGTTCGTGAAGCCCAGACAGGGAATGTTCGTGAAGCCCAGACAGGGAATGTTCGTGCAGCCCAGACAGGGAATGTTTGTGAAGCCCAGACAGGGAATGTTCGTGAAGCCCAGACAGGGAATGTTCGTGAAGCCCAGACAGGGAATGTTCGTGAAGCCCAGACAGGGAATGTTCGTGAAGCCCAGACAGGGAATGTTCGTGAAGCCCAGACAGGGAATGTTCGTGAAGCCCAGACAGGGAATGTTCGTGAAGCCCAGAC
>CM055735.1:19172990-19220490 GCA_029465975.1 Dallia pectoralis
TATACACTGTACTTGTATAGCACAGTATAACACACTATACACTGTACTTGTATAGCACAGTATAACACACTATACACTGTACTTGTATAGCACAGTATAACACACTATACACTGTGCACCACAGCATAGCACAGTATAACACACTATACACTGTACACCACAGCATAGCACAGTATAACACACTATACACTGTACTTGTATAGCACAGTATAACACACTATACACTGTACTTGTATAGCACAGTATAACACACTATACACTGTACACCACAGCATAGCACAGTATAACAAACGATACACTGTACTTGTATAGCACAGTATAACACACTATACACTGTACACCACAGCATAGCACAGTATAACACACTATACACTGTACTTGTATAGCACAGTATAACACACTATACACTGTACTTGTATAGCACAGTATAACACACTATACACTGTACTTGTATAGCACAGTATAACACACTATACACTGTACACCACAGCATAGCACAGTATAACAAACGATACACTGTACTTGTATAGCACAGTATAACACACTATACACTGTACTTGTATAGCACAGTATAACACACTATACACTGTACACCACAGCATAGCACAGTATAACACACTATACACTGTACTTGTATAGCACAGTATAACACACTATACACTGTACACCACAGCATAGCACAGTATAACAAACGATACACTGTACTTGTATAGCACAGTATAACACACTATACACTGTACACCACAGCATAGCACAGTATAACACACTATACACTGTACATGTATAGCATAGCACAGTAACTATTATAGGTGAAATTAGTCAGGTTTCGGGTTAAATTTAGGTAAATCCACAATGCAAAATGTGTATTCTTACTTTTCTTTTTAAATCCAGCAACATTTGGCACACTGCATTTTGTTGTCAGACTTTATTAGGATTACAGCGGCAGTACGTACTGTTTGTTCTGCACTACCGGCAACTGTCAGTATTAAAGACATACTTCTAAACAAATCAAAAGCTATGTAACAGAAAGTTGACATTTAGTCTGGGCTAAACACTAGTGGGGCTATAGATTTGTTCCTCTGCCATTACATCTTACCTGCAAGCAACACTTTAATGGATCATGCAAGAGGCTTGTATGCTGAGTTAGCTCCAAATTGGAGCGCTCTCTGATGTAATGTCACCTTCTGGGGAACAAATGCAAGAGATATACTTCACATAAAACCTATGCTACGAACGAAATATTAAAGGATACGTATCATTTATTTTCACTTCCCAAAGCAACCATGCAGTGTGATCAAATGTTATATAACTTAGTTTTTGGAACAATCTAGGTCAATACAAATCCCCTAAGTGTTGTGTTTTGGAGTTTAGAACAATTTACTGATTTGTATCCATCTTAAGCCTGCCTGCAATACTGTTTTGTCCACCATATCAGGATAGAATATTGAGATAAGAATGGCTAGTTTGAGCTAATGTTAACCATTTGCAAACTACTAGTTTGGGTTCACTTTTGTCCTGTTTCATTTGCTGCTACTTCATTTTTTTATTGACATGGACACTGGACTTTCCTTACTATATCATTGGATCTGACATGCTTGTTAATTTACCTACTTTAGACATGCTAGCTAGCTATATTTTCTGCCTGCAACTCCCCTTACTACTTTGGCAAGTGTAGAGTAAAGAGCTGTTTTCACTGAATGATGTGAATATATCTTTAACCAACAACATATTTTCAACATTACCTTTTGGAGCCAATGACGTTGGGCTGTTAAACCAACCACGAGGACTGTTTTGACAGCCACCCTGCCTCTTTGAATTATAAAGGGTCTGCTTTTTCTCTGGTGTTTTCATATGCTAACTAGCCAACCAAGTCCATTAGCTGGCTTAATAGCAAACCTTACTAGGCTGCTCAACTTGCTAGCTAAGATGACTACACACCATTTTATAGTAACAGGTTAAAAAAAATGCAATTTTTGTTTACGGGCGGCTCAATTAGCTTTTTAAGCAGGTAGTTAGCAAGCTACTCAAAGCCACTATATAGGTAATGCAGGGCTCATTTGAAACAAGCAAGCTAGTTAACATGCATACACATATTTTGGTTTAATTTGAATTAAGGTTTCTATCTGAGTTGACGGGGAAGCACATAAACTGGCTAGCTAGGTCCTCTTTATTGACGCCAAACTCCTGGTAAACATTTTCCATCATAGGACAACATAGTGTTTTTCCAAATACTATCCTCCATGATGTGCAACTTTTGACTAATGTATGTAAAGTATGTCATGAAGCTTGTAGGGCTCTATATGGTCTCAGTTCAGTAGCGTCATGTCAGATATGTTAATTCACTCTACAGGCAGGCACAGCAGAAGTGCAGTACCAATTCATTCACGCAAATTAACGGGGCTTGTGTGTTTGCCCCTGACAAGTGCACGTACACACGTACACACACAGTCCAACAACACTGAATCGTAATTGAAGCATAGATTCCTTTTATTTGAATAATTGCTCTACCTACGTTTCTATCTTAATTATATTATCGTCCAGCTTCAATTGAGCCTTTATTTCCTTACAATATGCTGTATGTTCTGTTGTCATGACGTTCCAGCTTGACGTCAACCACATGACCACCATTCATGATGGTGGAAACATTGACCAATGTGTCTGTCTATACACACTTCTATAACTCCTCCATCTTTGTTCCTCATTTTCTCAGGCATCTCACTGTACCCGTGTCTGTTCGTGATGTCATGTTTTAACCCGCCCTGTCTCTTCTCTCTGATTTAAACCACCGTTCAGCCTCCTTGCTCCTGTCCCTTTGCCTGTCTGTCTGATTTAAATCACCGTTCAGCCTCCCTCTGCTTGTCCGTCTGTACTCAGTGTGTTTGCATGCCGGCGCGTGTGCTAGAGAACAAGCCACTTTGCTTTCTCTCCCAGACTCTGATTAAAACCGTGACATCGGTCGCCAGGGATGACGCCGGTTGCCGTGGCAATACGACAGTAATAACTCCTACTACTTGGTCCTACTTGGCACAGGAGTGTGGAAATTTAAACGATAATGTTTCTTTATAGCTTTTACTTCATGGTAGCCTTTAACGCTAAAATGGTTAGTATAAGACTGACTGGGTTATGTCCACTGCTGTCTAGCCTAGCTAACGCTATGCCCCAACACACAAGACACAGTGGGGACACAAAAAGTAATCCTCATGCTAACGGCTAAGAGCCTTGTGTTATAGCGTTATAGCGCTAGCCTGGTTGATTGGATGATATTGCTACATTTCAACACAAGCTACAAAGGAGTGCGCTAGTACCTGTTAGCCCATAAGGAACTCCCCTGTTAAATATATATAATTGATGTATGTATCACAGGGTAGCCTAGCTACTGAAAGACTAGCACCTGCAGAGCTACGTTGTGACCTTGCCACGGCTGCCCTAGCGACACACACGTACGTGTCAGTTGAACTGAAATTAGCTTTTTTATTTCTACTGCCCCTGTGGGATCTAGGGGGACCAGGCAGAAACCGAGGGATGAGAGTGAAATAAGGGTGGAGGAGGAAGAAATTGGTTGAACATGGATGGAGAGATCAGATCAGAAAAGAAAAGAGGAGGCCATGCTTTGTGCAAGTGTGTGTGTGTGTGTGTGTGTGTGCCTGTGTGTGTGTGACCAAGATGCAGAGCAGGTAACTGGGCAAAGGGACCAGGCAGAAACCGAGGGATGAGAGTGAAATAAGGGTGGAGGAGGAAGAAATTGGTTGAACATGGATGGAGAGATCAGAAAAGAAAAGAGGAGGCCATGCTTTGTGCAAGTGTGTGTGTGTGTGTGTGTGTGTGTGTGTGTGTGTGTGTGTGTGTGTGTGTGTGCCTGTGTGTGTGTGACCAAGATGGAGAGCAGGTAACTGGGCAAAGGGGAAGAGAAGGCATTGAGAGGGTAAGAGAAAAGAGAGTGAGAGAGATGAGACGGGGGGAGGGTGGATTGGAGGGTAGAGGAGGGCTGCATTTTCCTGTGATGCTAAAAATAAAATCTGCAGAGCTGCCTGTTAGATCTGCAGTAAAGCACACATTCATTCAACGCGCAATTATACAATATAGGCCAGGACAGGGGAGATACACATGCATACATGTACACACACACACAAGTCTGGTCTCAGCATATAAAGGTCAATATTAGACGTTTGTCCGGGTGGGGAAAACCTGCCTGGCTATATGAAAAGGGTATGTTTGGGTACCTTGTTTCTTAGTTAACATATCAGTATGGTGTATGCTTTCCTAAACTTTAAAACATTCAACCCAAAACCATTCTGAATGAATGATTTGCCCTAACCCTCATATGTAATCAAAGCATTCAAGACTTTGAGATCACGTTGCACACACACACACACACACACACGCACACACACACCACAGCGTGAAGCGAATTGGTATTCCGGACACCAGCTAGGGAGAGAGTGACTGTAGTGGGCGGGTCTCTGTGTGTTTGACACCTGGTTCCATGGAACCAGGGTGTGAAATCCACTCAGACAGGACTAGAGGAGAAAAGCATTTAGATGCCAGTGGAAAGAACCTCAGGAACACACACACACACACAGTTCACACACGCATCCCTCTTCTTCCTCTAACCCAGACCGTCCGGGACGTTTCCATAGTAACCCCGGGAAGAAAAGATAAGCGAAAGTCTTCTCGACTCGCCGGAGAGATTGAGCAAGGTGGATTGAGATGAAGGGAGTTTGACTTTGAGAAGGAAGAAAACTGAGAGTGTGGAGAGAAACACAGGGAGATGACAGTAATAAGTAGCTGATTCTATTATCTAAGTGGAGATTAGATTAACACCTCCACTGACCTGAATAAGACACACACACACATGCACACACACACATAGAGGCACACACTGACACATAATCGCCCAGAATTATTTCCTTACTCTCCCACCGGTGATGTAACGTCTGTTGTTCCCTAGACTCTGTTTCACCTCTGAGTGTCCCTGTTCTCCCCCCTCCTCTCTCCTGCTCTACCTTTTCTCTCCTCTCTCCTGCTCTACCTTTTCTCTCCTCCTCTCTCCTGCTCTACCTTTCCTCCCCTCCTCTCTCCTGCTCTACCTTTTCTCCCCCCCTCTCTCCAGCTCTACCTTTTCTCCCCCTCCAGCTCTACCTTTCCTCCCCTCCTCTCCTCTACCCCCCCTGTCTACTGTTAGACGGCACCGTCACTCATGGAAATGCTCCTGCGTACGAAATGACGCCGACTGACGTGAGACAGTGCCCGCCCAGCTCCTCGATGCCTCCTCCTTCCCTCTATTGTCTCTTCTCTTCATCTCTCCCTTCATTCTCTCTCCCCTCCGTCTCTCCTCGATTCTCTCACTTTTTAGACTCTCCCTTCCTTCTCTCTCTCTTCCGTCTCTCCCTTCCTTCTCCTCTCTTCCATATCCTCTCCCCATCATCTGTCCCTCTTATCTGCCACTCCCCCCTTCTTTCCTCTTTGGTCTCTCCCTCGTGCTCCTCTCTCCCTCTACCCTTTTAAAACCCATTTCATTATTCTCTGTCTCTCTGCGCTGTCTCTTCTGCGCCCTCCCCACACCCCCATCTCCTACTTACTCTCTCTCTCTCCACCTTCCCGCACGCCGTCTCTCTACCCACAGTCAGCCTCCGTTTCTCTGTCCCCGTCTTTCCGTGTGTCCAGCCTAAATGATGACAGATGAAGGAGATGATGGCGATACATGCATCAACTCTCCAGCACCTCGTCCTCCCAAGTGGAGAGACACAGGACATAATAGCACTTCATACATCACAAGTAGACACTCACTGAATCATCCCAAATTGTTAGAGGCCGGTCTCTCTCCCTCTCTCTCCCTCTACCTCTCTCTCTAACTCTCTCTACCTCTCTCTACCTCTCTCTCTTTCTCTCTACCTCTCTCTCCTTCTCTCTACCTCTCTCTCCTGGCCTCAGGCTGGGTTCGTCGCTGACCTCTGACCTGTTGAGCCAGCTGCGCGTGACTTTCTCACCCCACTTTGTTGCACAGAGGAAAGTGTTCTTTGTTTCCAATGGTGGTCATTGTGAGAGGCTATCCTGGCTGCTGGAGTGTTGGTGAGGGGCTGTTGGTTCAGTCCTTACCCCTTCACCCGTTCACCTCTCCTCCCTCCCTCGCACTATCAACCTGGCTCTCAGTTTGCCCTTGGCTCTCTGGAACTCCAGCTGTCTCTCCTCCTTCGCGTCCCCAATGAGGAGCGTCTGCGATGGGCCACAGCTGGGCCTGACTCCCCCCTCACCGCCCCGTAACCTTAACCCGGGACGTCACCAGCGCGTTTAACCGTCAGCCTCAGTGCAGTCGGTTTGCGGAGGGGAGATTGGTTGTGTGTTGCCCAAACCCTTTCACACACTTACGCACACGTTAGAAGCTGGAGTAGAGTGTGAAGGTGTGGCCGGCGGCTGCTGAGAGATTGGTCAGTTCCGCTATGATTGACAGGGTAAGACCCGGTCCCCAATTAGCCCAGAAGAGCACAGACACTCCGACCTGGGTACAATTGTAGCTTAATACGTCCAAACAGTAAAGGGCAGAAAGGGGAGATATGGTCAGGGAGGCTGGAGGATAGAGAGTTACTCATGCGTACACACACCAACACACACACACACACCAACACACACACACACACACACACACACACACACCAACACACACACGCACACACACGTACACACACACACACACACACACACACACATAGACACACACACACACACCAACACACACACACACACACACAACACACACACACACACACACACATAGACACACACACACACACACACACGTACACACACACACACACAAACACGTACACACGCACACACAACCACGTACACACACACAACCACACACACACACACAAACACGTACACACACACACGTACACACACACACACACACACAAGCTGGCTCTTCTCCCTATCCATCCTACAGCTGCTAAAAGAGCTCCCATGGTTAGACCACACCTGTGTCCCCCTCTCTCTCTCTCTCTCTCTCTCTCGGTCTCCCTACCTCACTCTCTCTCTTTCTCTCCCTACCTCTCTCTCTTTTTTTTCTCTCTGTCTCCCTACCTCTCTCTCTCCACACTCCCCCTCTATACTCAGTCCTGTCCTTTTCCTCCTCAGTTGTTGGCCGGGTGTGGCTGGCCTAACCGGGTCTCTGCTCTGTCACCTGTGACCTCCTTACAGAGGTCATAGTATGTAGTTGTCAGACTCACAGCAGGAGCTATACGTCTTATCCAGCCTCACACACACACAAACAAACACACACACGCGCACACACACACACACACACACACAAACAAACACACACGCCCCTCTTCCGCTCTGGCGGATTCCCGCCCAGGTGATTACATAGACAGATCTGTGCTGTAATTAGGCCAGGTTAAATGATGGACCTCATCACAGTGGGGCGGTCCAAGGCATTGTCGGCAGACATTTCCTTGATGCATCGCAGGTTAGCGACATGCTAGCCAAGGTCGTTAGTGGCGTCGTTGTGACATCACGCGCGCTAATTTGTTTCCATGAGCGGCGGTCAATACAGGCAGAACGCCTCCAAACATCTTGGCACTAACTTATAGGTGCAATCAACAGGATAATATGAGTTGATGTGATACGGTCACAGTAGATGATAGGAGTTTAATGGAGGTGATAGGAGGTGATAGGAGTTTAATGGAGGCGATAGGAGTTTAATGGAGGTGATAGGAGGCGATAAGAGTTGATAGGAGGTGATAGGAGGTGATAGGAGGCGATAGGAGGCGATAGGAGGCGATAGGAGTTGATAGGAGGCGATAGGAGGCGATAGGAGGCGATAGGAGTTAATAGGAGGTGATAGGAGGTGATAGGAGTTTAATGGAGGTGATAGGAGGCTATAGGAGGTGATAGGAGTTGATAGGAGGCGATAGGAGGTGATAGGAGTTAATAGGAGGTGATAGGAGTTTAATGGAGGTGATAGGAGGTGATAAGAGTTGATAGGAGGTGATAGGAGTTAATAGGAGGTGATAGGAGGTGATAGGAGTTGATAGGAGGCTATAGGAGGTGATCGGAGGCGATAGGAGTTAATATGAGGTGATAGGAGGTGATATGAGGTGATAGGAGGTGATCGGAGGTGATTGGTGATATGTGTGTATATGATTAAAGAGGGGCTGATGTATATTTTGATAGAAGTTATAAGATGAGAGGTGATAAGTGTTAATAGAATATGGTGCTTACCCTTTCAGGAGGGACTGTGGGCATTTACACTTTACATTATTAGACCCTATTAACATTGAAGTGGATAAGCAGACGCTGTTATCCCAAGAGGCAGTGGTGGTACACTGGTAAATGTTCCTCATCCTACACGCTCTATCAACTGAGCTCCAGGCCGTTCTGGGTTCCTGTGAAATTGGAACAGTTACATGAGTGTGTGTGTGTGTGTGTGTGTGTGTGTGTGTGCGCGTGTGTTACACACCTGTGGTTCTCTAGGTCTCTCCACCGTGCACTAGTCAAAAACGGGCCTCTCATTAGCAAGCTGTTGTACTAATTAACTAATTAGCTGGTGGATCTAGGAGGAACAAACCTGTTGCCAATCAGGCTACTGAAACCAACCCCCATTAGTTAGTCTAACCTAGAGGGGGGGTTGAGGTGGCGTACTGGAGTGTTTGTCTTTACACACCTGGTTGGATACAGAGACCAGGAAGGCAGCAGACTGGCAGGCAGACAGACAGACAGACAGACATACAGACAGACTGACAGACATACAGTCAGACAGACAGACAGACAGACAGACAGACAGACAGACAGACTGACAGACATACATACAGACTGACAGACATACATACATACAGACAGACAGACATACAGACGGATAGACAGACTGACAGACAGGCTGACCCTTTCACACACACAGACACACACACGAACAGCTGGATCCTCTGTGTGAAGTAGAGCTAGTGAACGTAGCCAGCAACTATTAAAACAACCAACGAAGTTAACTGTAATTAAACTTGGCACTGTCTCAAAGGGACTCGGCTGTTAGCCAGTCGGCTTGCAGGATGACAGACATCTGGGAGCTACTGGGCTTTGTTTCTGACCGGGCCATTAGTCCCTCAGCCGGAGACGTAACTAAATTAGTTTTGATAGTGTGAGTGTGATAAGGCTCCCTGAAGGCCTGTATCCCTCATAAGTGGGCACTGTGCTGTGGTTTACTGCACCACCCTCTGATGAGGAATACACCACCCTCTGATGGGGAATACACCACCCTCTGATGAGGAATACACCACCCTCTGATGAGGAATACACCACCCTCTGATGGGGAATACACCACCCTCTGATGAGGAATACACCACCCTCTGATGAGGAATACACCACCCTCTGATGAGGAATACACCACCCTCTGATGAGGAATACACCACCCTCTGATGAGGAATACACCACCCTCTGATGGGAATACACCACCCTCTGATGAGGAATACACCACCCTCTGATGAGGAATACACCACCCTCTGATGGGGAATACACCACCCTCTGATGGGGAATACACCACCCTCTGATGAGGAATACACCACCCTCTGATGAGGAATACACCACCCTCTGATGGGGAATACACCACCCTCTGATGGGGAATACACCACCCTCTGATGAGGAATACACCACCCTCTGATGGGAATACACCACCCTCTGATGAGGAATACACCACCCTCTGATGGGGAATACACCACCCTCTGATGAGGAATACACCACCCTCTGATGAGGAATACACCACCCTCTGATGGGGAATACACCACCCTCTGATGGGAATACACCACCCTCTGATGAGGAATACACCACCCTCTGATGAGGAATACACCACCCTCTGATGAGGAATACACCACCCTCTGATGGGAATACACCACCCTCTGATGGGAATACACCACCCTCTGATGAGGAATACACCACCCTCTGATGAGGAATACACCACCCTCTGATGGGAATACACCACCCTCTGATGAGGAATACACCACCCTCTGATGAGGAATACACCACCCTCTGATGAGGAATACACCACCCTCTGATGAGGAATACACCACCCTCTGATGAGGAATACACCACCCTCTGATGGGGAATACACCACCCTCTGATGGGGAATACACCACCCTCTGATGAGGAATACACCACCCTCTGATGAGGAATACACCACCCTCTGATGGGGAATACACCACCCTCTGATGAGGAATACACCACCCTCTGATGAGGAATACACCACCCTCTGATGAGGAATACACCACCCTCTGATGAGGAATACACCACCCTCTGATGAGGAATACACCACCCTCTGATGAGGAATACACCACCCTCTGATGGGGAATACACCACCCTCTGATGAGGAATACACCACCCTCTGATGGGGAATACACCACCCTCTGATGAGGAATACACCACCCTCTGATGGGGAATACACCACCCTCTGATGAGGAATACACCACCCTCTGATGGGGAATACACCACCCTCTGATGGGGAATACACCACCCTCTGATGGGGAATACACCACCCTCTGATGAGGAATACACCACCCTCTGATGAGGAATACACCACCCTCTGATGAGGAATACACCACCCTCTGATGAGGAATACACCACCCTCTGATGAGGAATACACCACCCTCTGATTAGGTGTGGTACAGCTGTGCTGTGAGACATTGACTTTGATCACTGAGCCACTTGGGCGCCTCCATATTGAATTTTTATACCCATTTCAGTTTGGTTTGTCCAACATGACGTATTCTTCTTGTCTACCGGTCCGGCACACACACACACACACACTTTTTATCACACACACTCTTTCTCGGGCTACCAATCATGGTCTTGTGTGCTCGCCGTTTGCGTTAATCCTCTATGACCTTTCTAGTCGTCTTTCTGTTCTCCTCTCTTACTTTTTCTTCCCCCTGTTTTTTAATTGTAATGAAACAAATGTGCTAATTAATTGGCTGACTGGAGCCCGGGAAAAAATGACAGAAAAGATGAGAGCGAGAAATCTGTTCTGGTCGTAAAGGAGTCCCTCAGAAAATGTCTGCCTTCTCCACCTAATTAGAGTTTTGAGTTTGCCATGTTTTGTGTTTTCTGCACGGGAAAACACAGTGTCTTGTTTTAACACTAAATGTCAATGATCTATTTTCCGTTTCAGAAGAAGAAGTCAAGGAAAAGCAAGTCATTACTTCTGGCACGTAAACATTTAATATTTGTGGAAATGTATGCTCGCTGTTTAGGCTGGCGGGAGGTTTTAAACAGATGCTGGGGTTCAGTCTGACAGCTCAGTGTTTTTGGTCCTGAAACTTGAACATGCTGTGTAATTTGTAAATTGACTACAATTTGGGCTTGAGATATTTACTTTCTCAATGTGTCTCTGGCACTCGACGTTTTTATGCATCGAAAAGGATAATGTAGGCTCTTAGAATGTATTTTATTATACTGTGAGTGCAGTTTTAGTGTACGTATTAAAATCAGTATACACCCTGTCTAGTGTGCAATATTGGCAAAAGGCTGAGTAAGCATCTCTCTATTGAACACGCCCACACACACACACACACACACACCCATACACACGTAAACACATGTAAACACACACACACACATTAACTCTGGGGTGTCTGTTGTTCCTTATAGGTTTGCACTTCCTGTAGGGCTGAACTCCCAGGCTATCCAATCCGAAAACGGACATTTTACCATTTGATCTAAAGGCTCTCTGCTGTTGAACAGTCTAAACGGGCGTGTTCTCTAGGTGACAAAATCATTAAACCTCTCCATTAATTGTATCCAGTCTGCCGACAGTTAACAAATTCATCCTAATTACATTACCATTTATTAATTTATTAATAGAGCATTTGAGGATATTTCAGCAGGGTAGCGCGTGACTTTACACATCACAACACTGTACGTGCCAACAGGTATTAAATACAGTATTTTACTGGCCAACAAGCCAGGCTGTTAGCTACGGTCATACTCAAGCCCTCTGCTGGGTGTCAACCTAAATCTCCCTGAGATCCGTGAGGAGACTTACTCAGACGACATGAGGCGGAGGGGGGTTAAGGGGTCACCTCCTCCACCTCCTCTTTCTCCTCCAAACTCTCCAGGAGTGACTGTGAAGTGCCCCCTCTGGGCCGATCTTCCTTCTGCTCCCATAACTCCCTCGGCATTTCCCACTTGCTTTTTCCCTCTGCCCCTCCCTCCTTTCTTCTGCCCCTCCCTCCTTTCCTCTGCCCCTCCCTCCTTCCCTCTACCCCTCCCTCCTTTCCTCTGCCCCTCCCTTGTTTCCTCTACCCCACCCTCCTTTCCTCTGCTCCTCCTTCTTTTCCTCTGCCCCTCCCTCGTTTTCTCTGCCCCTCCCTCGTTCCCTCTGCCCATCTCTTCCTTCCTACTTTTCTGCCTCTTGCTCTCTACTCCTCTGCTGCCCGTTGGGAGAATGTCAATGTGTTCTTGTCCCCTCCCCTCTGTCTCTCCCCTCTGTCTCTCTCCCCTCTGTCTCTCTCCCCTCTGTCTCTCCCCTCTGTCCCCTCCACTCTGTCTCTCTCCCCTCTGTCTCTCCCCTCTGTCTCTCTCCCCTCTGTCCTCCCCTCTGTCCCTCCCTCTGTCTCTCCCCTCTCCCTCCCCTCTGTCTCTCCCCCTCTGTCTCTCCCCCTCTCCCCCTGTCTCTCCCCCTCTCTCCCCTCTGTCCCTCCCCTCTGTCTCTCCCCTCTGTCTCTCCCCTCTGTCCCTCCCCTCTGTCTCTCCCCTCTGTCTCCCCTCTGTCTCTCCCCCTGTCTCTCCCCTCTGTCCCTCCCCTCTGTCTCTCCCCTCTGTCTCTCCCCTCTGTCCCTCCCCTCTGTCTCTCCCCTCTGTCTCCCCTCTGTCTCTCCCCCCTGTCTCTCCCCTCTGTCTCTCCCCTCTGTCCCTCCCCTCTGTCTCTCCCCTCTGTCTCTCCCCTCTGTCTCTCCCTTCTGCCTCTCCCCTCTGTCTCTCCCCTCTGTGTCCTCCTCTCCTGTCTTGCTGATCCACAGACATCTACTTGTTATGACAGCCTGTCCAGACACATTCTCCTTCTCCATCTCATGCTCCACCGTACTCCTGTAATAACTCTCCCATCACTTTCGCTCTTTCACCCGGTTTCTCTCTCTTTCTATCTCTTTCTCCCCCTGTTATATCTCTCTTTCTTTTAAGTACTTTCTTTGTCATGCTACGTACAGTTTACTGTATGGTATACTGTATGTAGCATGTGTGAGGGATATGTATGTTACGTGTGATATTGTATGTAGCATTACATCTTGCCAGCGTCCGAACCCCACCACAGTAAATCATTGGCCCCTTTGTCGATGTGTGTGTGTTCGGGGGGGGAGGGGTCTGTCTCCCTGACTCCCCTCTTGGTCCGTGGATCAATAGCAGGTCCAGGGGAGGAGCACGTGGTGAAGGGAGAGCATCCTGTATCATCCTTTATCATCCTTTATCATCCTTAATCCCCTGTTAGCGGGTCACGGGGTCGGGCCTCATGTCTAAATGAAGAGCCTTTAGTCACAGCTACAAATACCGTCCAATTCCTGCTCTATGCACTACTGCTGACCAGGGGAATAGGGGTAGGCTTCTGTTTGGGACGCTAGCCATGGCAGGGCTACATGTCAGAACTAGTGATGTTAGAGATGGAGAGAGGGGGTGGAGAGAGAGGGGGGTGGAGAGAGAGAGAGGGGTGGAGAGAGGGGGTGGAGAGAGAGGGGGGTGGCGAGAGAGAGAGGTAGAGAGAGAGGGGTGGAGAGAGAGAGGGGTGGAGAGAGAGAGGAGGTGGAGAGAGAAGGGATGAGGGAGAGGGGTGGAGAGAGAGAGAGGGGTGGAGAGAGAGAGAGGGGTGGAGAGAGAGAGAGGGGTGGAGAGAGAGAGGGGTGGAGAGAGAAGGGATGGAGGGAGAGAGAGAGGGGTGGAGAGAGAGAGGGGTGGAGAGGAAGAGGAGATGGAGAGAGAGAGAGTGATGGTAGAGAGAGGGAGAGAGAGAGAGGGAATGGTGGTAGAGAGGAGATGGAGAGAGACGGAGAGACAGTTGAGTATTGAGGAAGAGTGGACAGGACGAGTCAGGAGAGCGAGAGAGACACCAATCTCCACCTCCTGATTGCCTCAGGTGCCGTGGGGACGGCGATCAATCAGGGGGCAGGAGAAGGGGAGGTGAGTCACCGTCAAAGTAGGTGGGATGACACATACATCATCCCTCAGCTACCTCTCTACATGCTCTACAACAGCCGTCATCCAGTTGGTATAGAAGCCCTCTCTGGACACCCGCTGCTGTGGAAAGAAGAGGATTTGATCTGAACACATTCCCTTTTTATGGCTGATGTTTTAGCTGGTTGACGTCGATTAGGATAATAGGGTTTAGGTGTGGTTGATTGGTCGATTGATTGATTGGTTGATTAGTTAATTGGTTGATTGGTTGAAACGTGTGGGCTAATTGATTCTATGTGTTTAAACAGACAGTCCGTTCTGATCTTGCTAATTGTCCTGTTCAACAACCCCATCAGATCTTCTCACATTTGATCTTTATTTAGAGCCCATCTTATACCACGATCAATGGCCGCTGGTCACGCTAATCTGCACGTGGTCACCTGATCTACCGTAGCTGCTAATTGGCCACTTTAATAATGTAAAGCAAAGCAGAAAGATTCAAAACAGCTTCTGACATGTGAGCATACAAGCACCCGGTTAATGAGTATTCAGCCAGTCAGTCAGTCTCTCACACACACACACCCACACACACACGCACACCCACACACACACACATACACACCAATACACACACACCCATCTCCCAGACTCCCACTTGCTCCGTCTTAATGTATAATAATCACGGTGGAGTTCTGTTCCAAGCTCCCCCCTGTATGAGTCAGCTTCATGTGAGACGACCTGTGCGTATGTTTGTGTGTGTGCGTGTGTTTGTGTGTGTGTGTGTCTGTGTGTGTGTGTCAGAGATTAATCTCTCATCGCGCCCTCTCTTCGACAGAAGCTCCACTTTTCAAGGTTGATAATGAATTATTTATTAATAGTTTAACGAAGAGCCTTTCTGTGGTTCGAGCCCCTTCATGAGTAGTTTCAGTTCAACTTGTTGACGTCTGTGTAATATCTTCAGTCTGCCACAGGAAAACAAAGGTTACCGTTCTAGCGCGTGCCCAGTTCCCCTCACGTGGCTTGTTATTATTCCTAGGTTTTGTTCAGATGTTTAACGTCTGACGTGTCAATCATTGAGTGGTGAGGAGGCAATGCTCACTCTCCAATGTAGAATAGAAGCTGTGTAGAAAAGCAGCTGTGTACAATAGCAGCTGTGTAGAATAGAAGCTGTGTAGAAAAGCAGCAGTGTAGAATAGCAGCTGTGTAGAATAGCAGCTGTGTAGAATAGCAGCTGTGTAGAATAGAAGCTGTGTAGAAAAGCAGCAGTGTAGAATAGCAGCTGTGTAGAATAGCAGCTGTGTAGAATAGCAGCTGTGTAGAATAGAAGCTGTGTAGAACAGCAGCTGTGTAGAATAGAAGCTGTGTAGAATAGAAGCTGTGTAGAATAGAAGCTGTGTAGAATAGCAGCCTGTGTAGAATAGAAGCTGTGTAAAATAGCAGCCTGTGTAGAATAGAAGCTGTGTAAAATAGCAGCTGTGTAGAATAGAAGCTGCGTAGAAAAGCAGCTGTGTAGAATAGAAGCTGTGTAGAATAGCAGCCTGTGTAGAATAGAAGCTGTGTAAAATAGCAGCCTGTGTAGAATAGAAGCTGTGTAAAATAGCAGCCTGTGTAGAATAGAAGCTGTGTAAAATAGCAGCCTGTGTAGAATAGAAGCTGTGTAAAATAGCAGCTGTGTAGAATAGAAGATGTGTAGAATAGAAGCTGTGTAGAATAGAAGCTGTGTAGAATAGCAGCCTGTGTAGAATAGAAGCTGTGTAGAATAGCAGCTGTGTAGAATAGAAGTTGTGTAAAATAGCAGCTGTGTAGAATAGAAGCTGTGTAGAAAAGCAGCTGTGTAGAATAGAAGCTGTGTAGAATAGAAGTTGTGTAGAACAGCAGATGTGTAGAATAGAAGCTGTGTAGAATAGAAGGTGTGTAGAATAGCAGCTGTGTAGAATAGAAGGTGTGTAGAATAGCAGCTGTGTAGAATAGAAGCTGTGTAGAATAGAAGCTGTGTAGAATAGCAGCCTGTGTAGAATAGAAGCTGTGTAAAATAGAAGCTGTGTAGAATAGCAGCTGTGTAGAATAGAAGTATAATAGAACTAGAATAAAGTAGAATTTAGAATTTGAGTTTCAGGAAACGTTGTTTTCAGGAGAGGGCCGTGGTCAGGCAAGGACGACATCTCCTTGACGCGTGTAGCAGGTGGTACCATTAGCGAAGAGAGAGAGAGTATGTGTGTGTGTGAGAGCGTGCGTGTGTGTCTGGGTTGCACGCGGCCTCATCAGTCAGTGTGTGTAACGTCAGCGGTGGCGCTGAATGTAAATGTTAATGAAAGAGGAGATGGCAGGTCAGGGCCAAATGAATGCCAAATAAAATGTCAACTGTTGTGTGTCCGGGAAGGTTAACTATCGCCAGTGGAGGGAGAAAGATGTCTGCCCCCGCACAGTAGGCAGTAGTCGTTTCCTTTTCATTAGTGTGAGTGCGTGCGCATATTTCAGCGTGTGTGTGTGAACCCCCAATGTTAATCAATCAACCACTAATCCCAGCCAATAAAAGTGCAGACACCTCCAGGTAATTTTCCACAGGTCACAGACTGAACCCCTGACCGTCATTCCGTGACCAGGCAGGGATAACTCGGCTGTATATCGCTGCACCCAAGCTGCACTTCCATCCCCGGTCCCCAGGGCTCTGTGGTGGACGGGGTTGCTACGGGCGCGAAGGGCAGGGCCGCTGGCGTTCCCCTCAACGAAGGCCGATCTGTTTCGTTGTCACACTGGAGCAGGGATACGATTTGTGAAAAGTCCCACGGACGCACAGGCAGACGGTTGTCACAGTAAATAAGAGCTCTGTCTGGACGTGTCGCCCGACCAGCTCAAAGGTTAAAGCGCAGCGAGCGGAGGGAGGGAATGCTTAGTCAAACGGAGAAAGCTCAATCATAGATGTGATAATTGCCTTTGGCAACTTTTACACTTCGTTAGGCACCTTATATAACTCAGAGGAGTGTCATAGGAGTGTCTGTGGAGTGTCAGAGGAGTGTCAGAGGAGTGTCTGTGGAGTGTCTGTGGAGTGTCAGAGGAGTGTCAGAGGAGTGTCTGTGGTGTGTCAGAGGAGTGTCTGTGGTGTGTCAGAGGAGTGTCTGTGGAGTGTCAGAGGAGTGTCTGTGGAGTGTCTGTGGAGTGTCAGAGGAGTGTCTGTGGAGTGTCTGTGGAGTGTCTGAGGTGTGTCAGAGGAGTGTCTGTGGAGTGTCAGAGGAGTGTCTGTGGAGTGTCAGAGGAGTGTCTGTGGAGTGTCAGAGGAGTGTCAGAGGAGTGTCAGAGGAGTGTCTGTGGAGTGTCTGAGGTGTGTCAGAGGAGTGTCTGTGGAGTGTCAGAGGAGTGTCTGTGGAGTGTCAGAGGAGTGTCTGAGGAGTGTCTGTGGAGTGTCAGAGGAGTGTCAGAAGAGTGTCAGAGGAGTGTCAGAAAAAAGTTAGTGAGCGCTCGCATGTACGTATATCTGGGAGACTACATGTTTGTGAGTCGTTCCTTCTTGATGGAAACGAAAAGCACAGCAGTAGCTAATGAGGAGTGGATGCCCCGAGAAATAAAGGCTAGCTGAGAAAGTGAGAAACCTTTTTGAGTTAGTTCCTTCTACAAGCACTGAAGTAAATTTTTACGAACAAAGGTTTCGCCGATTTGATAGCAAGCAACTGCAACTGCGAAATGGGTTGTTACTATATTCCTTATGGTGCCGGCCGCTCCACGATTTTCCTTCAGGCAACTCAAAATCTTCGTCCTTTTCTCGTAATCATTGAACGCCTGCAGTGACTGGAGAACATGAGTTTTTGTTCTGGTCTATAAAACCATATATTGCTGCTTCCAGTTCAGCCCTACTGTTTTTCAAGTGAACAATGTTGGAGGGTTTAGAACGTGTGTAAATAACTCTTTTGTATTCTGCATCGTGCTGAAACATGTGAATGTTTTGTATTATTCTAAAACATGTGATTGTTCAGCATTAATCTAAAACATGTGATTGTTCTGTATCATGCTAAAACATGTGATTGTTCAGCATTAATCTAAAACATGTGATTGTTCAGCATTAATCTAAAACATGTGATTGTTCTGTATCATGCTAAAACATGTGATTGTTCAGCATTAATCTAAAACATGTGATTGTTCTGCATTAATCTAAAACATGTGATTGTTCTGCATTATTCTAAAACATGTTATTGTTCTGTATTATTCTAAAACATATGATTGTTCTGCATTATTCTAAAACATGTGATTGTTCTGTATCATGCTAAAACATGTGATTGTTCTGTATAATGCTAAAACATGTGGTTGTTCCGCGTCATGCTAAAACATGTGATTGTTCCGCGTCATGCTAAAACATGTGGTTGTTCCGCGTTTAACACCTTGATTCTCCTTTATTAAATGGGCATGGTGATCTCCCGCTCTGACCCTGGTAGGACTTCAGCCTTTTCTCCAGTGGCCATGATGATTTCCTTCTATACAGTATCCGGCCAGGAAATACAGCCTGATTGGCCAATCATACGGCTACTGCAGCCAAGATTACTAGTTCACTGTGATCTGGACTGACTGAATCATTGAACGGGACAGAGGTCTCAAATGGAGCCTGAAGACTCCACAAAACCGGTATATTATATTTTACTCTGAATGAAAAGTGTTGGCTTACATATAAATTAAGCACATGATTTGCATTACATGTTTCATATTATTTAATAGTCCACGTTATATACAGGACATTTTAATGAGTGCCTGCTTTTTAACATAGCCAGGTTAAATAAGCACATTTCCCAGTCGTTCTAAGTGCCGCCTTCTTGTCTATGACAAGGAACAGGTTCAGAGAAGCAATATTCGAATCTGGACTTAAAAGCCAATTCCTCTGCCAACTCCATTATGTTGCTTATTCAGCGAGCTGGCATGTAAAGTGGGCACTGTCGTCTCTTCCTTTTATTACCTGTCATTAAGGCCCTGCTTGATTTGCTGTAGGCACACTCACGACAGCCGGGGAACCCTTCCTTAGTGTTCAAATGCATCTTGTCAATATTACATGTGTAATCTGGTAGCTACTTCAATATTCATATGTTGAACACGCACAAACACATGTGGTTATTATAATTTAGAGCAATAACAGCATGATGATTACGATAATGTAACTTTTGCCAGAGGGAAGGAATCGGATTGTATTGGTCCTCGACTCACAGCTCAGCTCAGTCATTTTAATCACGGTGAGCTGAGTCGACTGTGACTTCAACTGCCTGGAACAATAAAATAGATTCATGAGCAATAAATATTAACCTAGCTATGAAGGAAGCCACATTTGTCCGGCTGTTCAGTTTGAAATCAGAGTTTCTAATGGACAATGTCCTCTATTTGATTGTAATTAATAATCTGGCAAAACGGAAAACCAGCAGATGAGAAGCAGTACTTGAGCTGCAGATTAAAGTCAACGCCTCTGGCAGTGTAACATGTTGCTTTAGGGAGGAGTGAGGATCTTTAGGGGTGAGGAGTGAGGATCTTTAGGGGTGAGGAGTGAGTATCTTTAGGGGTGAGGAGTGAGTATCTTTAGGGGTGAGGAGTGAGGATCTTTAGGGGTGAGGAGTGAGTATCTTTAGGGGTGAGGAGTGAGTATCTTTAGGGGTGAGGAGTGAGTATCTTTAGGGGTGAGGAGTGAGGATCTTTAGGGGTGAGGAGTGAGTATCTTTAGAGGTGAGTATCTTTAGGGGTGAGGAGTGAGGATCTTTAGGGGTGAGGAGTGAGTATCTTTAGGGGTGAGGAGTGAGTATCTTTAGGGGTGAGGAGTGAGTATCTTTAGAGGTGAGGAGTGAGTATCTTCAGAGGTGAACTATATGTAAAGTACAGCGTCCACCTCAACGACACTGATTGCTCTTGTTTAAATGTATTTTTTCTCGTCGTTCCCCTTCAGTAGTTCCTACTCCCCACTGTGGTTGTCTGTTATGTACAGTATTATGTACAGTATTATACAGTCCTGTTGACCTGGAGGACAATGGACATTGGCCCAAACTACTGCTGCATATAGAGCGCCGGGGAAACGTTGGGATGCTGGTGAGAAGCTGTGCACTATAGAGGATAGTGTTACATCACTGACACAGGCTAGGTTTTATAGAGTGGGGAAGCTTGACTTGGCTTTTGGCATTAGTCAGTCAGGCAGCGGAACAAGTGGATTCATTAATCGGCCTTTAAAACAGTGCAGCAGTCCGTTTCAAGAGCTGCCGTTCTAACTGTTATCAGCAATACTCATGTTATTGTTAATATTATTCTTAACAAACGTAGTCGGGATGGATAATTATAGGAACCGTTTCCACACACACACACACACACACGCACACACAACCTTACAGCCTCCCACCTGCGTTCCCGTCGGTATCAACCTGAATGAATAAAGAGCAAATTAAAGTGTGTGCTTCTTCAGGGCTAACGGGCGAACGAACAGACAGCATCAACTGTTCTCTGATGCTTGTCGCAGTTGGCGTCTCTTTCTCTCGGTCGGCAGATCAGAATTCCTGTCCTGCTCATTCGAGGAGAGTTTCATAATAGATGACACTTATAATTAGGCAAAGGAGACGAGGAGAGGAGGAGAGGAGGAGATGAGGAGAGAAGGAGATGAGGAGATGAGGAGAGGAGGAGAGAAGGAGATGAGGAGAGAAGGAGATGAGGAGAGGAGGAGATGAGGAGAGGGGGAGAGGAGGAGAGGGGGAGAGGAGATGTGCAGAATAGGTTGAGCGGCAAACTGCAGTAATGAGAGAAAATGTGGAGAAGACAGGAAACTACTGACCAGGTCTAATACTGTTTCCCCTCTCTCTGTTAGTGACTGTTACTCTTCTCTCTCTCTGTTAGTGACTGTTTCTCTTCTCTCTCTCTCTGTTAGTGACTGTTACTCTTCTCTCTCTCTGTTAGTGACTGTTACTCTTCTCTCTCTCTGTTAGTGACTGTTACTCTTCTCTCTCTTCTCTCTCTCTGTTAGTGACTGTTACTCTTCTCTCTCTCTGTTAGTGACTGTTACTCTTCTCTCTCACTCTGTTAGTGACTGTTACTCTTCTCTCTCTCACTCTGTTAGTGACTGTTACTCTTCTCTCTCTGTTAGTGACTGTTACTCTTCTCTCACTCTGTTAGTGACTGTTACTCTTCTCTCTCTCTGTTAGTGACTGTTTCTCTTCTCTCACTCTGTTAGTGACTGTTACTCTTCTCTCTCTCTGTTAGTGACTGTTTCTCTTCTCTCACTCTGTTAGTGACTGTTACTCTTTCTCTCACTCTGTTAGTGACTGTTACTCTTCTCTCACTCTGTTAGTGACTGTTACTCTTCTCTCTCTCTGTTAGTGACTGTTTCTCTTCTCTCTCACTCTGTTACTGTGTTAGTGACTGTTACTCTTCTCTCTCTGTTAGTGACTGTTTCTCTTCTCTTCTGTTAGTGACTGTTACTCTTCTCTCTCTCTGTTAGTGACTGTTTCTCTTCTCTCTCTCTCTGTTAGTGACTGTTACTCTTCTCTCTCTGTTAGTGACTGTTTCTCTTCTCTCACTCTGTTAGTGACTGTTTCTCTTCTCTCTCACTCTGTTAGTGACTGTTACTCTTCTCTCTCTCTGTTAGTGACTGTTTCTCTTCTCTCTCTCTGTTAGTGACTGTTACTCTTCTCTCTCTCTGTTAGTGACTGTTACTCTTCTCTCTCACTCTGTTAGTGACTGTTACTCTTCTCTCTCTCTGTTAGTGACTGTTTCTCTTCTCTCTCTCTGTTAGTGACTGTTACTCTTCTCTCACTCTGTTAGTGACTGTTTCTCTTCTCTCTCTCTGTTAGTGACTGTTACTCTTTCTCTCTCTCTGTTAGTGACTGTTACTCTTCTCTCTCTCTGTTAGTGACTGTTACTCTTCTCTCTCACTCTGTTAGTGACTGTTACTCTTCTCTCTCACTCTGTTAGTGACTGTTACTCTTCTCTCTCTCTGTTTGTGACTGTTACTCTTCTCTCACTCTGTTAGTGACTGTTACTCTTCTCTCTCTCTGTTAGTGACTGTTACTCTTCTTTATCTTGTCTCTCTGTTAGTGAGTTGGTCTTTTTCTCCACTATCTTGTCTCCCAGTTAGCGAGTTGGTCTATTACTCATCTTACCTGTTCATAAGTCATACAGATCAACCGCACTTGTTCTCAATAGTGTTTGGTTTTCATACTCATCTAGACTGAAGAGGTGTTAAGTGACCATAAATGGGATCAAGTCACAACATGGCCAAATGACCCACCTCTGTCTCTGGGATATAAGTACAGAGAGAGTTCAAGAGTTCAAGGGAGTCAGACATTGTTCGCCAGTCCGTGTCACGCTTATCCATGTGAGGTGTGTGCGAGGAAGGAGGCGTCAGATTCAGCTCTTTTTCGATAGGACTTTAATTAACATATGTTCAGGATAACTAAATAATCACCGTGCCAACTTGTACAAACAGGGAAAACAATAAATGATTCAACGTAGCGGATATCAGCAGGTATTTAGTACAACACACGTTCATCTAACATTTAACAATTCCACACAGAGACAAACTTATGTATCGTACATTACCAGGAAAGTGGACACCCGGTGTGTATAACGGGGATGAGACAATTATGTGACATAGAGGGAACAGTGGAGCTAGAAGACCAGAGAGAGTGACCGCTGAAGCCTGCCAGCAGGTGGCGGTAGACTGGCCTCTGAGGGAGCTCTGACAGTCCGACTCATAAATCCATTAATAGAATAATGTTATGTTTTTGTTTGTTAGTTATTCCAGAAGACGTTCCAACAGTAATACCGCACTCGATCAGATACCTCGTTTTACTCCAGTCCGAACACACCTTGTTTGGCTATTCACACTACAAACACCGCCGTGTCATCATAATCTATAATCCGTGTGTCAGACAAATACTGCATGTAAATACTGCACACTAAGAAGAAAAGACTAGTCTATATTATCCTTACGTCTGTGCGCGACACCTGGCTGTGTGTTTGTTTGGCCAAGTTTGTGAGCGTGTGTGTAGCCCTGCTAACAAAGGGCTTCGTTGAGCCATTGTTCCCTGTAACGTGTTCTGGTCCGTGCTGCGTGTTATAGGGAAAGCACATTCTATGAAATACTGTTCCTGGACCAGAATAAAGTGTGTACACACACACATCACATGGACGTTTGTCCTCGTCTTCATTTTAGCACAACTGTTTACTTCCCTTTGTTTTCCCACAATGTGACAGAGACTGCGGGTTTTCTTGTTAAGATGTGCTTGAGATGTGCTTATCACCTAGATGGGAGACGGACAGGGGGTGAATAGATAGGTGAGGATGGGATGTAGAGATACAGAGGAGGGAGAAAGACAGGAGGGAGAGAGACAGAGGTGGGAGAGAGACAGAGGTGGGAGAGAGACAGAGGTGGGAGAGAGACAGAGGTGGGAGAGAGACAGAGGTGGGAGAGAGACAGAGGTGGGAGAGAGACAGAGGTGGGAGAGAGACAGAGGAGGGAGAGAGACAGAGGTGGGAGAGAGACAGAGGTGGGAGAGAGACAGAGGTGGGAGAGAGACAGAGGTGGGAGAGAGACAGAGGTGGGAGAGAGACAGAGGAGGGAGAGAGACAGAGGTGGGAGAGAGACAGAGGTGGGAGAGAGACAGAGGTGGGAGAGAGACAGAGGAGGGAGAGAGACAGAGGTGGGAGAGAGACAGATGAGAGAGACAGAGAGAGAGACAGAGGTGGGAGAGAGACAGAGGTGGGAGAGAGAGACAGAGGGGGGAGAGAGACAGAGGTGGGAGAGAGACAGAGGAGGGAGAGAGACAGAGGTGGGAGAGAGACAGAGGTGGGAGAGAGACAGAGGTGGGAGAGAGACAGAGGTGGGAGAGAGACAGAGGTGGGAGAGAGACAGAGGTGGGAGAGAGACAGAGGTGGGAGAGAGACAGAGGTGGGAGAGAGACAGAGGAGGGAGAGAGACAGAGGTGGGAGAGAGACAGAGGAGGGAGAGAGACAGAGGTGGGAGAGAGACAGAGGTGGGAGAGAGACAGAGGTGGGAGAGAGACAGAGGTGGGAGAGAGACAGAGGAGGGAGAGAGACAGAGGTGGGAGAGAGACAGAGGAGGGAGAGAGACAGAGGTGGGAGAGAGACAGAGGTGGGAGAGAGACAGAGGTGGGAGAGAGACAGAGGTGGGAGAGAGACAGAGGTGGGAGAGAGACAGAGGTGGGAGAGAGACAGAGGAGGGAGAGAGACAGAGGTGGGAGAGAGACAGAGGTGGGAGAGAGACAGAGGTGGGAGAGAGACAGAGGAGGGAGAGAGACAGAGGTGGGAGAGAGACAGAGGAGGGAGAGAGACAGAGGAGGGATAGAGACAGAGGTGGGATAGAGACAGAGGTGGGAGAGAGACAGAGGTGGGAGAGAGACAGAGGTGGGAGAGAGACAGAGGTGGGAGAGAGACAGAGGTGGGAGAGAGACAGAGGTGGGAGAGAGACAGAGGTGGGAGAGAGACAGAGGATGGGAGAGAGACAGAGGATGGAGAGAGACAGAGGTGGGAGAGAGACAGAGGTGGGAGAGAGACAGAGGTGGGAGAGAGACAGAGAGTGTAGAAGAAGTCGTGCTGTATTCATTTTCACTTTCATTACCTACTGCTGTTAATGTGGTGACGTCAGAACTCAAACAGACCGAGCGAGATTTGTCCAGAGATTACCTAACCACACACACACACACACACACACACACACACACATACATAGACAAAAAGAACCATTAAGCATTCTCTCAGATGTAGATGAAATATATAACGTGTCCGCATTACCTCCTCCACTAAGGTTTTACCTCATTACCTCTGTAAATCAATAATGGAATCTACATCTCATATTATAAACATTCAGTCACTTCCTCGATCCTCCGAGTATTTCACCTCATCCCGAACAAACACACGCGCGCGCATTTCAAATAGGCTGACCTCGGCGAGCGATCGATTCCACCTCACGAATCAATCTGTTTCAGGGACATCCGGTCACCTAGGGAACAGTGTAACACACGCACGCATACCGACTGCTGTCAGTGCATACCGACTGCTGTCATCGCATACCGACTGCTGTCAGCGCATACCGACTGCTGTCAGCGCATACCGACTGCTGTCAGCGCATACCGACTGCTGTCAGCGCATACCGACTGCTGTCAGCGCATACCGACTGCTGCTTCCTCTTCCATCTTAAGTCCCCGTCCATGACGTGACCCAGAAGCACAGGCATCGGTATCCCAAGCTTGCTCTGATAACCAGGCTGTTCTGGCTTAGCGCTACGGGGAGGACTTCTTTATTATGAATTCATTATTATCACTGTCATGTATTATTAATGAAATGCCAAGCAGCTCGCAAGTCACCATGAATGGGGAACCATTTACACACACACACACACACACACACACACACACACATACTCAATAGATGCATTCAGACGCATACATGTCCCATTAGAAAAAAACAGCCCTGACAGGATCACATTGTACAGGACAAATCTAAAAGTGGTTCATTTGGAAGGAAATAGGTTCCTGTACAAATTCTGGGCTGCAGTGCTTTATTCTATTTATTAGGGCGCAGTAGCTCAACGGTAACGTTGACCTAATAGCTGTAGAAGGAACAGGGTTCTAGCAGTAGAACATGGGGTACCGAGATCCATTGAGCTCCCATATGAGTCAAGCACTGCTGACTTGGCTTCATACAAAGAGCACAAGTGTCTCTCTACCTTCCCATCTCCACGTCTATTCACCTCTCACACCATCTATCTCACTATCGTCCGTCTCTCATCCGTCTCTCATCTCATCATCCCAATCAATCCACTATTCATGGTTAATGCTCCTATGATAATTGGCTCGTTAGATTCACGACCTGATTGAATTTTTTGGGGAGAATGAGATATTCTGAGAGCTAATTAACGCAGTAATAAGTCTACTGGTCTGGTCTGTCAGACAGCTACTGGAATATTAGACGCATCAAAACACTTGGATTTCTCATCTGTTCAAAGAGTGGGAGGAAGGGTAGTTGAAGAGGACAGAGGGACTGACATTTTGTAAAGATGTGAGAGAGGGAGGAAAACAGAGCAGAAGAGCGATATGGAGATACTGTAGATTAGACGGAGTACAAAAGAGAAAGAACCAGAAGGGAACGAGAGAGGAAAGACAGAACACTGTTGACTAATGACTAGCATCAAGAAACACTGACTAAAGTAGAACTACCCATCTACAGAACACCCATATACAGAACACCCATATACAGAACACCCATATACAGAACACCCATATACAGAACACAGAACACCCACCTACAGAACACCCATATACAGAACACCCATATACAGAACACACACCTACAGAACTGTCACGATTGGTGTGGTGGCGTTGCTACACTTCCATTTCGGTGATCCACTTCCGTGTTTTTGTTCTCACTAGCTGTGATTACTTCCTCTTTCACGTGGTCACAGCTGTTAGTAATCTGTCACTTTATGTCGGGATATAAAGGGGTCGCTAGCAAGTCACTCCTTGCTTAGCATTGTTTGTTACATGTCACGTAATTACATGTCACGTAATATTAGAGGTAGTGTGAGGTTACACGGTTATACTGTTTTAGTTGTGATTGAGAGGGTTTTGTTTAAAGTCGCTATATGCGCACCTTTCTTTTATACAGTATTGTGTTTTCGCAGACGGTTTGTTTTGTGTTTGGATTGCGCAATAAACCTGATTTGAACCCCACGACTCTGCACATGGCTTTCACCGCACTACGCCGCTCCATACATGACAAGAACACCCATATACAGAACACCCATCTACAGAACACACACCTACAGAACACCCATATACAGAACACCCATATACAGAACACCCATATACAGAACACCCATATACAGAACACCCATATACAGAACACCCATATACAGAACACCCATATACAGAACACACACCTACAGAACACCCATATACAGAACACCCATATACAGAACACACACCTACAGAACACCCATATACAGAACACCCATCTACAGAACACACATATACAGAACACCCATATACAGAACACCCATATACAGAACACACACCTACAGAACACCCATATACAGAACACCCATATACAGAACACACACCTACAGAACACCCATCTACAGAACACCCATCTACAGAACACCCATATACAGAACACACATATACAGAACACCCATATACAGAACACCCATATACAGAACACCCATATACAGAACACACATATACAGAACACCCATATACAGAACACCCATATACAGAACACCCATATACAGAACACCCATATACAGAACACCCATATACAGAACACCCATATACAGAACACCCATATACAGAACACCCATATACAGAACACACACCTACAGAACACCCATATACAGAACACCCATATACAGTACACACACCTACAGAACACCCATCTACAGAACACACACCTACAGAACACCCATCTACAGAACACACACCTACAGAACACCCATATACAGAACACCCATATACAGAACACCCATATACAGAACACCCATATACAGTACACACACCTACAGAACACCCATCTACAGAACACACACCTACAGAACACCCATATACAGAACACCCATATACAGAACACCCATATACAGAACACCCATATACAGAACACCCATATACAGAACACACACCTACAGAACACCCATATACAGAACACACATATACAGAACACCCATATACAGAACACCCATATACAGTACACACACCTACAGAACACCCATCTACAGACGCCCACCTACAGAACACACACCTACAGAACACCCATATACAGAACACACACCTACAGAACACCCATATACAGAACACACACCTACAGAACACCCATCTAGAGACGCCCACCTACAGAACACACACCTACAGAACACCCATATACAGAACACACACCTACAGAACACCCATCTACAGAACACCCACCTACAGAACACCCATCTACAGAACACTCACCTACAGAAAACCCACCTACAGAACACCCATATACAGAACACACACCTACAGAACACCCATCTACAGACGCCCACCTACAGAACACCCATCTACAGACGCCCACCTACAGAACACCCATCTACAGAACACCCACCTACAGAACATCCACCTACAGAACACCCATCTACAGACGCCCACCTACAGAACACACACCTACAGAACACCCATCTACAGAACACACACCTACAGAACACCCATCTACAGAACATCCACCTACAGAACACCCATATACAGAACACACACCTACAGAACACCCATCTACAGAACATCCACCTACAGAACACCCATATACAGAACACACACCTACAGAACACCCATCTACAGACGCCCACCTACAGAACACCCACCTACAGAACACCCATCTACAGAACACCCACCTACAGAACACCCATATACAGAACACACACCTACAGAACACCCATCTACAGAACATCCACCTACAGAACACCCATATACAGACGCCCACCTACAGAACACCCACCTACAGAACACCCATCTACAGAACATCCACCTACAGAACACCCATATACAGAACACCCATCTACAGAACACCCACCTACAGAGCCCCCACCTACAGAGCACCCATATACAGAACACACACCTACAGAACACCCATCTACAGACGCCCACCTACAGAACACCCATCTACAGAACACCCATCTACAGAACACCCATCTACACAACACCCATCTACAGAACACCCATCTACAGAACACCCATCTACAGAACACCCATCTACAGAACACACACCTACAGAACACCCATCTACAGAACACACACTTACAGAAAACCCAGCTACAGAACACCCATCTACAGAACACCCATCTACAGAACACACACCTACAGAACACCCATCTACAGAACACCCAGCTACAGAACACCCATCTACACAACACCCATCTACAGAACACCCATCTACAGAACACCCAGCTACAGAACACCCAGCTACAGAACACCCATCTACAGAACACCCATCTACAGAACACCCATCTACAGAACACCCACCTACAGAACACCCACCTACAGAACACCCATCTACAGAACATCCATCTACAGTACACACACCTACAGAACACACACCTACAGAACACCCACCTACAGAACACCCATCTACAGAACACCCATCTACAGAACACCCATCTACAGAACACCCACCTACAGAACACCCATCTACAGACGCCCACCTACAGAACACCCACCTACAGAACACCCACCTACAGAATATCCATCTACAGAACATCCATCTACTGCACATTCCTGTACTATACATCCATTAACTGAGCATCCGTTAACTGTACATCCAGCTACAGTTAACCCAGCTACAGTACCACTCACACATCTAACCAAACATCTGTGAATGTGTAATACCATCCTCAATATTCTGCTCGTTATTATAATTGTCATAATACAGAAGCAGCATCCTTGTTCTTCAAATAGCTGCAGTTAAGATATCTACTACAGTATGTAGACATGGCCATCGGGAATTGAATAGCCCTAGATTGGTTACGGCAATTTCGTCTTATACCTTGTAATTACTCTCCCTCCCCTCTACGTTCCCAAATCCGGGCCATTGGCAAAGCTTAACAACATTAGCATATTTATGAGATAAAGGTGTGCAAACACACATACACACACACACACACACAATAGTCACGAGATGAGGGGTTAGTCAGAAAGGACAAAACATTGGTTCGTCTATTCTAGTCCCCGAGCCATGTGCTCTAATTGTGTGTGTGTGTGTTAACCATCTAACTGCTTTAAATTACCCACCAGGCCTTTTGAGGTAGAGTCCTTGTCAAAAGGATTCAAGAAGCATTTTTTGTGTAGGGATACGGTTCTCTGAAAAGGCGTATTGTTATTGAACACCCTAAAAATCGTTGTAATTCGACAAATAGATTCTACAAAACGGAATACATATCTTTGTATGGTATTGTACATTAATTACTTAATTTTTCATATGGATACAAACTAGTCTAGCCAAGCCTTGACAAGCACATCTGGTGATTATCAATCCTAAACCGAGTGAAGAATGTCTGAAGCCTATGGCTCCATTGTGATTGGTTCAAAAGAGTCCCTTTTATCTATTTATCATTGATATGGGACGGACAGTGGCTGACCATTCGAGTGAACTCAGAATCAATGTCAAGTTGACAACTTGCAAGAGATGGAACAGCTTTCCATTCTCACAAAAGTGCTCCCGTGTGTATAGCCATGTAGACTTGATATGAGGAGGTAAAAGTGAGGGTAAAGGGTTTAGCAACATCACATAACTTGTCATCCACGAAGAATTGAATGGAATATAATTTGTGGTGAGGGCATTGTCTTATCCAGGCTTTAAGGATTCCAGCTAGTGAATTTCATGATTGACGACGACTTCAGAACTTTGCCTTGTTTTGTGTTTGTTAATCTGTCATTTAGGTGTCCCTTTTTTTTTTTTTTTTTTTTTTGCATGCGTCCCATAAAACGACACTTCACCTAGCAGTAAAACCACACTTCACCTAGCGGTAAAACGACCCTTCACCTAGCGGTAAAACCACACTTCACCCAGCAGTAAAACGACACTTCACCTAACAGTAGAACGACACATCACCTAGCAGTAAAACGACACATCACCTAGCGGTAACACGACACTTCACCTAGCAGTAAAACGTCATATCACCTAGCAGTAAAACGACACTCACCTATCAGTAAAATGACACTTCACCTAGCGGTAAAACGACACATCACCTAGCATTAAAACGACACTTCACCTAGCGGTAACAAGACACTTCACCTAACAGTAAAACGACACTCACCTTACAGTAAAACGACACATCACCTAGCGGTAAAACGACACTCACCTAGCGGTAAAACGACACATCACCTAGCATTAAAACGACACATCACCTAGCATTAACAAGAAACTTCACCTAGCAGTAAAACGACACTTTACCTAGCGGTAAAACGACATTTCACCTAGCGGTAAAACGACACATCACCTAGCGGTAACACGACACATCACCTAGCATTAAAACGACACTTCACCTAGCGGTAACAAGACACTTCACCTAACAGTAGAACGACACATCACCTAGCAGTAAAACGACACATCACCTAGCGGTAACACGACACTTCACCTAGCAGTAAAACGACATATCACCTAGCGGTAAAACGACACTCACCTATCAGTAAAATGACACTTCACCTAGCGGTAAAACGACACATCACCTAGCGGTAACACGACACATCACCTAGCAGTAAAACGACACTCAACAGTAAAACGACACATCACCTAGCGGTAACAACACTCACCTAGCGGTAAAACGACACATCACCTAGCATTAAAACGACACATCACCTAGCATTAAAACGACACTTCACCTAGCGGTAACAACCTAGACACACATCACCTAGCATTAAAACGACACTTCACCTAGTTCACCTAACAGTAGAACGACGACACATCACCTAGAACACTTCACCTAGCAGTAAAACTAGCGGTAAAACACATCACCTAGCGGTAAAATGACACTCACCTAGCGGTAAAACGACACATCACCTAGCATTAAAACGACACATCACCTAGCATTAACAAGAAACTTCACCTAGCAGTAAATCACCTAGCATTAAAACACTTTACCTAGCGGTAAAACGACACTCACCTAGCGGTAAAACGACACTTCACCTAGCGGTAAAACGACACATCACCTAGCGGTAACACGACACATCACCTAGCATTAAAACGACACTTCACCTAGCGGTAACAAGACACTTCACCTAACAGTAAAACGACACTCACCTAACAGTAAAACGACACATCACCTAGCGGTAAAACGACACATCACCTAGCGGTAACACGACACATCACCTAGCATTAAAACGACACTTCACCTAGCGGTAACAAGACACTTCACCTAGCAGTAAAACAACACATCACCTAGCGGTAAAACCACACTTCACCTAGCAGTAAAACGACACTTCACCCAGCGGTAAAACGACACATCACCTAGCGGTAAAACGACACATCACCTAGCATTAAAACGACACATCACCTAGCATTAACAAGACACTTCTCCTAGCAGTAAAACGACACTTCACCTAGCGGTAAAACGACACATCACCTAGCGGTAAAACGACACATCACCCAGCAGGAACACGACACATCACCTAGCATTAAATGACACTTCACCCAGCGGTAAAACGACACATCACCTAGCGGTAAAACGACACATCACCTAAAATTAAAACGGCACATCACCTAGCATTAACAAGACACTTCACCTAGCAGTAAAATGACACTTCACCTAGCGGTAAAACGACACATCACCTAGCAGGAACACGACACATCACCTAGCATTAAAACGACACATCACCTAGCGGTAAAACGACACTCACCTAGCAGTAAAACGACACATCACCTAGCATTAAAACGACACATAACCTAGCATTAACAAGACACTTCACCTAGCAGTAAAACGACACTTCACCTAGCGGTAAAACGACACATCACCTAGCGGTAAAACGACACATCACCTAGCGGGAACACGATACATCACCTAGCATTAACAAGACACTTCACCTAGCAGTAAAACAACACATCACCTAGCAGTAAAACGACACTTCAACTAGCGGTAAAACGACACTTCACCTAGCGGTAAAACGACACTCACCTTGCAGTAAAACCACACTTCACTTAGCAGTAAAACCACACTTCACCTAGCAGTAAAACCACACTTCACCTAGCGGTAAAAACGACACATCACCTAGCGACACATTACCTAGCACTAAAGTTTTCAAAACTCAAAAGTTGAATGTTCTTAAGTCGTCAAGTCAGCCACCCAACCTGAATCCCGTTCGTTATGCGTTTTACTTGCCGATGACCCGGATACATGCATTGAACACTTGCTATCTTTTTGACCACAGACCATGTTGCTAGGCATGACATCTCTAGACATACAGAGTAACTTAAACACTACGCTTGTTTTTTTAAATCATAGCACCTGTTGCTGAGACTGTTTTAAAATGATTGAAGTAGTTTCAATAACATATTTATGGATACCAAGGGAAGCAAGTCTTCCCAAACGCTTTAAACAAAAACAAAACATAAAAAATGAATATTTTGTCTCCCTTACAAGTGGCTCTACTGTACAAATTGAAGACGAGAAACAATTCTCCTCTTGTCAGTATTTGTATAACATGGTAATGTGTTTTTAGATTTGGTGTCACATCGCTCACAATATAATACGTTAAAGCCACATTGAAAGAGAAAAGAGTGTGAACTAGTTAAAATCTGCCAATTTCTAATGTAGCCAATGAACAAAAAGGATTTTTAATTCATTTACCAACGTCTCTTTTTAGTCTATTTTGTTTTGACTATTACTCTTAGCTGCAGTAGAAATATAGCTGGAATTGCAGTCAGCTGTTGTTTTGATATATAGTATGTGGTTTAAAATCAATGTTAGAGGATTGTGGGCGAAACATTAAAGAAACATTTCCTTAGTCACGCTTGTTGGTCATGTGACTGACTATTTATGGTATGGCTGTGTTGTTGCTCTCCAGTTTTGTGATGAAGTAAATTATTTTTGCTACGGTGTGATTGTCTTCTCTGCCTTGTCTATCACATTGGTTACGAACCAACGGCTTTGAGCAAAACCTTCCTTTTTTACACCAAATAGGCTCAGGTTGTAGTATTACTGCTTTCTGGATTGGCTTCCTCGGGGACTTTACACACACGCACCACCACTGCTCAGTGAACAATCTTTCCTACCTTGGCAGTCATTCTGAATGCAGGTTCACGATGAATAAAATCTCCACTTGTTACATATCGTTATCCTGGCTGCATTCCAAACGGAACTAAATATGGGATTGTGATCCAGCGTAAGGTGACTTGTAGACCTGTAGTAGCCTGTAAACCATGGGTTTTCTAACACCCCTCTGGTGGGCCGTGTCAATGCCCTAAAAACAGGGCCTCTTTATTTAACAATGTTTTGTCATAAATAATGCAATTGTAAAGGACTGCGGGAACCATTCATTCAGAGTTTTATAGAGAATCCTCCTGTGGTGGAAAGAAGGTTTTAGGGCTCTGGGAAGATCCGTGTACACAGGGTTCCAACCCTCTGGGGACAAAACCAAGAACCCTTTTGAATTTTCTATTTTTACAGTATATACCAGAGTGCCAAGCAGTAGGGGCACAAAGAAACACCATAGGCTTAGTTGAATGAAGGGTTCGGTTATGAGGGTATTTTGCTTGTGCCAGTTGCATGGGTCTAGTGCAATGTCCTGTTCTGTCTACATATGTTTGTCCGTCTGGGCAGGACTGTTCTGGTTATGTTCTGGTTTGGGCAGTGATATTCTGGTTTGGGCTGTGATATTCTGGTTTGGACTGTGATATTCTGGTTTGGACTGTGATATTCCGGTTTGGGCAGTGATATTCCAGTTTGGGCAGTGATATTCTGGTTTGGACTGTGGTATTCTGTTTTGGACTGTGATATTCCGGTTTGGACAGTGATATTCCGGTTTGGACATGTTGATATGTTGACATGATATGTTGGTCCGGATATGGGAAGCGCCATCAATGCGGCCCCAAAAAAAGTGGGGAAAAAGATCAAAGAAATAAAAAGACCATTTTCCCCTTTTCATGTCCTTGAGTGTTAAGCGCTACGAAACAGGCCTCCGCCGACCCCCACAGGCGAAGAGGCGTAATGATTCCCTGGCATCAAGCCAAATGGAGCGGGTGTGTTTTTTATCTATCTACCAAGATTCAGCAGCACTTCTGAACTGTATTCCAGCAGGCATTCATCTCCAGACCAGCGACACCGCGGGAGGCCGGCGGCTTAAACAGATGTCTGGAACAACTGTGTAGAGCTGCCGTTGGAGGCCTTGCAGAAATGTGGGTTTTCGCTACGCGAATGTTGCGACTGCAATTGCCTGTGTCAGTGGATCTGGAATAGGCGGCGTGTCCCCGCCTGGCAGGAGATAAGTGGCAGAGATGGAGATGATGGCTTACAGCAGTGGACACTTCTATTCTGACTGCAAATGCTGTGGCACTAATGGCAGTAGTCCAATGTCACCACACATCCAGTAGTTCTGTAACGGACGACTCAGATGCTGTGGGACACTGTGTGTGTGTGTGTGTGTGTGTGTGTGTGTGTGTGTGTGTGTGTGTGTGTGTGTGTGTGTGACATATAGGTTGTGTTGTGCTTAGGTTTATACAAATTACACATGACAAATATAATTCAACTTCTTGTACGGAAAAATATTTTCTATGCTTAGGAATTCAGTTAAAGGTAGGTCCAGGCTAGCTGGGTCACGGCAAGGATAGTGGTTTCTAGTGTGTGTGTGTGTGTGTGTGTGTGTGTGTGTGTGTCTGACTGTGTTACTGAGCGTGAATTCATCAATGCCAGTTTAAAAATGTCTGAGGTGACCCTAGACCTATTTTGTATCCCTTGAGGTAATAGGGCAAATCTAGGGCCATACCTGTATTATAGCTCTTTTGAGTGGCCGAAGGGTCGGTGTTGGGCTGTGTGATTGGCTAGGCTGACGGAGCAGGGAACATTGCCCGCACACTCACTGGGGCCCTGGTCATCCATCATGTGCTGGAGCTATAGACAGAGGGTCAGTTTCCTAGTGACAGACCTGGCCTGCAGACATAAAGCTACTGATCTCCCTATTCCCTCTACAGATCTCTCTCTTTTTCCTTCTCTGTCTCTCTCTCTCTCTGTCTCTCTCTCTCTGTCTCTCTCTCTGTCTCTCGCTCTCTCTCTCGTTGTCTCTCTCTCTGTCTCTCCCTCTCTCTCTCGTTGTCTCTCTCTCTCTGTCTCTCTCTCTCTCTCTCTCTGTCTCTCTCTCTCTCTCTCGTTGTCTCTCTCTCTGTCTCTCTCTCTCTCTCTCTCTCTCTGTCTCTCTCTCTCTCTCTCGTTGTCTCTCTCTCTGTCTCTCCCTCTCTCTCTCTGTCTCTCTCTCTGTCTCTCTCTCTCTCTCTCTGTCTCTCTCTCTGTCTCTCTCTCTCTCTCTCTCTCTCGTTGTCTCTCTCTCTGTCTCTCGCTCTCTTCGACTCCTCTTGGTTTTTTTCTCTTTGTATTTCCCTCAGAATCCAGAGTCTTTCTCTGATCTTTCTGTCCCTGTCTCAATTCAATTAGCTTTATTTGCATAAAAGTTACAACTGAACAATATTGCCAAATAATTTTACAATGTATTTTTTTTGTAAATAATAAAGTTAATTCAATTATTAAAAAAATATATGTTCAATGAAATTATTAATCCATTACATACAACACATTACAGGCAACTTATGTGTGTGGTTGTGTATCTAAGTGTGTGTTGTATGTGTGTGGTTTGTGTGTGTAAGTTTATAAAAGATGATTGGGTCAATATACGATGCAACATATTTTGCACCATCTCTGATATGGTCTCTCTCTTTCTGTCTCTTAGACTGTATCTCTTGATGTTTCTCATCCCATCTTTATTTCCTCCTAACCCAACTCTACCTCTCACCTCATGTCTCTGTCTCTCATCCCATCTTTATTTCCTCCTAACCCAACTCTACCTCTCACCTCATGTCTCTGTCTCTCATCCCATCTTTATTTCCTCCTAACCCAACTCTACCTCTCACCTCATGTCTCTGTCTCTCATCCCATCTTTATTTCCCTCTAACCCAACTCTACCTCTCACCTCATGTCTCTGTCTCTCATCCCATCTTTATTTCCTCCTAACCCAACTCTACCTCTCACCTCATGTCTCTGTCTCTCATCCCATCTTTATTTCCTCCTAACCCAACTCTACCTCTCACCTCATGTCTCTGTCTCTCATCCCATCTTTATTTCCCTCTAACCCAACTCTACCTCTCACCTCAAGTCTCTGTCTCTCATCCCATCTTTATTTCCTCCTAACCCAACTCTACCTCTCACCTCATGTCTCTGTCTCTCATCCCATCTTTATTTCCTCCTAACCCAACTCTACCTCTCACCTCATGTCTCTGTCTCTCATCCCATCTTTATTTCCCTCTAACCCAACTCTACCTCTCACCTCATGTCTCTGTCTCTCATCCCATCTTTATTTCCCTCTAACCCAACTCTACCTCTCACCTCATGTCTCTGTCTCTCATCCCATCTTTATTTCCTCCTAACCCAACTCTACCTCTCACCTCATGTCTCTGTCTCTCATCCCATCTTTATTTCCTCCTAACCCAACTCTACCTCTCACCTCATGTCTCTGTTTCTCATCCCATCTTTATATCCTCTTTCCTGAAGCTTATTCTCAGTTTTACTTACTTACTGCAGTTTTTCTCTGTCAGTTCTCGATCAGTTACCCGGCCGTATGGAGTCCTCGCTTTATATTCATAAAAGGGCTGCCTAGCCAACATACTGCAGCCCTCTGTGCTAACGGCTGCCGCACACACACACACACACACACACACACACACATGCATACACACACACACACACAGGTTAGTAAAAATGGGTGAGAAGATCAAGTAGAAAGTCTGGGAAGGAGGACAAGGTTGAGGAAAAAAGAGAGCAGGGTGTTTCCCAAAATACATTTTAATGAACTTCCATAAAACTTGAAAATGTAAACGCATCAGCAGGCTTAGGAACAGTTTCTTCCCAAATGCTGTTAACATACTGAACTCGGAAACCCTCCGGTAAGCTTGCATTCACACTGCTACCTAATTTATTTTACCTGCCATTTGCATAATGTACCACCACTGCTACCTCTTGACTACACACTGCTGGCATATTTATCATATTTGCCTTTTGCACAATGCTTATCGTTTGTACTATCTGTTTACCACTTGCACAGATGTTTTCCGCTGGTGTTTCCCTCTGCACATTTGCAATTTGCTACATTGCTGAACTGAATACCTGCACTTTTACTTATGCATGTGAATTGCACATCCTCACACTGTACTCCATAGCTGGGGTGTTGGACGTGCCCACAGGTATATTTTGTTGTATAAGTTTTTGTTTTTTTACTTCATGCAAATATTTTTTAATAGCATTTTTTCCAATAACATCTGGTTGGATACTTCAGATTGTATGTCAGCCATGGTGTAGATTATCTTCACAGCAGAACATATAGGGCTGTCGTTATATGTCAATAGCACATCCTCACACTGTACTCTTTTTGCACTGCTCTTTTGAACTTCTGGTTGGATGAAAACTGCATTTCGTTGTGCTGTATACTTGTACTGTCCAACGACAATAAAGTTTAATCTAATCTAATAAATATTAATTCCTACTCATTGAAACGTCTAAATATTTCCACCATAATATCTTTAATCTCTTCCTCTGCGGGCAGTTTGTATGAGAGGACGAAGGGTTCTAGGTGAGCACGATAACGTAACCTCAGAGGGGTTTGGTCGGGAAGGAGGGTTCTGGGTAATCAGGCAGAGGGTTCAGATTGGAGAGTGTGGAAGATTTCTCCCATTTTATTAGGATTCCCATTAACCACCGTCAAGAGCAGCGGACACTCTTCCTGGGGTTCGGAGTGTGATTCTCACCCCGTTACAAAGGCATTCATTACCAGATTTATATCACTAATCTGTTATGTGCTTTTATAGGTACAGCGATTTTAAAAGTCCAGCACAGGTATGTCTTACAATTAACATGACGAGACACTCTGATGTGATGCAAAGCGGATCTCAGCACGCCAAGCCGCTCGAATAATAAATTGCCACACAGTCAGTTGATCACGTAGTCCCGTGTTTTAAGATGTTCTGTTTACCGAACGTGAACCGACATTTCAAGAGCTCAAAGGCCTAGTCAGTTGACATTGTGATCTGTGTTATGGAGCCGTAGTGTTCCTATGTGATCTGTGGGGTGGTGTTCCTATGTGATCTGTGTTGTGGAACCATGGTTCTCCTATGTGATCCTTGCTGTGGAGCCGTGGTGCTCCTATGTGATCCGTGCTGTGGAACCGTGGTTCTCCTGTTTCACATTTTCTGACTGTAGCTGTCTGTTAATATTCTGTGTTCTGTCATGTTTTATCTTGTGAAAGTGTGTGGATCTGAACAAGGTCTTTGGGCACAGTGGTGAGACCCGGCGAATCTTGTTCGGAGACGAGGGAGTCTGTGCGCGTTGAGGTGGCATCTGTGTTCTGGAAACACTCTTAGGGATGGGTCTTGTAACTACCCACATGAACATCGGAGCTGTCAGTGAGCCTGGGATACAAACGACGCTCCAGCCAATCAGCTTCAGGTCAGGGACCTCTGTCCCTCCCCCAAGCCCAATCTGGTCTGTCAGTCTTTAGGAGTTCATGTTGAGGTCGGTGTGTGTTGGGGGTTGTGTGTGTGTGTGTGCACAACACACTTAGGCGAACATCGTGTGAGACCGAGACAGCTAACAACTGCAGCATGTGCACACACACACGCCCAGACACACACACATGCCCAGACACACACACCCAGACACACACGCCCAGACACACACACACACCCAGACACACACACACGCCCAGACACACACACACGCCCAGACACACACACCCAGACACACACACACCATTCTCCCAGACACACACACACACAGCATTCTCCCACACACACAGCATTCTCCCCCCACACACACACAGCATTCTCCCAGACACACACACACACACACATCATTCTCCCAGACACACACACACAGCATTCTCCCAGACACACACACCACAGCATTCTCCCAGACACACACACACACACAGCATTTTCCCAGATACACACACAGCATTCTCCCAGACACACACACACAGCCTTCTCCCAGACACACACACAGACACACACACAGCATTCTCCCAGACACACACACACACACACACAGCATTATCCCAGACAGACACACACACAGCATTCTCTCTCTCTCACACACACACACACACACACAGCATTCTCCCACACACACACACACACACACACACAGCATTCTCCCCCCACACACACACACATCATTCTCCCAGGTAGAAATCTATAGAGCTAATCCTACAAGACCCCCAACTGGGTAAAAGTCTATAGAGCTAATCCAACAAGACCCCTAACTGGGTAGAAGTCTGTAGAGCTAATACAACAAGACCCCTAACTGGGTAAAAGTCTATAGAGCTAATCCAACAAGACCCCTAACTGGGTAGAAGTCTATAGAGCTAATCTAACAAGACCCCTAACTGGGTAAAAGTCTATAGAGCTAATACAACAAGACCCCTAACTGGGTAGAAGTCTATAGAGCTAATCCAACAAGACCCCCAACTGGGTAAAAGTCTATAGAGCTAATCCAACAAGACCCCTAACTGGGTAAAAGTCTATAGAGCTAATCCAACAAGACCCCTAACTGGGTAAAAGTCTATAGAGCTAATCCAACAAGACCCCTAACTGGGTAAAAGTCTATAGAGCTAATCCTACAAGACCCCTAACTGGGTAGAAGTCTATAGAGCTAATCCAACAAGACCCCTAACTGGGTAAAAGTCTATAGAGGTAATCCAACAAGACCCCTAACTGGGTAAAAGTCTATAGAGCTAATCCAACAAGACCCCTAACTGGGAGAAACACTGTTATATTTATGTGAGTGGCGCAGTGACACAGTGAGAAATGACATGTATTGTTTTCAGTCTCGAACCAAAACAGCCTGTTCCTCATCTGTCCGTCTGTCAATAAGGCTGTCATGTCAGCAGAAGTGGGTGGGTGTGTGTGTGTTGAGACAAGAGAAACAGCAGGTTTTCTTGATGCTTTTTGTGAATGCGTGTGTTTGGAAATGTGTGTGTAAATGTGTGTGTATTGAGTTGTGTTTGTGTGTATATATATATATATATATATATATATTTCAATCAATTTGTGGTGGCCCGCTGGCATGTTGGGCTGTATATGTGGGTATATATGTGTATATATATATTTAAATCAATCAATATATCAATCAATTTGTGGTGGCCCGCTGGCATGTTGGGCTGCCCACTTTGTTATTACGCGGCAGCTGCTGCTTACTAGTCAACACACACACACACAGTGTTAATGTAACCACACTGACTCATTACTCATTACTAAGCACACACAGAAACACACACACTAACACAGAAATACACGCACACTAACAGAGAAACACAAGCACACTAACACAGAAACACACATACAGACACACACCCGCATACACTAACACAGAAACACATACACTAACACAGAAATACACGCACACTAACAGAGAAACACAAGCACACTAACACAGAAACACACATACAGACACACACCCGCATACACTAACACAGAAACACACACACTAACACAGAAATACACGCACACTAACAGAGAAACACAAGCACACTAACACAGAAACACACATACAGACACACACCCGCATACACTAACACAGAAACACATACACACAAATACTAAAACAGAAACACATACACACAAACACAGATACACATACAGAGACAAACTAACACACGTGTAACACAGAGACATGTACACACACACTATCACGTATGGTTGAGCTGTGTAGTCACAGAGTGTTAGGGGAGAGCACTTCTGTGTATTGTGTTAATTAGGAGCACAGCTGTTTTGGGTTTAGCTAACCACCGGGCATAGGTTAGTTAATCAGTGTGTTATCTAGGGTCCCTGTTAAGGTTCACGGGTGCTTGATATTAATGTAATGTTACATAGTTTAGTTAATCAGTGTGTAATCTAGGCTCCCTGTTAAGGTTCACGGGTGCTTGATATTAATATAATGTTACATAGTTTAGTTAATCAGTGTGTTATCTAGGGTCCCTGTTAAGGTTCACGGGTGCTTGATATTAATATAATGTTACATAGTTTAGTTAGTCAGTGTGTTATCTAGGGTCCCTGTTAAGGTTCACGAGTGCTTGATATTAATATAATGTTACATAGTTTAGTTAATCAGTGTGTTATCTAGGGTCCCTGTTAAGGTTCACTGGTGCTTGATATTAATATAATGTTACATAGTTTAGTTAGTCAGTGTGCTATCTAGGGTCCCTGTTAAGGTTCACTGGTGCTTGATATTAATATACTGTTACATAGTTTAGTTAGTCAGTGTGTTATCTAGGGTCCCTGTTAAGGTTCATGGGTGCTTGATATTAATATAATGTTACATAGTTTAGTTAATCAGTGTGTTATCTAGGGTCCCTGTTAAGGTTCATGGGTGCTTGATATTAATATAATGTTACATAGTTTAGTTAATCAGTGTGTTATCTAGGGTCCCTGTTAAGGTTCACGGGTGCTTGATATTAATATAATGTTACATAGGTTAGTTAATCAGTGTGTTATCTAGGGTCCCTGTTAAGGTTCACGAGTGCTTGATATTAATATAATGTTACATAGTTTAGTTAATCAGTGGGCTATCTAGGGTCCCTGTTAAGGTTCACGAGTGCTTGATATTAATATAATGTTACATAGTTTAGTTAATCAGTGGGCTATCTAGGGTCCCTGTTAAGGTTCACGGTTGCTTGTTATTAATTCAATGTTGCATTTCATGTCGGTGAGTGTGTCGTATGTTGCTTTGCCATGGGCTAAGGTTGATGCTAGCCCACTTCAAAGTATGCAAGCATGAACACTTGCTTAGCCACAGGCTACAATCTCCCTTAGCACAGGATGGACACGTTTTTTAGACCAGCTAAGGTGCAATGTAAACACACATACCAACAGACCAACACACCGATACTTATTAATCATCCCAACTGACAGACCTGCCAGACCTGTACCTGCCAAATAGAGAGCAGTAGGTCTCTCAGATAACCCCTGCCAGACCTGTACCTGCCAAATAGAGAGCAGTTGGTCTCTCAGATAACCCCTGCCAGACCTGTACCTGCCAAATAGAGAGCAGTTGGTCTCTCAGATAACCCCTGCCAGACCTGCACCTGCCAAATAGAGAGAAGTTGGTCTCTCAGATAACCCCTGCCAGACCTGCACCTGCCAAATAGAGAGAAGTTGGTCTCTCAGATAACCCCTGCCAGACCTGTACCTGCCAAATAGAGAGCAGTAGGTCTCTCAGATAACCCCTGCCAGACTTGCACCTGCCAAATAGAGAGAAGTTGGTCTCTCAGATAACCCCTGCCAGACCTGTACCTGCCAAATAGAGAGCAGTAGGTCTCTCAGATAACCCCTGCCGCTGCTACTAACATTGCCAGACCATGAGATGGCAATATACACATGTTAGGAAACAAAGAACATAAAAACAGTAAAGTTACCTATGTCGTGTAAAACATAAAGTCGTTCTTTGGCACAGGTGAAAGTTTAGCATTTGTTCCCTCTAGTAGTTATGGACACTAGTTAGACCAGGTAATCTAATGGGCCACTAGTTAGACCAGGTAATCTAATGGGCCACTAGTTAGACCAGGTAATCTAATGGGCCACTAGTTAGACCAGGTAATCTAATGGGCCACTAGTTAGACCAGGTAATCTAATGGGCCACTAGTTAGACCAGGTAATCCTATGGGCCACTAGTTAGACCAGGTAATCTAATGGGCCACTAGTTAGACCAGGTAATCTAGGTAAACACACACACACACACACAGCAGAAAGAGTTGAGAAGTCAGACAGAATGATAAGGTATTTATTTACCTTGTTCATTTATTCATGTAACTGATGAATTATAAATCAGGGTCTTGAGTCTTTCATTTACCTCGCTTTTCGCATTCTCTATCCCTCCCTCTCCTAAATCCCATCTCTCTCTTGAAATGAGCACTCTCGTTTTTTTCTCTATTAGAGAGAGTAAGCGATGACATTTCCCGGATCACTAGGAGAGTGGGGTGCGAGAGAAGAGAAAGCACGACACACCGGGAGACAGAGGAGGAAGAGACACCGGGAGAGAGATGAAATGGGCACTATTTTTTACTGTAGCTGTTATGGGCCAACGCTAGACTGTGGTAAATCTGTGGTAAAGACTGTGTGCTGTACAGCCATCGTGCCTGAATCCGGAGGGTGTAGGTCTGTATCTCACCAACAGCAGGGTTAGAAAGAGGGGATTTCAGATAAACAGTAGTTGAAACTGATCTCAGTTCACCCTGAACTAAAGACACAAGTCAAAAGTATGTTAAAGACTAGTACATCACACATAGACCATACACTGTCATTACAACAGTTGTGTATGTTAAGGACTCGTACGTCACACATAGATTCACAACAATGGAATATAACGTCGACAACCAATGCACCCCGTATATGAAGTGTCTCTCAGCAGGGGCTGTTGGAGATCAATCAGTGGCGTGAGTGTGTAGAGAAGAAAATATGCTAACAATCCATTAGCTCATTAG
Source organism: Dallia pectoralis (assembly GCA_029465975.1). Classification (NCBI taxonomy): domain Eukaryota; kingdom Metazoa; phylum Chordata; class Actinopteri; order Esociformes; family Umbridae; genus Dallia; species Dallia pectoralis. Next base: position 19,217,318 of record CM055735.1, read on the forward strand.
CTAAGCTAAGCTAATTAGCTCTTCCCCAGTAGCACCCCGGCACTGTTATCGATGCAGACGGTCCTGTTCTGGTCACTATCACCGTCGCGACAAAAACGCATCATACATTTGCATATTTTAAATACACTGAGAAGGTTTTTGGTTGTACTCTGTGCCTGATTGATATTGACTCTGTGAGTGTCTCAGTGCCGGCGATGGTTTGCTGTATGTCCTATGGCGAGTGTCGTGACTGCAATGTGTGTCTCTTCAGTCTTCACTGTCCAAGGGCTAGTTGAGTGGAAGAACACAGAGGCAGACCACCTAATGACATCGTCCTGACATTATAGCAATGGTTTTATAATGGGAGCGGGACAGAGAGAGCAGCCGGCATTAGGAGAGTTTCCAGGGGAGTCCAATGGCATGGCGTGCCCAGTAGACTGGATGCGGTCTTTAGAGTGTGCCTTTAGTAAGGTTGGAATCTGCCTCGAATAAAATATATAGGCTCGTGAAATATACCCCCTCATTTTTCACGGTGAAGCTTTCTGGAGATGTTCCGTAGTCTCGTATTTCACAGTGACGCTTTCATGGTTGTTTTTCAGTCAGAAACCTTTCGTCTGATGAACCCAGGGCTCGTTCTCTCTTATTTATTTGTAGTTTTTGAAAATCTTTTTTTCCAAGCAGCACGCAGCTTTTTTCTACACAGAAGGGGTGGACAGCAGATTGCATCTTAATTGGTCTCTCTTCTTCATCTTGTACTATTTTATCTTGGCCTCTTTCGTTTCATTTAATTCATGTATTCTCCTTTTTCAAGTTTCTCTTTGATGCCCGGCGACACCCTGCCGGGGTTCGCACCTCAGTAACGTCACGGGGGTGTCCCATGCCCATACTTGCCCGAAATATTTCCATCTCCGCCATATTACACACACACGCACATGGATGGTAGGAGGTGGATGAGGGCTGTGCCAGGGGACAGACTGAGAACGGAGTAGAAAGGGAGGGGGGTGGTAAAGGAGAAAATATGAAATAATATGAAGCAGCCATGTTGGTAGAACCTGGACACGAGAGGGTTAGAACCTGGACACGAAGTTGGTAGAACCTGGACATGATCTGAGAGGGTTAGCTCCTCCAGTCTGGAACTGTGTCCATGTTGGTAGAACCTGGACACGATCTGAGAGGGTTAGCTCCATGTTGGTAGAACCTGGACACGATCTGAGAGGGTTAGCTCCATGTTGGTAGAACCTGGACACGATCTGAGAGGGTTAGGTCCATGTTGGTAGAACCTGGACACGATCTGAGAGGGTTAGGTCCATGTTGGTAGAACCTGGACACGATCTGAGAGGGTTAGCTCCTCCAGTCTGGAACTGTGTCCTCCAGGCTCCAGTGTATGTTGGATGGACTCCCGGCAAAATTACAAAGCTGAAGCAGAAAAGCAGACTATTTTCTTCTTACTCTGTGGATGACTGTACACACAGAAACGCGCACACACACACACACACTGGTGAAAACTGAGAGCAATCAATCCTCTCAGCAAACACAGAGGCACACATACACACACATAAAGAATGAATGCTTCTGGTCGCATTCGCAGATTTGTCCACAATAGGGGACAAAATGACACACACACACACACACAGACACACACACACACACAGACACACACACACACAGACACACACACACACAGACACACACAGACACAGACACACACACACACAGACACACACACACACAGACACACACAGACACAGACACACACACACACAGACACAGACACACACACACAGACACAGACACAATATACCAGCGGTAGGAGCGCTGCAGACAGAAAGCTGCAGGGAAATGTGACACACGCAGACGCTCAGCTGGGAGCTGGCCTGGTTTCAGGTTCACTAACACGTACCGTACACACACACACACACACACACAGAGCCATATGTCGATTAGCGTCATTTTGAAAGGAAGACACCACAGGCACACGTTTATTCCATGTCTGCACACGTGACTGCATGCGGACAACCATATGGCTTTTCATATATACTAAATACACACTGCCTCACACACCACACACACACACAGATACACACACATTATGCACATACACACTTACACTAATCTATCTACTGTGGAAAAGCAGCAAGACCCGAGAGAGAGGACAGACTCCACATCACAACAGTAGCTGTTTATAAGCCCCTGATACAGGGTCGGCCTCCAGGGGGCGCCCTGGTGAGATGGGGGTTGGGCGGGTGACGGTCGTGGATGTGACGCATGGCGTGGGTCGGGTGGGTTCATTTGAGGGACGAAGAATTAAAAATGATCAAGACAGAAGGGAACAGTGGTGTTGTTAAACTGGGACAAGAGAAAGAAGGATGAATGAGAGAGAGGGAGAGAGAGAGAGAGGGAGAGAGAGAGAGAGAGAGAGGGAGAGAGAGAGAGGGAGAGAGAGAGAGAGAGGGAGAGAGAGAGAGAGGGTTTAGAAGAGCCAGGAGCCTGGATTTGGAGCCCACCATGGTTCTTCTCTGGTCGTCTGTTTGTTCAAATTCAAACTGTCATCTGTATCCAATCGGTTCTCCAGGTCTCATTTCTGTTTCCAACCTTTGTTAAACGTCTGTAGGCCATGTGACCTGTACATTGGGCTACGCTAACGTTCAGCATAACTGAACAGATAGGTACATTGAGAAATATTTGGACACGGAGAACGATCGCTGTTTTCCTGTGGAAAGTTTTTACAGAATTTTAGCAGGTTCAGCACGCTGAAGACGGTACAACAAACACTCATTCTTTTGCCTAACGCCCGTCGATCACGAACCCTAAATCATTTCTCAAGTCTTCAAGTGGTCGAGGCTGATTAAATGCAGATCCATGCCATTCTCTCCGTAGACGATTAAAATGTTTAAAAGGGCTGTGAGCGATTTAGACAGAGCATGGCGCAATTCTAAAATGTCAAAACACGATGTCTGACGCCTGGCGCATGTAATATTTATGCTTATTTGAGTCATACAACACATCCCATGAATAGCTAAATACATAGCCTCTTGTCATTTATTTTCAAACACTCAAGTTGGAAATTCCTATTGATTTCGAGATCGCTGGTGGAATACACAAATTCAAAAGAGGAGACATCTCACTTAGTGTATATTTGTCCCAGGAATTTTAATTGTTTTCTCAATCAAACCAAATGATCTACTCTATATTGA
>CM055735.1:19225490-19367990 GCA_029465975.1 Dallia pectoralis
TAATACCGAACATAGATTAATACTGAAACATTGATTAATACTGATACATAGATTAATACTGAAACATAGATTTATACTGAAACATAGATAAATACCGAACATATCTTAATACTGAAACATAGATTAATACTGAAACATTGATTAATACTGAAACATAGCTTAATACTGAAACATTGATTAATACTGAAACATTGATTAATACTGATACATAGATTAATACCGAACATAGATTAATACTGAAACATTGATTAATACTGATACATAGATTAATACCGAACATAGATTAATACTGAAACATAGCATTACACTGACATGTACACTGCTACGTCACTGTTTCTTTAATTTTAGTAGCAGTAATGTTGTGAGTGGCTAGTAGATGTACTTTTTGTCTGACACCAATTCACAATAAACCTGCACCAAAGGTAGTGGACTACATAGGGAATAGGGTGTCATTTGAGACGGAGGCTCATGGTTTACATTTTGGTAGCAATGCAGTGAAGGCAGCGGGGCACACAGTTAAACACACACACACACACACTGCTTCGACCTTATTGCACTCACGAGCTGCGCGAACTGCAAGCTTCTGCGTTCACCCCTCGGCTGTAGAAAGAGCGGTCAGATGAAATGAGGAGAGATTAGAGGAAGAGGGTTTACTCTGTGTTTTGCCATCATTACGGTCTGTCTGAAGATCAAGCAGCCACATTGTACTAACTCAGTGTTCGTGCGCGGTGTGTGTGTGTGTGTGTGTGTGAGCCTGCATGCATGCATAAATTACAATCTGAGTGTGTGTGTGTGTGTGTGTGTGTGTGTGTGTGTGTGTGTGTGTGTGTGTGTGTGTGTGTGTGCGAGCCTGCATGCATGCATAAATTACAATCTGAGTGTGTGTGTGTGTGTGCGAGCCTGCATGCATGCATAAATTACAATCTGAGTGTGTGTGTGTGTGTGTGCGAGCCTGCATGCATGCATAAATTACAATCTGAGTGTGTGTGTGTGTGTGTGTGTGTGTGTGTGTGCGAGACTGCATGCATGCATAAATTACAATCTGAGTGTGTGTGTGTGTGTGTGTGTGTGTGTGAGCCTGCATGCATGCATAAATTACAATCTGAGTGTGTGTGTGAGTCTTGTGTTATGTGCACATGTATCAGGGTTGAGCGATTAACCGACATTTTGGCAATTTTTTAAGCAAAAACAACAACAAATTAACATATTCGCAATCCGTTTAGTCTACTGGCCTCAATGCAACGTGTCCGTGGTGAGAAATCAGACCGTCCAGGAACTAACAGGAGTTTTCGAACAGTCAAATATTACATGTAGTTTAGCGCAGAAAACTGGTCATTGAGAAGAAAACTAGTATGCCCATAATGCATTGCAGGGCAGACGTAGAGAACATGTTCCAAGTGATTGATCGGTGCCATTCTGCAGTCACAATAGTCACTCTTATTTAGACCCGAGTGATTTGGACAGGCAACATAAACAGCCACTCAGTAGCCAACTGTGGTGTCGTCGGGAAATGCAGACTAATGTGATATACAGGGCGGATATTAAGTGATACCAAGTGCCGTTTTGGTCTCACTAATTGTTTTATTCTGTGTTGTTGACTGCAGTCACGTCACTGTCGTTGTTCAGTGACCGGTCAGGTGATAGCTTTGTGTCGTTGTCTAGTGACCAGGCAGGTGATAGCTTTGTGTCGTCTATTGACCGGTCAGGTGATAGCTTTGTGTCGTTGTCTATAGTTACCAGGCAGGTGATAGCTTTGTGTCGTTGTCTATAGTTACCAGGCAGGTGATAGCTTTGTGTCGTTGTCTAGTTACCCGGCAGGTGATAGCTTTGTGTTGTTGTCTATAGTTACCAGGCAGGTGATAGCTTTGTGTCGTCTATTGACCGGTCAGGTGATAGCTTTGTGTCGTCTATTAACCGGTCAGGTGATAGCTTTGTGTCGTCTAGTGACCAGGCAGGTGATAGCTTTGTGTCGTTGTCTATAGTGACCAGGCAGGTGATAGCTTTGTGTCGTTGGCTAGTTACCAGGCAGGTGATAGCTTTGTGTCGTTGTCTAGTGACCCGGCAGGTGATAGCTTTGTGTCGTCTATTGACCGGTCAGGTGATAGCTTTGTGTCGTTGTCTATAGTTACCAGGCAGGTGATAGCTTTGTGTCGTTGTCTATAGTTACCAGGCAGGTGATAGCTTTGTGTCGTTGTCTATAGTTACCAGGCAGGTGATAGCTTTGTGTCATGGTTTCATAATGCCCTCCTCACAACGCATTAATCGCTCAGCCTTGCGTGTGATTAATTAACGAGTGTATGTGCATGTATGTATGTATGTATGTGCATGTCCGTCCCCTGACACCTGTGACACCTCCTCCAACCCTGACCTCCATGACCTCTCCTCCACCATAGACCCTCGTCCCCTGCCACCTAACAACCCGCTCTCTCTCGTCTGTCAAACCCACGTTGTTCATCGTCGCCATCTTCATCGTCACCATCTTCCTCATCCACCTTTTAACACCAGATACTTCTCCATGTGTCAGTCGGAGGCCTTGGGGCGCCAGGTAAGGAACGCCCCCTCCCCCCCTCCCCCCAAAGGGGCTGCCAACCACGTCACCTCACCACTTAAGAGATCGACCGTGTCTACATGTTTTCACGGAGGACGAGAGTGGGAGTTTGTAACGAGTGATGTATGTGAAAAGAAAGGGGAGGTGACAGGGTGAAGATATACAGTGATTGTTGTCAGTTAGGATTCATTTAGAAATGCAACTCGTACTCGTCTTTTCGCTTTCAGTTTTTCTCCCCATCTGTCTTTTTCTTACTTAAACACTACTTCCTTTCGTCCCCCTCGCTTTGACTCATTCTCTTATCTCTCCTCCCCTCTCTGAATTCCTCTCGCATCTCCTCTGCGTGAGACGTAATGCTGAAGTAGTGGCCGGTGTTAGCGTGCGGTGTTAGCGTGCGGTGTTAGCGTGCGGTGTTAGCGTGTGGTGTTATCGTGTGGTGTTAGTGGGCAGTGTTTGCATGTGGTGTTTGCAGGTGTTAGCGGCCGGTGTTAGCATGTGGTGTTAGCGTGCGATGTTAGCGTGCGGTGTTAGCGTGCGGTGTTAGCGTGCGGTGTTAGCGTGCGATGTTAGCGTGCGGTTTTAGCATGTGGTGTTAGCGTGTGGTCTTAGCGGGCGTTGTTAGCGAGTGGTGTTAGCGGGCAGTGTTTGTGGTAGACTGAGCCGCCCCACCTAAACCTCTTCTCCTGGAGACGAGGCTGGAAAAACCTGCCTCACTGCTTGATGAAAATGAAGAGTAAGAGAGAGTAAAACAGAGAGAAAGAGAACAGGCGATAGAGGGAGAACAGGGAGGGAGGAAAGATGCCTCCCACACTGAGGCACCGCAGAAGTTTCACCGCAGGACAGACAGAGGGAGGAAAAGGAAGAGTCAAAAGATATCTGTAGAAGAGCGGAATAAAAAGAAGCCGACTGTGCAGCCGCGTTTTCCACTGCGATTTCCCAGTCAGGGTGGCGTTTCATGTCACTGCAACTCTTTACGATTGTTGAAGCATATTACTTTCTGTCTGATTCGTTTGTTACAGTGACTAAGATGTGAGGATGAGAGGGAAATCTATTCTCCCAAACCCGTTGGGAGTTGTTGCCATGAGACAGAGCCATGGATGTGATTTGATGTGACGAAATTAGGGAAGGGTGTAAAAACAAGGTGAAACAGAAAGGCAAATAAAAAGAAATCGGGTGTGGAAAAAGGGAACAAACTTTCATAAACCTGTATACTTCTTCTGAATCCCGTTACGGAGTCAGATTTTTGGGATTGTTTCAAATGCAATAATAACTTCTCTCTTCCAGAAGGGAGGACTTTAATACGCCTGTAGACTATCACTTAATAATGTTACAATGTAATCAAGGCTGTTGACATTCTGAGCCGTGTGTGTTCACATTTCTGGAAAAGATGGAGGAAAATTTCCCCAAGTTCCTATTATGTGTTGTATATGTGCGTGTAGACGCTGTCCTTCATATAGTAGGACATACCTCCCAGTTCCTATTATGTGTTGTATATGTGCGTGTAGACGCTGTCCTTTATATAGTAGGACATACCTCCCAGTCCCTATTATGTGTTGTATATGTGCGTGTAGACGCTGTCCTTCATATAGTAGGACATACCTCCCAGTTCCTATTATGTGTTGTATATGTGCGTGTAGACGCTGTCCTTTATATAGTGGGACATACCTCCCAGTCCCTATTATGTGTTGTATATGTGCGTGTAGACGCTGTCCTTTATATAGTAGGACATACCTCCCAGTTCCTATTATGTGTTGTATATGTGCGTGTAGACGCTGTCCTTTATATAGTAGGACATACCTCCCAGTCCCTATTATGTGTTGTATATGTGCGTGTAGACGCTGTCCTTCATATAGTAGGACATACCTCCCAGTTCCTATTATGTGTTGTATATGTGCGTGTAGACGCTGTCCTTTATATAGTAGGACATACCTCCCAGTTCCTATTATTTGTTGCATATGTGCGTGTAGACGCTGTCCTTTATATAGTGGGACATACCTCCCAGTCCCTATTATGTGTTGTATATGTGCGTGTAGACGCTGTCCTTTATATAGTAGGACATACCTCCCAGTTCCTATTATGTGTTGTATATGTGCGTGTAGACGCTGTCCTTTATATAGTAGGACATACCTCCCAGTCCCTATTATGTGTTGTATATGTGCGTGTAGACGCTGTCCTTCATATAGTAGGACATACCTCCCAGTTCCTATTATGTGTTGTATATGTGCGTGTAGACGCTGTCCTTTATATAGTGGGACATACCTCCCAGTCCCTATTATGTGTTGTATATGTGCGTGTAGACGCTGTCCTTTATATAGTAGGACATACCTCCCAGTCCCTATTATGTGTTGTATATGTGCGTGTAGACGCTGTCCTTTATATAGTAGGACATACCTCCCAGTCCCTATTATGTGTTGTATATGTGCGTGTAGACGCTGTCCTTCATATAGTAGGACATACCTCCCAGTTCCTATTATGTGTTGTATATGTGCGTGTAGACGCTGTCCTTTATATAGTAGGACATACCTCCCAGTGCCTATTATGTGTTGTATATGTGCGTGTAGACGCTGTCCTTTATATAGTAGGACATACCTCCCAGTTCCTATTATGTGTTGTATATGTGCGTGTAGACGCTGTCCTTTATATAGTAGGACATACCTCCCAGTTCCTATTATGTGTTGTATATGTGCATGTAGACGCTGTCCTTTATATAGTAGGACATACCTCCCAGTGCCTATTATGTGTTGTATATGTGCGTGTAGACGCTGTGCTTTATATAGTAGGACATACCTCCCAGTGCCTATTATGTGTTGTATATGTGCGTGTAGACGCTGTCCTTCATATAGTAGGACATACCTCCCAGTTCCTATTATGTGTTGTATATGTGCGTGTAGACGCTGTCCTTTATATAGTAGGACATACCTCCCAGTGCCTATTATGTGTTGTATATGTGCGTGTAGACGCTTTCTCATGTCTGACCTCTCCCTTCACTTTGGGTGTCCTCCAGGGTTGTTCCAGAGGGCCATCGCCCAGAGTGGCTCAGCTATCTCTAGCTGGTCGGTCAACTACCAGCCCCTGAAGTACACAAAGATCCTGGCCCGGAAGGTGGGCTGCAGCCATGCGGAGACAGCCGAACTAGTGGACTGCCTGAGAAAGAAGAACTTCCGGGAGCTGGTGGACCAGGACATCCAGCCGGCCAGGTATCACATCGCCTTCGGACCAGTGGTGGATGGAGACGTGGTGCCGGACGACCCGGAGATACTCATGCAACAGGTGGGCTAGGGGTGGTGGGGTTCTGTGTGTGTTCTGTTGTGTCGGGGTGGTGGGGTTCTGTGTGTGTGGGTGTTCTGTTGTGTCGGGGTGGTGGGGTTCTGTGTGTGGGTGTTCTGTTGTGTCGGGGTGGTGGGGTTCTGTGTGTGGGTGTTCTGTTGTGTCGGGGTGGTGGGGTTCTGTGTGTGGGTGTTCTGTTGTGTCGGGGTGGTGGGGTTCTGTGTGTGGGTGTTCTGTTGTGTCAGGTTGGTGGTGTGGTGGGGTGGTGGTGTCTGAAACAGGGAAGGTATGGGGGGATTGACATTGGACACAGAACCTCTCAGATTATCTCTGACTCATGACAGGTAATCTATTGCTTTTGATGAAATCCCATAACTTAATTTAACCGTGGGTATGTGAATACTGTAAATAACGTAAGCTCCGATTAGACATTACAATAATGGTCATGTTATTGAGAACGTTCTGTATTTCCGGGTTCTGATGTTTCTATGCACGTATTGTGTCCTTTCCTCTTTCTGCCACCAGGGGGAGTTCCTGAACTATGACATATTGATAGGAGTCAACCAGGGAGAGGGCCTCAAGTTTGTGGACGACAGCGAAGACAACGATGGGATCTCAGCGGCAGCGTTTGACTACACCATCTCAAACTTTGTGGACAACCTCTATGGATACCCAGAAGGTTAGGGCCTCCTCAAAAAAATAAATAAAATGTAGCATTTTCTAAAGTTCTGCTAAAAGCGATTAGAAAGACAATAGTGAAGACTGGCCTTGCTCTGAGCCAGGGTTTAGCATTCCTGGTATTTTTTTGTCCTTTTCTTGTAATTACGCTCCATTAAAGATAATTATATTTAAATATCGATGCCCTTTAGCCTCAGTAAGTGGAGGTGCTCAGGGCCCACAGAAATGTAGTAGACAGAAAAAGCCCTGAAAGGATGACTGTTTTTAACCTCGGCACACTTAAAAATGTTTTACTAATTGTTTGAAATTCAAGGGGAAAAAATTAAAAGGTGTATGTGTCAGGTCGCACGTATGGTCCAACCAAGATTTTCCTCAACATCCCTCTGTTGAACTTGACCACGTCCATGTTCTCCTCCTCCAGGTAAAGACATCCTCAGGGAGACCATAAAGTTCATGTACACAGACTGGGCGGATCGCGACAACGGAGACATGAGGCGTAAAACCCTCCTCGCCCTATTCACGGACCACCAGTGGGTGGCGCCGGCGGTGGCCACGGCCAAACTGCACGCCGAGTTCCAGTCGCCGGTCTACTTCTACACGTTCTACCACCACTGTCAGACGGAGACGCGGCCCGAATGGGCGGACGCGGCTCACGGCGACGAGATCCCCTACGTGTTCGGCGTCCCCATGATCGGCGCCACCGACCTGTTCCCCTGTAACTTCTCGAAGAACGATGTGATGCTGAGCGCCGTGGTCATGACATATTGGACTAACTTCGCCAAGACGGGGTAGGTACACCTGGATGTGGTTATTGCATGAACCTCAAGTGACCGACTGGTTGAAAGACGGGGTAGGTACACCTGGATGTGGTTATTACATGAACCTCAAGTGACCGGCTGGTTGTAATGGGAGGGTCTTTAACTGAAACTCCTCTTTCTCCTCTAGGGACCCCAACCTGCCGGTGCCTCAGGACACCAAGTTTATCCACACCAAACCCAACCGCTTTGAGGAGGTCATCTGGACTAAGTTCAACTCCAAGGACAAGCAGTATCTCCACATCGGCCTGAAGCCTCGGGTCAGGGACAACTACCGGGCCAATAAGGTGGCCTTCTGGCTGGAGCTGGTTCCTCACCTTCACACCCTTCACGAAGAACTCCTCAACCCCACCACCACCAAGCTGCCTCCTGGGAGCACCCGCCCCCCCGGGGAAACCAGGAAGCCCAAGCTCCGCACCGTCGGCAACCCGTACCCGCCCTTCCCGGATCCGGTGGAACCGTACGGGTCGGAGAGGCCCAGGCTGGACCTCTTCCCCGGGGACACGCGCGACTACTCCACGGAGCTGTCGGTGACGGTGGCGGTCGGCGCGTCGCTGCTCTTCCTCAACATCCTGGCGTTCGCGGCGCTCTACTACAAGCGGGACAAGCGGCAGGAGCTGCGGCGGCACCGACTGTCGCCGCAGCGCCACGGCGGGACGGCCAACGACCTGGCACACAGCCAGGAGGAGGAGATCATGTCGTTGCAGATGAAGCACTCGGAGCACGACCCCCACCACGACATGGAGCCCCTACGTCCCCACGACATCCTGAGGCCCGCCTGCCCACCCGACTACACTCTGGCCCTGCGGAGGGCCCCGGACGATGTTCCTCTCATGACCCCAAACACCATCACCATGATCCCCAGCACCATCACCGGCATGCAGCCCCTTCACCCCTTCAACACCTTTCCCAGCACCGGGCACAACAACACCTTGCCCCACCCCCACTCCACCACGCGCGTATAGTAGAGTTAGAGTCCCCCCCGCCCCGGGGAACCGGAGGACCGACGCGCTCTGGTTAACCTTAATTGGATCCCCGTACGGATATCTCGCGCGCTCTCTTACTTGCTCTCGGTTTCTTCAGCCGTCGGCCTGATTCTGTGTACTTCCTGCAGCGCCACCTGCTGGGTTTAGTGGAAGTGCAGCTGAACTGCACTGGGCAGCTGTTGTTTGTGAGGGTTCATTCTCAATATTTAGAAATATGTTCCAGGGGGTCTTGTATTCTCTGACTCCGACAGACCCAAAAACCTGCCCACATGACAATCCTCTGCCTCTTGCTGTACATTTTAGGTCGTTTTCATCAAATGTATTGGAAACATCTCCCCAATCTCACATGCGTATAGTTTATATGTTTTTTTTAACACCACTCATTTCCCTTCTCTTTGGTCCCCCCGCCCATTAACCCCTAAAAATCAACCCCTGTAATTCTTCGTGGCCTCAACGGACTGTTGGGTCTTTTTTATACAGTGCATACAATAAGCGTATATCACAGGAATATTGATATTCTGATATTGTCTTTCTACCAGCATTATTGGTGCCAAGTACTGTGTTGTTTTCCCAGAGGAGGGGAACTGAGAGAGAACCAGAGGTGTTGACTTGTCTCGAGATAGGACACTATTGTGTTAGCAAAAAGTGCCAAAATGGCCAATCTTGTCCTGTCTTTCTTTTCAGCCCCTTTCAAAGTATGTCTGTTTGATTGTTACTTTTGGTTCTTGTCTTTTGTGAAAAGATTTTTAAATATATAGATATATATAGTTATATACATGTGTACAAAGAAGAAACTATATAAATGGTTTGATCATTGGGGATCTATGCATGAATTATTTTTCAAGACGACGATGGGGGAAGTGTCAATGTGTTCACGTGTGTTCTGTTCCATCTGCATTTCATATTTCACAGCGTCATGTTTGTTTTTTAGCACGAATGAGAAACTGCAACAGATTTTACAGAAAAACAAATATGATAATTACACAATGATAAAACAACATATTGCTTGTCATCTCCCATCCTCACTAATTATTGTCTGCTTTTGCTATACAGACATGCTACCACATCATATTCACATTTATTCAACGCAGTTCGTCCGAAGCACTCGACCGAAGGAAACGAAACAGAAACATAGATCGCATTTGGAACCGCCTCTCCCTGCGCCTTTCTCGGTCTTACTCATTTCGGTCCCGCTCCGCAATCACCCGGCCAGAGGCCCCTGGGGCCTCACACGTAACTAGAGTTATCGGTGCCGCAGCTCTGCCTCCGAAAAATCCCGGCTGTCTACTGAGTCTTGGGGCCGCTGTCTCTCTTGTGAATCATTATAACAGACGAAGAAGAAACTACGTTCTATTCCTTGTATAGGTTATCGAGTTTCTCCTGTTGTGCTAAAAATAGTGCTCAACACAGAGAATAGGGTGCCATTTAGAACACACGGTTTAGTTGCCCCGGCCAAAAGAAGGGTCCTATGCTGCGTGCCTGGTTGTTGGACCAGCAGGTGGTGCTGTTGTTAACCACCAGGTGGAGCTGTTGTTAACCACCAGGTGGAGCTGTTATTAACCACCAGGTGGAGCTGTTATTAACCACCAGGTGGTGCTGTTGTTAACCACCAGGTGGAGCTGTTATTAACCACCAGCACCTGTGTGACTGGATCCTTGGCCTCTCTCCAATCTCTTAGTTCTCACTCTCCCTCTTTTCATCAGAAGATCTCTCTTGTTCTCTCCCGTCGTCTTCGCCTCTATTTCCAGCGTGTGATTATTTTGTTTGATGAGTGGCAGCAGAGTGTCTGTGTGTCCGGTGTGTGTGTCCGGTGTGTGTGTGTTCATGTCAGCCCAGCTTCTCGGGGGCATGGGTAATTACACCGCGGAGGGGATCGCGTGGGGAGACGGAGTGTACGGATGAGACAGTCCGACATTTTAATCTCAGAGAATCATCCCCACCGGGCCAAACCCCACTCTCAAATAGCTCTCCTCCGACTGATTTCACGCGCACTCGTCCATTCTTCATCTCATATCGTTCTCTCTGTCCTCTCATCCACCCTCTTTATTCAAGTCTTCTGTACACAAAATATTTAACTATGAACTGTAGCTACACGAATGTGAACCGTTGAGAGTAGACCTTCACTATGTATTGTAACTGTAACCTGCATCTCCTGAGTTCCCCTCCCAGTCCCCTCCCTCGGCCACTCCCCCAGCCCCTGTTTCTGTCCCCTTAGCTCTTTGGCTGTACTACGACCTGCAAGCACAGCGACTCGGGTTCTGGGGTTCTATCAGTCGGCCCAGATCACGTTCTAAGTTAATAGAACCAGAAGGGGTGCTGAGTAAGAGGAAAGGTGATCCGCTGTTGTTATTTATTTTATTTTTCCCCTCAGTTTTTGAAAAGGGAGCGTTACGTAACCATGGAGATTGTCTGTTGATAACGCCACCCCACGTCCGTCATGCTCCTATATTTCCAGCAGAGGGAGCTGGTGGCTTAATGTGACTGATCCCACCCAAAACAAACTGAATAGACGTCTCTGCTTGTGTTTCGCTTTAGATGTTTCCTTGGTTACTACTTCATGCCCCCTCAAAAGGATTGTGGAGGTCGAAGTGGGGGTGGGGGGAGGGGGTCAGTTCGGTGAGTGTATGGCGCATACAGTACCATCACACGGACATAACCGGGGCTGTGGCTTCAATCGGAAAACAGGAAGGAGGAGAAACCGGCCCACCGGATGTAACCGGCTTACCGGATGTAACCGGCCAACCAGGACATTGGACAGTCTGAGGGAGCGAGGGTTACGATCCGATACATTTGTCTTGTCAAGAGGTTTTGTGCCAATAGATCACATTCAACTATTTTCTACTTGTTCCAGTGAATAAGTGAATTGGAGAGCGATGGCACGGGGACACTACTAAAAGAACGGCGACAGATCCTATTTCCTTTTTTTCTCGGTTGTTTTCCTTGTCTATTTTATAAGCTTACCCAGTAGTGTCCCCGTTGTGACGTACGGGATCACCATGACAACCTTTTCCTCTGAACACTCTGAATGTGCGAGGGGGGGGGGGACGGTGTTGCATTACACACTGAGAGAGACACAAAGATGAGCAAAACTGTACATTTCTAAGTGTAAGAACAAACAAATATTTGTAAATATTACGTTTTGCTTTTTTCGTGTGTCTTTGTTCGAGTGAATGAATGAGACGACTTCCTTTGTGACTACGACAGAGACAACAGGTGTGCGTGTTGTGACGGGGGTCCCCAGCTAGCGTGGTGCTGTGTGCCATTTCAGTGTGACGCCGACGGATTCAGGAAAGACGCTTGCCACTTCTGCCTGGCCTGAGTTTTCGACATGGGATGTATCAGAATGGGTGCCGAGGGCAAGTCGATAGCGGACATTTAGGTCAGTCATGACCAGTTGTCTATGTAGCATCCTGACTAGGCAAGCGAACAGAGTAGCAGGGTTAGGAGCCCGTCTTCGGTCTTTGATTTTGGTCAAAGGGTCTCCCAGATTCCAATGGGACGAGCATTACGTCAGGCCTCTGTTAGCTGCGTACTACGCCAGCCTATCTGTTTGTTGACGCAGGATACCTTTTAAAGGTGTAATCTGTACCTCCCACTCTCCCCACGTTGAAACTACGAACATATCCAAGAAGCCAAGAAAGAACAAACCGAAATGGTCACGAGCTTCTTTTCGAAAGAGATGTTCGCAGGAGTCGGAATGCGCCTTTAAAAACAGCCTTGTGGTTTCTGGTGTCTGGATTCACATTCTGTTGACTCTAGTACTGTAGCGGTGCACCAGAACCGCTAGGGAACGGGGAAATGAGGGCTTTTTGCAACCTACGATGCCTACGGCTTAGCCTCGTCCCACAAGCTATTGTGTCGCCTGCCAACCCCTAAGGCCATTGTCAAGACTAGCAGTTGACCAGACAGCACAAACATATCTTGGACTAGGTTATATGTTATCCTCATCAGAAAGCACATACTGCAGTTCGGCCACATCGCCCTGAATACAACGTGTTGGTATAACGTGCGTCTTGTTAATGTCTTGTTCATTTAGGTTACAGCGCTATCTCCGCTAACTATAGGGAACGCAGCATAAGCTGTTGATACACCTACAATTTCCTTCCAGGTGGGAATTATGTGGTACGTGTGCGCTGCTTTGACTAGTGCACACCTAGCGGCAGGGCGGTTGAACTGCATATCAAGACACGCGTAGACCACGGGATGTGAGCGTAGGATAGAGGATAAAGCAGCGGCCCCGATATACATTTCTCAATCTGTAGTCTATGGTTGCATGGATGTAGCAGCCATTTAGAAGGATTGGGATGAAAATGCGACCCTGTTGTTTACAGTAAAATACGGGATGCTTTCAATGGCTGATTAAGCATTTAAGCCACTAAAGGTTAAACGCGGCGTGAGGATAATTACAAACGGTCAACATGTTGAAAATGTCAGTTTCCTGGTTCGGACTAACGCAGATTAGATGTGAGGGTATGTGATAGGGTGGCTACTTTTGTGTATGTACATAGATGTGCTCTATTTTGTTGTTGTTTTAGTTAGCACTTCAGAGGGAGCAAATATCTATAAAACTGTTCATATAAAATCATTTTAAAACAATTGAACCAACTAGAAAATCCATATTGGATTTTTGTGTATTTCTTGCACTCGGGCTAAGAAAGTATTTGTTTTTGGCACAAATCCAATGTGTTCATTTTTACCACATTAGTTGTTGAAGTATTATGAAGCAGATGTTAAAGTTTTATAGATTTGCCAGAGTGGCACTTTGTTAAACACTTGTTCTGAACTAAATGCGGCGGAACCTAACTATGTTTCATGGGCAGGATTTGGCTGCCTTTCTTTGTGACTAGGTGTTCAAAACAGAGAACGGTACACATACGCTATGGTCCACCTTATGGTCCACCTTATGGTCCACCTTATGGTCCAGTTAAACTGAAGCACATGACCTGACCCTAATCCTAACCCTGACCCTATCCCTGACATAATCCTAACCCTGACCCTATCCCTGACATAATCCTAACCCTGACCCTAAACCTGACCCTATCCCTGACATAATTCTAACCCTAATCCTGACATAATTCTAACCCTGACCCTATCCCTGGCATCATTCTAACCCTGACCCCAATCCTAACCCTGACCCTATCCCTGAACCTAACCCTATCCCTAACCCTGACCCCAATCCTAACCCTGATCATGACCCTGGGAAACCTACTGAGCTGGGTGTCAGTTAAGCCCACGTAACAACATCTGCACCTGTTGTCTTGTTTTCACTTTCTTTGTTCAATTCAGAAACCCAGGACTTGACCAAGAAAACATGTTAATAATGATTTTAAAAAAAGAAAGTTAAGTAAAAGTATATAAATAAGGTGATGATATTTCTGTTTACTTTAGAAGTTATGACACACTGTATGCTGTGATTCTGATCTGGGGAACATTAAAGACATTCATAGCCAGATTGTGGACTGTGCCTCGTCATTGACCTAATGCGCATGTTCAATCATAACAGAATATTACAATTTTAGTTTTTATTCTATTTTGAGGTATGATTTTTATATATATAACAAAAAATGCATATTACTATTCCGTTTTAGAAAGTACTGCATACAGAGAAAAAAATAGATAAGCAAACTTGAGTATGTTTATTGAAATAAATTGAGAGTGTATATATATATATATATATATATATATATATATATATATATTGTGTCAGTATAGGTATTTAACATTCCAAGGGAACAGCTTTATTTTGAAACATTTACTGTGAAGAGGTCAGAGCAGAGCTGTAGTACTCGAGACCGGTCTCGGTCTCGAGACCGGTCTCGAGACCACTTTTTTAAGGTCTCGGTCTCGTCTCGGTCTCGGTTACATTTGGACTCGGTCTCGACTCGGTCTCGGACAGTAAGGACTCGTAAATTCTTCCGAGACCAGCCGAGACCAGCGTAGAAATTATCGCCCACAATTGTTTCTAGAAAAATATTTAAGTATGACATGTAGAGGCTGTATTTCCATTGGCTGTATTTCGTCCAGAGTCAGACTGTTTTTTTCTCATGTGGCTTATCCCGCCAATGGCTATCTACTTTTGAAGAAAAGCCCACCCCCAGCGTCGCTAGAGCGTGCACCCATTCACGTAAATACTTCAATCTTAAACATATGCTCGATCATGTCGGCACAATCAGCCAATATATTCGTTTTGCCTATATTCAGTACATTGAGCACAAATAAATAATTTGTCCGAAAACACACAGCGGTTAGTAATTAAAATACATACATAATGTTGAAAAGCTACAGCCGACGTCCTTCCATGACTTTTCCTAAATACGTGCATTTTACCTTGTCCCGTTTTCAGAATTGCAAAATCACAAACCGAACAATATATAAAACTACTATTTACATGTTTTTTGATACCTAAACTGCCTTCCTGTCGCCAAAATCCCACGCCGCTGGGCGTTGGTACCCTAATTGCGGTACCCATTGCGGTACCCAGACACCGATCACACTTCACTGAGCCTATATGGTTGAATGGGCGATACACAGACAAATACTACGAGAACACATATAGACAATAGTCTGATTGGCTTGGTTGAACTACAAAAAAAGAGGTACGTTTATAAAGAAATATGTTTCACTAAATAAACAGAACGAATTCCGCCAAATACATACAGCCCCATTCATGTGTCATGCGCCTATTGCACTCAATAATTAATAACGAATGAACCACAGTGTATTCATATAGCCTACAAGAGACTTCAACAAAATATTGTTTTGTATCGAAATTAAACGAATATAAACAATAAATATTAATAGGCTATGTTAGATAGCTTTCGTGGACTGTATTCACTTATAGGGTCTCAAGGTGTTCTCTCCCGTGTGCCGGTAAGAGCACAGAAACAAACCAAGGTGTGCCAGTTGACTTCTTTAATTTGTAGTTATAACTTGCTTGTAGAAATACAAATTCACATGGGTTGGTCTATGTAATGCATAAGTAGATGTGGTCTGAAACAGTAAATCAAATACATTAATAACCTAGCATGTAGAAAATCTAAATAGAGACTAATCTTAATGGTAACATCACTGATAAACATATACCATGTTACTGGCATCACAACATGAACATTTATATTACTAAATAACAAGTTGCCCAAATACACCTTATCAATTGCAATATGTTCAACGTCCAACCGGATCATTAATTACATCCGTAGAAATGCGAGTAGTGTAAATGAAACATTACGAAAATACATGCCCATCATATATACGAAGACTAACATAGGCACCCGTGACGCGCTACTATCTTGCGCATAAATGGAATGAAAACATTCACCATCGTATTAGTCAACGTACTTACAGAGAGGTAAATAATATGTACTCACATTCACATACGGACGCACACCAACTTAAACCGAATGCAAAAACTCCAACTCTTAAAAGGCTGCACATAAATCACCTGCCTCCCTTCATATCCTATTCTCTAAACACGGAAAAAGGGTCCATAACGCATTGCGCTCCGAACAGTCCATAAACAACTTCCTCAATCCCATGATCCTTTTGTACAGCCGCCCCCAAATTGCAATGCCAATTTGCTCCTGAAGGGCTAGACTTTCTGGACCGGGTCTGTTGTAGGTCCACTGTCTGGAATGGCGGGAAGGGCTACCAGTCGGGCAACAGGACGTGTGTAAGTCTTACCCTTTATCTCGACTTCTGCGGACCTAACATGCCCGTCTGCACTAGTATGAACTTTAATGACCCGACCGATAGGCCAGAGAGCTCTTGGTAACTGGGGGTCTACCAACATAACCACCACATTCTCCTTGAGGTCGGCAGGGCTGGTGTGCCATTTCTGGCGTACCTGTAGACTGGGTAGGTAATGCCTGATGTAGCTAGACCAGAAGTGGTCCGATAAAACTTGGCTGTGTCTCCATTGGCGCTTACATAGGATCTCAGACTCCGGGTACACTACCTGGGGAAGGGAACCATCAAGGCGACCCATTAACAGGAGATTTGGAGTCACGGGGTCCAAGTCGGTGACATCCGAAGACACATAGCCCAAAGGCTTCGAGTTAAGGATACCCTCCACCTCAATGAAGACCGTCCTCAGCACCTCTTCTGCAACTGGTTGGGCTCCCACCGTAGTATACAAGGCAGTTTTCACAGAACGAATCTCCCTTTCCCAGACTCCTCCGAAGTGTGGTGAAGCAGGCGGGTTGAAGTGAAACGAGACCTTTTGCCCTGCAAGCTGTGCCTGCAGGTCTGGGGATAAATCCTTGAATGCTTCGTGCAGCTCTCTTTCTCCTCCACGGAAGTTCGTTCCTTGGTCCGAGAATATCTCAGAGGGTGTCCCCCGGCGGGCAATGAATCTCCGGAAAGCCATCAGGAAGGAATCGGTACTTAGGTTGTTCAAGATATCCAGGTGGACTGCCCTTGTGGTTAGACATTTAAATATGATCCCCCATCTCTTCTCAAGCCTCCTTCCCAACTTAACCTGAAAGGGCCCGAAGCAGTCTGTTCCTGTGGAGTAGAAGACTGGCTTGCAAAGACGTTGTCGTGCTGCTGGTAGGTCAGCCATCTTGGGAACCACCGGTCGGGACTTCCATCGACGACAGTCCGTACAGCTATGCTGAAAGCGCCGGATGGCTTCTCTACCACGGAGAATCCAGAACGTTCTGCGCATCTCAGCGAACACTCTCTCAGGGCCCGGGTGGCACAGGCGGCTGTCGTAATCCTTTATTAGGAGTCTGGTGAAGTGGTGAGTTGGGTCAAGGACGATAGGGTGAGCTGTAGCATAATCTAGGTTCTCGGCTCGGCGTAACCTACCACCAACTCGGATGAGCTCTCCGGTATCATCCAGCTCCGGGGCTAAGGTGAGTAGGCGGCTACTGGTGCCAACAGCCTTACCGGCCTTAAGTAGGCGCAGCTCGTCGGGGAAACACTCTTGTTGGATTCTCCTGAAGATATGAGCCTCTGCTTCCCTATAGTCTTCAGCTTTAGGGTCGCCACCTTGGCTTGCCGCCCCATGTAGCTCTCGCGTCGTGACTTCTAAGAGTTCCTTCCAGGTAGTACACTGTATCTCGTCGGAGCCTTGAGGATTTGGAGACACCGAAGTGTGACCACAGAATGCTGATTTCCGTAATTCAGCAGTATCTTCTTCAGTGCCAGTATGTGGCATTACCGGCCACTGCTCTAAGTCTTGCAGAAGGAATGGTGGTCCCTGGCTCCATCTGTTGGGCTTCGCGAGATCCTGCAGGGTTTTGCCTCTCGTAATGTCATCTGCAGGGTTCCTAGCCGAATCGACGTAACGCCAGGCTTGACAGTTGGTAAGCTCTTGGATCTCGGCCACTCTGGTTCCCACAAAAACTTTGAAGCGACACGACTCTGATTGCAACCATGTTAGGACAGTGGTTGAATCTGTCCACAGCGTAGTCTTGTCGATCTTCAAGGTAAGCTCTTTCTCTAACAACTTGGCCAGCTGTGCTCCTGTAACTGCTGCGCAGAGTTCTAGCCTTGGCATGGAATGCAGTTGCTTAGGAGCGACCCTAGACCTAGCCATAATGAAGGAGAGGTGGAGCTTCCCATTACTGTCTTCGGTTCTCATGTAGGCGACGGACCCGTAGGCCTTCTCTGAAGCATCACAGAACACATGGACTTCTCGGATGACGTTTGAGCGATCTACTTGCTTTGGTTCGTAGCACCTAGGCAGGTTGATGCTTGTAGAGACTGCAATTCCTCTTCCCAGGAGTTCCAAGCCTGTAGAAGATCCAGAGGAAGGAGCGGGTCATCCCAGTCCCGACGTTTATCCCACAGCCGCTGTACCAACACTTTGGCTCGGGTAGTATACGGGAGGATAAACCCAAGGGGGTCGTACTGGCTGGCGAGAACTTTATATATATTCCGCATGGTCGGCGTACCGTATTTCACCGCTCGATGTTTATAGCCTAAGGTGTCTGTTGGGCAGTGCCAACTGAGCCCCAATGTGGATTCTGGCTGTTCTTCCTTCTCTTGTGTAATCCACAGTTCAAGGCTGTCGGATCTGGCTTCCTTGGGAAGATGGCTGACTACGCTCTGGTCGTTGCTTGCCCATTGACGTAACTCAAATCCGCCAGATTTCAGGATATTTCGGAGCTTATCCACCAATTGTCTAGCTTCTGCTGGACTCGGCAAGCTCTGGAGACAGTTATCCACGTAGAAGCATCTCTCCACGGAAACCCGCACATCCTCCCCAGGTTCGCTGTTTTCTGCGACGTGACGCTGAAGGGCAAGGTCGCGCAGCACGGGCTGCAAGTGGTTCCGAAGGGAAGTACTTGCCACTCGAATACGTCAGGGGTTCCTCCTTCTCCTGGCGCCACAGGAAACGCAGCAACGGCCTATCTTCGGGCAATAGTTGGACTTGATGAAACATCCCTTTGATGTCTCCACTGATCCCAACCGCGTGCTCACGAAAGCGAAGCAGTACTCCTAGTAGTGAGGCTCCCAACGGGGGCCCAGGTAGGAGAGAGTCATTCAGGTTCTGATTGTTGAATTGGTATGAGCAGTTGAACACAATGCGGTTCTTTCCATTATGGCTCACCATGTGGTGGGGAATATACCACGATTCGCTCTCTTGAGTGGGCGTATCCGGGCCCAACTTCTTAATGGAACCTGCCTGTGCTAACTTCTCCATCTCTATTCTGTAAGCTGCAGCTTTCTCTGGATCCTTGGCAAGCCTCCTCTCTGTGCTTCTAAGGCTGGGGATCACCGCTTCCCTTGGCGCTTGGAAGCGAGGCATGTCTTTCTTACGCAATAGCGGGGTGGCGTAGCGGAGCACGCCATCTATGTCAACCCGTATGGTTTTCGCCGAGCAGGCTGATGGCTTCCTGGTCTTGCTTTGATCGAGTCACTTCCTTCTCGTTCCTAAAGGGTAGTGTGTCAACCTGCCAGAGCTTCTCGACATTTCTGAGCAGTTCCTCACTTGGCGGTATGATAGAGGTCTGTAGGCACTGACGTGGCCGTAAAGGGTGATCCGTGAATCTGACCGGACCTTGTAGCATCCATCCTAGTCTAGTCTTGATGGCTGCTGGTCCGCCCTTGAGGCCTAACCTTACTGGTTCTATCGGGTTAATCAGGTGGGGGTGATCTGCCCGATAAGGATTAAGGGTCTGGCGTTGGTAAACGACTGTAATGGAATACCAACCAGGTGTTTGTACCTCTTCTGGAGGCTAGCCACCGGGTAGGTGTGGTCGGCTAGCCCGATTCGAGATGCTGTGAATGCCCCACTTATCGGGAAAGTGGTCTTGGGCTGGCAAGCTGGAGAGATACGGAAGGAGACTGATGAGCCTTTAAGGGTCTGGATGTCCTGTCGAATAGTTCTGAGAGCCAGTTCTTCTGGGTTGCCCTGTATTCCGAGCTTCTGTGCAGCCTCTGGGGAGAAGCATGGTGCGCTCCGACCCGTCGTCTAGGATAGCGTAAGTATCTAGGGTCCGGTTCCCATGGTACAAAGTCACCCTTGCCACTTTCAACAGGACACGGTTGCAGTCGACTGGTCGTTCTAGGTAAAGGACCTCTGTGGCTGTGTTAACCAGGCAGCTCTCTTCCTTAGCCGCCTCCTTTGGGGGCCTGATGTTGACTTCGTGGAGGACCTGTAGGTGAGTTCCTTGGCATATACCACAGGGCTTCTTCAGGTGGCACTGAGAGGCCTGGTGGTCTCTTCCGCAACGCCAGCACTTCTTATTGGTCTTTATCCATTCTGTTACCTTTTCCTTGTTGAGCGACTGTATTGCTGAGCACTGGTTGAGATAGTGCTCTGAGTTGTTGCAATAAGGACAGTATGGTTTTGCTCTGCCCTTCTTGTCAGTGGTTAAGCGATAGGCTACTGAGGGAGCTACTGCGTTCTCTTGGTGCGTTTTAGTCCCGTGCAGGATGGAAACGTCCGCTTTCCTGGCGCACTTCCAGTTTTGGTCCAGGCTTTTCTCTCCATACTTTGCCAGGTGATTGGCTGTCGTAGTCTTGGCACCAGCTCTCATACTTCAACCATTCGGAGAACTCCAGCAAAGTGTATGTAGTACCCGGTTTGTGAAACATGCGACGACGGAAATCGGATCTCATCTCCGGGGGTAGCTTGCTGAGTAAGCGTGCCACATGCGATCCACACCTAAGCTCGATGTCGCCTTCTTGTCCTAGGGTTCGGAGCATTCCCACTAATGATTGGATCTTCAATGCAAACTTCTCAAAGCCAGCCGTATCTCCTCGACGTACATCTGGTGAGTCCATGACGCTGGCTATTTTCTTTAGGGCAACATGGTGTGGCTGACCAAACTTTTCAGTTAGGGCTGCCATGGTGTCGGAGTAGGGTGTTGTGGAGTTGAGGAATGAGTCGGCCACCAGGCAGGCCTCTTCTAGCTTAAGGTGATCTGCAAGGATCTGGTACTTAAAGCGTTCATTCCCGTCTGGGGGCAGGAGGTTCTCTAAGGCAATCTTTAGGCGAGCAAACTCACTCGGGTCTCGGCTGCTAAAGTTGGGGATAGTTGGCCTCGGCCCTCTGTAGGTTTGTGGTGTGTTGTAGGCGGGGCCTATGCACCACTGAGGTTGGGGTTCTGGCCTAGATGGAAATGAAGCATGTATAGGACGAGGGACCTGGTACTCTACTGTTCTTTGACGGGCGGTGTCTGGCGGTCCAAAGGCCGCCACAGGAGGGTCAGGCCTAGCTGGGATAAACCTCTGGCCTGCTGTGCCAGAGTAGTGCTGTGGAGGCGCTTCACTAACCTGCTGGAGGGGTTGGCTATAGCCCCCATATTGGTGGTTTAGCCCTCTCGGGTGTTGCCAAGTGTGGCCTGGAGCGTTTACCGCTTGTGTTTGGCTTGGTTTAGCTACCACCGGGATTGCTTGGTCCCTTATGACTTTAAGCTCACCCATCATCCTGTTGAGGAGTTCAACTACTTGTTCCCCTTCCTGTTGCTTTGGTCTCACTTCTGTAGGCCATGGTGGTGGTTCAGGCCACTTGCTATATTCCTCCTCATTGTACTCTTCTTCGCTCTCATTCGACCCTTCTTCCGAAACAGAAGGGGAATAGATGGTGGAAGGGTTGAGTCGAACCATGTGGTTTGGGCTGGCGGTTGTCGGGTGGACTTTGCGGGGTGTAGTGGTTCCCCGTTGCATCCGAGTGTGGATGGAGGCTGGAGGCCTTATCCATTAACTTCCTCATTTCATACTTAACTCTCTCTAGTTCAGCCATTTGTCCTGTTATGGCTAGTCGGGTTGAATGCAACTTGTTGTTTTCGTAGCGGATCATATCTAGCTCTGCTTGATGATCTGCCGACTTCTTCCAGTGTTCCCAATGAGGCGTGGCTTCTCTGATCTCCTCGTTGTGCTGGCCCCCCTCCCCCTCTGCCGGCTGTGGGCTAGCTGCATTTCTGGGCCATATCCTCCATGGTGATGGCTTGGGTTGTCCCATTGTGGGACGGCATCCCACTGAGCCTGGTAGGTGGGCGGAGTCAGACGCAACGAAGTGAAGGAGTCCATCTTGGCTGCTCTTTCTTGGTGAGAATACTGTTCCTCTTGGCGCTCAGGTGAGTTATGCTCTACTACGCTATGGTATGGCGAAAGGTGCGGTCTATGGTTCTCATAGCTGACCTCGTAATCATGGAGATGTTGTGGGGGACGCGTCTGGCGTCGCGGACGGGCTTCTCGTGCGTCAGCTTCACTGGCATAATACTCTTCCATCTTGATCCGGGAGGAAACACGTGAGATCCGGCCCGAAGGACCAAATGTTAGATAGCTTTCGTGGACTGTATTCACTTATAGGGTCTCAAGGTGTTCTCTCCCGTGTGCCGGTAAGAGCACAGAAACAAACCAAGGTGTGCCAGTTGACTTCTTTAATTTGTAGTTATAACTTGCTTGTAGAAATACAAATTCACATGGGTTGGTCTATGTAATGCATAAGTAGATGTGGTCTGAAACAGTAAATCAAATACATTAATAACCTAGCATGTAGAAAATCTAAATAGAGACTAATCTTAATGGTAACATCACTGATAAACATATACCATGTTACTGGCATCACAACATGAACATTTATATTACTAAATAACAAGTTGCCCAAATACACCTTATCAATTGCAATATGTTCAACGTCCAACCGGATCATTAATTACATCCGTAGAAATGCGAGTAGTGTAAATGAAACATTACGAAAATACATGCCCATCATATATACGAAGACTAACATAGGCACCCGTGACGCGCTACTATCTTGCGCATAAATGGAATGAAAACATTCACCATCGTATTAGTCAACGTACTTACAGAGAGGTAAATAATATGTACTCACATTCACATACGGACGCACACCAACTTAAACCGAATGCAAAAACTCCAACTCTTAAAAGGCTGCACATAAATCACCTGCCTCCCTTCATATCCTATTCTCTAAACACGGAAAAAAGGGTCCATAACGCATTGCGCTCCGAACAGTCCATAAACAACTTCCTCAATCCCATGATCCTTTTGTACAGGCTAACTACAAATGGGCGATAAATGAAATTACTCATGCACACAGAAGGACGTGGGACATACATAAGTCCGGGGGGCATACGGCAGAAAGAGCATAAAACTGGAACGGTTATGGTCCGATCTATATGAAACTGAACCCGTTTTGGTCCGATCTTTATTAAACTGGAAGGGTTTTGGTCTGATCTATATGAACACTGTGCGCAGTTCAACCGGGTTAGTTTGCTGCTGTCTCATGTGCACTCGTAACAATAATGAACACTGTGCGTAGTGCAACCGGTTCGTTTGCGTGTCCTGCTCAAGCAGACAAACAACTGAAGCTGCGTGCCTGTGGACGGATAAATAATTATAAATAGATTTGTTTATCGGCCAATCATGCGCAAATCATTTGATTGCAAGTCGCTTGTGATCTAAAATGTGTTAGCATTTACTACATCAACATAGGACATACAGTTTGATGGATTTTCATTTATTCGATTTTTAGAAATTTTAATATCATAGCCTGTGCATTTTAAAATCATGGTTTTATTTTCGTATTTTATGTTTACATAAGACAATAAATAGGCCTAGATACTCTTTTAATAAAATTCATTTAATTCAGGATGACAACACAGTAGATGATCTGATGCTGTTGGTCAAGTGTTTTTTTACATTGGTCATTGGACCAAAAACATGTCATATTATTTAGTGTTGATATGACTGGTCTCGGTCTCGGCCCCCTTTGGTATCGGTCTCGTCTCGGTCTCGGCCACCTTCGGTCTCGGTCTCGTCTCGGTCTCGGCCCCCTTCGGTCTTGGTCTCGTCTCGGTCTCGGCCCCCTTCGGTCTCGGTCTCGTCTCGGTCTCGCTTTAGGTGGTCTCGAGCACAGCTCTGGGTCAGAGTGCTTTTCTTCTAGGCAGAGATCTTCCTCGATTCAATGTCTGGGTTCCTTTGCCCATCTTAAACTTTTCTTTTTATTGGGCAATCTGAAATATGGGTTTTTCTTTCCCTACAATTTGCTGTTTTGATAGACAAAAACATGTTGCATTGCAACAGACACATTGACGAAAATTGAAAAAATTCAATTTTAGGTTTTTAAAAATCTATAGAATGTTGATGATAGAGCAGCACTTCCTGATAACAGTAAAGTTGTTTTTTTATCAAAAAGTTTGAAATGGGTCAAAGCTATTGAGCAAAATATGCTAAGACGTTTTTTTAAAACAACGACATCTCCAAGTTGTCCCAGATATTTGAATGGTAGTGTATATATTTCTTAAGGATAAAATACTGGTTGTGTTTTGGGCCAAGTATAGCGGATTGTCACAACCCAGGTGAGGTGTACATCAGGAAGAATGGAGTCAGGCACAGGGTCAGCTAGTGGTTGGTTTGTATTCTTAATACTTGATAAAACATTTATTTAATATTTAATCTTATTAATTGATAAAAAAAAACTACAAATAAACATTGAAGGACCCCTACTTTCAACTTCCCAGTGGTATCAGAAATGTTCCACTAGGTTTCGTTTCAACCTTGTGTTGGAGCTCAGCCCAATTTAACCCTGGGTTACAGACAGATGATTTGAAAGACTCCAGAAATACACACGGATATATGTATATATATGTATGTATCATATATTTCTGCATAATACAATGTATTTCAAAGACATTTTAATTTTTCTATTTAATGAACAGGAAAACGTTTCTAAATCACTCCTCTCAGGTTTCCATTCCAGTAAAATGAAACAGAAAGAAAAGCGTAGCTGGATAGAATAAACCAAATAATGACCAATACATATGTCAAGTCATTACATTGGAATAAAACGTGTAATATTGTTATTGGTGAGTACACGTATGTATACATAATTTACATAAAAGGTTATGTGTTTCCATGAATGTTACGAAATACGATTAAACATATTAGCTGTAGTCATCCAGGTGAATGGTTCAGCCCAGTTTTATAAATAACAGATGGGGGTGTCCTTTCCGACAGGGACTTTCTGACTTCCAGTAGATTCTAGATGTCATCTGGCGGTGAGTACTGACTTTGGTTTATCAACAGAAATGTTTTGCATTTCAGAATGAGAATGCAACGCCTCTGGTAGTTTACGCATTATCTGCTGATTTAAACCCCTACATATCTACTGACTGCAAACGTTTTATGCTGTGACATTTTCCCCACTGCGGTGAAGTTAGCTTTATATTCAAGATTCGGACTTTGATCGTCAATACCGCATAAACGAAACCTGCTATAAACAAACACATTCTGAATCTGCTGTCGATAGAGAACAATCACCACTCCATGTTTTCTCTTCTGCGTTCAGTTTTCAAAAGACGACTCTACATGTCTAAGGCAGATTCTCCGTGTGTTCTCAGTTAAGGGCGCGTGTTAAAAGTGCACAGCTAATGTATTTTTTACTGGTAGACGACAATTGCATTGATTTTAGATTTTAAAAATCTAAAGAATGTTGATGATAGAGCAGCACTTCCTGATAACAGTAAAGTTGTTTTTTTATCAAAAAGTTTGAAATGGGTCAAAGCTATTGAGCAAAATATGCTAAGACGTTTTTTTAAAACAACGACATCTCCAAGTTGTCCCAGATATTTGAATGGTAGTGTATATATTTCTTAAGGATAAAATACTGGTTGTGTTTTGGGCCAAGTATAGCGGATTGTCACAACCCAGGTGAGGTGTACATCAGGAAGAATGGAGTCAGGCACAGGGTCAGCTAGTGGTTGGTTTGTATTCTTAATACTTGATAAAACATTTATTTAATATTTAATCTTATTAATTGATAAAAAAAAACTACAAATAAACATTGAAGGACCCCTACTTTCAACTTCCCAGTGGTATCAGAAATGTTCCACTAGGTTTCGTTTCAACCTTGTGTTGGAGCTCAGCCCAATTTAACCCTGGGTTACAGACAGATGATTTGAAAGACTCCAGAAATACACACGGATATATGTATATATATGTATGTATCATATATTTCTGCATAATACAATGTATTTCAAAGACATTTTAATTTTTCTATTTAATGAACAGGAAAACGTTTCTAAATCACTCCTCTCAGGTTTCCATTCCAGTAAAATGAAACAGAAAGAAAAGCGTAGCTGGATAGAATAAACCAAATAATGACCAATACATATGTCAAGTCATTACATTGGAATAAAACGTGTAATATTGTTATTGGTGAGTACACGTATGTATACATAATTTACATAAAAGGTTATGTGTTTCCATGAATGTTACGAAATACGATTAAACATATTAGCTGTAGTCATCCAGGTGAATGGTTCAGCCCAGTTTTATAAATAACAGATGGGGGTGTCCTTTCCGACAGGGACTTTCTGACTTCCAGTAGATTCTAGATGTCATCTGGCGGTGAGTACTGACTTTGGTTTATCAACAGAAATGTTTTGCATTTCAGAATGAGAATGCAACGCCTCTGGTAGTTTACGCATTATCTGCTGATTTAAACCCCTACATATCTACTGACTGCAAACGTTTTATGCTGTGACATTTTCCCCACTGCGGTGAAGTTAGCTTTATATTCAAGATTCGGACTTTGATCGTCAATACCGCATAAACGAAACCTGCTATAAACAAACACATTCTGGATCTGCTGTCGATAGAGAACAATCACCACTCCATGTTTTCTCTTCTGCGTTCAGTTTTCAAAAGACGACTCTACATGTCTAAGGCAGATTCTCCGTGTGTTCTCAGTTAAGGGCGCGTGTTAAAAGTGCACAGCTAATGTATTTTTTACTGGTAGACGACAATTGCATTGATTTTAGATTTTAAAAATCTAAAGAATGTTGATGATAGAGCAGCACTTCCTGATAACAGTAAAGTTGTTTTTTTATCAAAAAGTTTGAAATGGGTCAAAGCTATTGAGCAAAATATGCTAAGACGTTTTTTAAAACAACGACATCTCCAAGTTGTCCCAGATATTTGAATGGTAGTGTATATATTTCTTAAGGATAAAATACTGGTTGTGTTTTGGGCCAAGTATAGCGGATTGTCACAACCCAGGTGAGGTGTACATCAGGAAGAATGGAGTCAGGCACAGGGTCAGCTAGTGGTTGGTTTGTATTCTTAATACTTGATAAAACATTTATTTAATATTTAATCTTATTAATTGATAAAAAAAAACTACAAATAAACATTGAAGGACCCCTACTTTCAACTTCCCAGTGGTATCAGAAATGTTCCACTAGGTTTCGTTTCAACCTTGTGTTGGAGCTCAGCCCAATTTAACCCTGGGTTACAGACAGATGATTTGAAAGACTCCAGAAATACACACGGATATATGTATATATATGTATGTATCATATATTTCTGCATAATACAATGTATTTCAAAGACATTTTAATTTTTCTATTTAATGAACAGGAAAACGTTTCTAAATCACTCCTCTCAGGTTTCCATTCCAGTAAAATGAAACAGAAAGAAAAGCGTAGCTGGATAGAATAAACCAAATAATGACCAATACATATGTCAAGTCATTACATTGGAATAAAACGTGTAATATTGTTATTGGTGAGTACACGTATGTATACATAATTTACATAAAAGGTTATGTGTTTCCATGAATGTTACGAAATACGATTAAACATATTAGCTGTAGTCATCCAGGTGAATGGTTCAGCCCAGTTTTATAAATAACAGATGGGGGTGTCCTTTCCGACAGGGACTTTCTGACTTCCAGTAGATTCTAGATGTCATCTGGCGGTGAGTACTGACTTTGGTTTATCAACAGAAATGTTTTGCATTTCAGAATGAGAATGCAACGCCTCTGGTAGTTTACGCATTATCTGCTGATTTAAACCCCTACATATCTACTGACTGCAAACGTTTTATGCTGTGACATTTTCCCCACTGCGGTGAAGTTAGCTTTATATTCAAGATTCGGACTTTGATCGTCAATACCGCATAAACGAAACCTGCTATAAACAAACACATTCTGGATCTGCTGTCGATAGAGAACAATCACCACTCCATGTTTTCTCTTCTGCGTTCAGTTTTCAAAAGACGACTCTACATGTCTAAGGCAGATTCTCCGTGTGTTCTCAGTTAAGGGCGCGTGTTAAAAGTGCACAGCTAATGTATTTTTTACTGGTAGACGACAATTGCATTGATTTTAGATTTTAAAAATCTAAAGAATGTTGATGATAGAGCAGCACTTCCTGATAACAGTAAAGTTGTTTTTTATCAAAAAAGTTTAAATGGGTCAAAGCTATTGAGCAAAATATGCTAGAAGTGAATTTAGAGCTGAATTAAAAATGTAAAACATTTTGAAAATCAAAAAAATGGTGATGATAGAGCAGCACTTGCTGAACATACAAAAGTTGTTTTGATTCCAAAAGGTTTAAATGGGTCAAAGCTATTGAGCAAAATATGATAGAAATTGGCTTTAAAAAATATTTTTTTTTAAAGTGTAATAAAATGTTTTGCTAAACTACAGAATGTTGATGGTAGAGACGCCGTTCCTGATGATACAGAAAGTTTTGGCCAAAATATTTTTACAAAAGAAAAATGGTAAGCTACTGCCTTTTTTTATAAAAATTAACAGACGGTGCATTATTAAGATGGTGCCTTAACCCTCAACTGTAGTTAACGCATGTTCGCGTTATTTTCAACTAAATACGATACATATGAAACCAATATAGAAAAACAAGTTATGTTGCTTGTTCTCTATCGACAGCAGATTCAGAATATGTAATTAGTTTGTTTATTGAAGGTGTCAATCATGATCACTCCAGTATTTTCCCTTTTCCCTCCATATTTTTCTTGTAATTGTGTGGTCTATGCATTTCTTTTTGGGATTTAGTCGTTAGGAAAATTAATAAAAAATATAAAAATTTTTGCATATGGTGGTTGGCTCTTTATACTTGCAACAGTTTTTCTAAAATTCGATTTTTTACAATATTTTGTCTTGCTTGCAGTATCATAATATAACACAATATATTGAATTGTAACCCCTGTATCATGATACGTATGGTATCGCCAGATTCTTTGGGTGATTATTTAGATAAAACTCCATGTGTTTAGTCTGTTGTGAAAAAATACTGTGGTACTCTATTGCAGAGAAGGGTGGGGATTTGGATTGGAGGAGGTCAAAGGATGCTGAAGACAGCCTGCAAATGGACATTTCCTCAGATGAAGAGGTAGGGGGCACTGTTGTGCGTTTTTTGTCTCAAATGTAATTATCAGAATCAGGTTTATTTCAAAGTTTGTTTACACATACAAAGAATTTGTTCTGACCCATAGCTGCAACATTTAGGACACACATTGTTTTACATACATGAACAGTGCAAATAAAGCAAAGAGCAGACAAGTGCAAGTTCCTTAGGCTCACAGCCCTGGGGAAGAAGCTGTTCTTGTGATGGGATGTTTTGGTCTTGATAAAGCGTAGCCGTCTAGGGGAGATTTCTGAATTGTCCGATATCCGGATGGGAGGGGTTTGCCTCAATCTTTGCTGCCTGCCTCAGTGACCTGACTTTAAACAGGTCCATAAGAGACAGCAGCTTGCATCCTATTATCCGCTCTGCTGAGCGGATGGTGCGTTGCAGTCTGTCTTTGTTCTTGGCGGTGGCTGCAGTGTACCAAACGGCGATTAATGAGGTTAGGATGTACTCAATGATGGCTGTGTAGGCCATTAATCATCATGGACGTTGGCAGTTTGTACTTTTGAGCTGCCGCAGGCACTACAGTACAGGTGATGTTTAGCTCCCACTTGAGGTCCTGGGCAATGGTGTTGCCCAGGAAGCAAAAAGTGTCAATTAAGTTGACAGGGAATCCCCCCAGGACAATGGGACAAAGGTCAGCAGGGCTTCTCCTAAAGTGAACTCTCATTTTCACTGTCTTTAGAGCATTGAGCTCCAAGTTGTTGAGACAGCACCAGGACACTCGTTGGTCAATTTCCCCCCTCTAGGCGGTTTCGTCCCCATCAGAGATGAGACCAATGAAAGTGGTGTCATCTGCGAACTTCAGGATTTTGACAGAGTGGTGACTGAAGGTGCAGTTGTTTGTGTTTATGGAGAAGAGAAGAGGTCACAGGACGCAACCTTGAGGGGAGCCAGTGCTGATGGTCAGAGGGTCTGATAGGTGTTTCCCCAACCTCCTGTTGGAGACAAAAGTATATGATCCATTTGCAAGTGCACACAGGCACTCCCATGGTGGAGAGCTTATCCTGGAGAAGGGCTGGGATGATGGTGGAGGACTTGAAGCAGGCTGGGACGCTGCGGATTAGGACAGTTGTAAATTAATTTATAAGATATCATAAACACAGTTGACTTCTGATATTGTGAGTGGATTAGAAATGCCATGCAGGTGCTCCCCAGCTGTAGAGGGTAGTTTATGTATTTATTCTAGGATTCTAAAAGACATCCCATAACTGCATATTGTGTAGCATGCTATACATTGTAACTTATTCACTTGGCCTTGTGGGCCTACTGGGCTCTTGCACAAGCCAAACTTAGCCATACATGAGCAGGTTTTTGCCTGCTTTACCGGAACACATCCTGCAGCTAGTGATGGCTGGCCACACAACATCATGCCCCCTTGATCCTATTTCCTCATCTCTTCTCCAGGCAGGAGAATAATTTTTTCCTTTACTGCATATGAGTGTACTTCACAAATTAATATTATTTCCATATTTTAAAGGGCTTTCACGATGCCAGTGATCAATTCCTTGACTTTGAAGAAGTTGGGGACTCTCAAACAGCATCCGTGAATGGTCTGGTGACCAGACAAACTCAATCAAAAGATGCTGCTCCAGAAGGTACAGCAATCATTTTTGTAGAATTCGTTAAAAGTGATCTCTGAATTATTAGCAACCCTACTTACTTAATGTAAGTCACAATGAACAATATGTATTGATATACGTATGTTTTTTAGCATGTGTTCCAGAATTCATTGTTAGATATTGGTTATATTCTGATGATGATAAACAACAACGTGTTTTTTTGCTATTCTCTTTTGCTCATCATAACTGAGAGTGCGAATAATTCTCAAGAGCTTTGCATCAAGATATTTTTTTAATGGATCCATTGACAACCAAATGGGTAATATAAGAAACCGTGTTTTCCTTTCCTCGACAGAAAACAACCTACAGACTTTACTGCAGGATCTGGGATTGGAGCGACACTTTCCAGAAAAACTGGACTTGAGCACCGTGCTGCAGATTGATGAGAAGACTGTGACAGATGAGCCTGATAGATCTCTTTCTGCCCTGCCATGGACTTTTCTAAAGAGGTTAATGATGATTAATGTAACTGCTAGGAGTGTGAAATGTACCCCAAATGAGACCGGTTGCGATTCTTCATTTTGCAACACAGACCTGGATATAGATGGTCTGCTTGATAATCAGGACTCTAGTACGTTAGTGAACCCTTTAGACATCGTGACCGCTCTTTTTCTGTGCTCAAACAGTTTTCTCCAGCAAGAAATGGTCCTGAAAATGTCTATGTGTCAGTTTTCCGTGCCTCTGCTTCTTCCCAATTGTGACACTGAAAGGTGTACGCTCACACTTTGGGCCTTGAGAGACATCGTCAAGAAGTTCCGACCCCATTCATTGGCAGACCCGCGAGGGTTCATTGAAGACAGGATTGTTCACTCTGAACTCCCGATGGTCTCATTTGTCAGATTGGGCGAGTGCTCTCTGTCCAAGTCGGAGGTCCTGAACAAACTCCTGAGCAATCCCCAACAGTATCATGACATCTTCGTTCACCACAACATGGAATGTGGCGATAGCCCCAGAAGGATTTCGGATGGGTTGGTTGAAATCAGCTGGTACCTTCCAAGTGGGAAAAAAAACATTGACATTTTTGGCGAGGCTGTTGCGGTAACCAATCTTAGAGGGGACCTCAGTTTCTTTGAGACCCAGTATTCCTTTCTTTGCCAGACCTCTGCGGCAGTCTTTGTGTTTTTTGATAACCTGGACACCAAGTACAAGTTACTAAACAGCCAACACACCTTGGCAGAGATGTTTTTAGTGGGTGACTCACAGAGCAAGAGCTTTAGCATGGACAGTTTAAAGAAAACCGCAGAAGAATTTAACCTGAAGACAAGCAACATAATCTTGAAGACCAAGCAGATGAATGATGCAGACTTTGTCAAGAACTTGCGAAGAGCAGTTGGTGAGGTTATCAAAAGATCAAAGGTCAAAATGCCATTGGAGCAGACGGCTGGTGTGGCGCATGAGCTTGGGATCTTGGTTGATGAAGACTGCCAGGAATGCCAGAATGCCAAGCAAAATGCTGACGCAATCACATCACAAATTCTGGACACACCACTGTATAAGGAAAGTCAGCTTCCTTTGCAAGGACAAATTTGGAAGGAGTTGGCACGTTTAGAGAAGGAGGAATGTAGACTAAGGAAAGCTGGAGATAAGAACATTGAGATTTACAAAAGTGAACTGCATGAGAAGAAGATACTCCTTAGGAAACAGCAAAGGAGATGCGACATATCAGAGGCAATGACCTGCTTCATAAATGCAATATCTACCAACGGACTTGAGAGGTCCTACTTCATAAAATGGATGCGTATTAACCTGGACAATCTGTGTCGTAAAACCCTTTCAGGACTCAGGGAGCTGTACAAAGAGAAGTCACAAAATTCCTCAGAAAATAAAGAAGAAATTGCAGTCCTTGATAGACAGATTTCAAATAGTTCTTTGGGAATTGAACATTTCCTACGGGAAATGGGTCAACTGTACGAGTCTGCAGTCTTACTTGGAGAAACTGAAGAGTCACGACAACAACTGCAGCACCTGCCCAGATTATGCGCTGAATTACTTTTGGACGGCTTTCCTCTAGAGCTGGTCGATGGAGACGCATCCAATATACCTCTGAAATGGGTGAGCGATGTGCTGCAGCAGCTCAATGACTTGGTTCTGCCAAAAAGCAAAATCCTGGTGATAACTGTTCTAGGTGTTCAGAGTACTGGAAAATCCACTCTACTCAACACAATGTTTGGAGTGCAGTTCGCAGTTAGTAGCGGCAGATGCACAAGAGGTGCCTTCATGCTTCTCATCAAAGTTAAACAAGAGTTTAAGGAAGTGCTTAAGTGCGACTTTTTAGTTATCATTGACACTGAAGGATTGAAATCACCAGAGCTTGCACAGCTTGATGACAGCTATGAGCATGACAATGAGTTGGCCACACTAGTTGTTGGACTAAGTGATGTCACAATAATAAATATAGCCATGGAGAACTCGACCGAGATGAAGGATATTCTGCAGATTGTAGTTCATGCTTTTCTCCGGATGAAAGAGGTAGGAAAGAAACCAAAGTGTCAGTTTATCCACCAGAATGTGGCAGATGTCTCAGCACATGACAAGAACATGAGAGACCGGAAAATACTGTTGGAGCAATTGAATGAGATGACCCAGGCAGCAGCCAAAATGGAAAATAAGGAGGAGAACAAAAGCTTTACTGATGTTATGGAGTACAACCTAGAAACCGGTAACTGGTACATCCCTGGACTTTGGCATGGAAATCCTCCAATGGCACCTGTCAACTCCGGATACAGCGAGTCCGTCTACGAGTTAAAAAAGAACATGATCGAGGTCTTCCAGAAATGTGAATCCTCTGGAAACAACATTATGGAATTTCTGGAGTGGACTAAAAGCCTGTGGAGTGCCGTGAAGTATGAAAACTTCATATTCAGCTTCAGAAACAGCCTGGTGGCCGATGCCTACATGAAGCTGTGCATCGAGTTCAATAAATGGGAATGGTCGTTCAGGAAAAGCATGCACACTTGGATGATAAATGCTGAAACCAAGATTTGCAACTTTGAGGCAATAGCTATGGCATCTCAGGTAGGAGACATGAGTGATTTTCTCAGTCAGTTAAAATATGAATCTTCAATGGAACTTGCCAAAAGGGAGAAGACCCTCCTTGACAACCTGACCAAGTACTACGAACAGACAGAGGGTCACGTCTATCTAGTAGAAAGATACAGAGAGGAGTTTGCCAACAGCATCAGATGTATTAAACGGGACATAGAAAACTCTACATTGAGTAAACTAGAAGCTGCTGCTCAAATACAACAAGGAATGAACCAGCTTGACACAATCAAGAAAACTCACATAGCGGTGATGGAGAAAAAGGTGCTGAAGTTGCTTGAGGACTGCAGACAGAAGCAATGTCAGAGATCAGAAAAGGAGCTTGACAACGAATTTGAAAAGGTATGGGAAGAAACTGTGCATGATATCTCTTTTACAGGACTGAAACAACGAGACATTGTTAGCAGTGTTTTTAATGAGCTCCGATCTAACATGATGCAGAAAGGAGGTTCAGTGAATGAGAAGCTAAGCAACGTGAAACTTGAAGATCAAGGAATAGGACCATTCATAGTTTCTCCGAAGGGGTTCTTCAAGAAATTGATTTCAGGTTATTACAAGGATGAGCAAACAAGACAAACCCAGACCATGGCAGACAACCTCATTGAGAAATGCAACCAATTTTTGATTGAAAAGTATGAGCACAAAACAGATTACCATAAAACCTACGTTCAGGAAATACTACAAATCATAGATGGATGCTTGCATGATAACAAAGATCTTGGAACAAGCGATAAATTTGAAGTCTCAATTAAAGTATACATTTGTGGATTCGCATCAAGACATTTCCAAAAAATGCATTTAGATTTCATACAGGACAACAATCCCCGCTGGTGCCTTGAGCAGTTCAAAGATAAATACTTAGCAGATTTCAAAGACATGTATAATGGACAAGATCAGTGTCAGAAGAAAGCAGCAGATTTTACCAGCCTGTGTCTCAAACCTGCAGTAAAAGCTTATGTTGCCAGTTCATTGGGTCCAGAAATTGTTGACGAAATGCTGACAGGACAGAATGCTTTTCAATTCAGCTCTCGGGCCTTTTTTCAGTACTCTATTCTGAAACAACTTCTTTCGGAATTAAAATTTGACAACTATGTTGAGTACATATCTAACTATGAAAAGTTTGTGAAGAATTGGATTTTGGGTGAAATTTTCAAACGCTTTTCGGAAGGGAATAAAATGTTTGAGTTAGAAGACTGTCAACTTAAAGGAATTATCAGACTTATCACTGAGGCAATTGCAAAAGCGCAGACAAAAAAGAATGTCAACATAAGGAAATTTATTCAGAATGTATGCAAGAAACTTGGAGATAATCTGGTCATTCCCCAAGCCGCTTTGGAAACAACAATGGTCCTTAACACCTCAAACCAGGAACAGTTTGCCCACTGGCTCATGAAATCTGTTGAGGAAATGGAAACGTCTATGAGAGAAGAATTCCAACAAGTAAGCGATGTCACTCTCAAATTGTTACAAATAAAGATTAAACCACAGAACATTCTATTCACAAGACTGTTTGGCTGTGGGAAACAGTGTCCATTCTGCCAGACACCATGTGAGGCAGGAGGAGAGGCCCACACCGACCATGTGGCCACAATACACAGACCACAGGGCCTTGGTAGGTACAGGTTTGATGACTCAAACAAACTTGTTACTGATATCTGCTCTTCCTGTGTGTTCAGTGAAACTCAATTCTTATGTTACGAAACCAATGGAAAGTACCACCCTTATAAGGCGTACCGACAAATCTTCCCTGACTGGCATATTCCTGCAGACGCCAGCGTTCAGGCCTCAGACTACTGGAAATATGTTATGGCAAAATTCAACAGGGACTTTTCCAAAGAGTATAACGCACTGCCTGCAGAAATCCCTCATGCTTGGAAACTGATTACAAAGAAACAGGCGGAAAAAAGTCTTGAAGAGTCTTTTAGCATCAAGTGAGAGTCTTAATCTCACTGTTGAATTTCAAAGTAAGGAGTAATAATTTGTTGGGGGAATAGCTAAAATATGGCCTGCAAGAAGATATTTAAAGCTGGAGGGGCGTTTATGTGAATAAAAGATTAACCCGACTTGTGGCAGAAGCAACATCTGAATTATTACTCCAATTACCAGTTTTTCAAATATTGTCTATTAAAACGTCTTCATGGTAATCAACTGGCAACACAAATCCTTTGCTCTATCATTAGCAAAGACATCCTCTGCCAACTAGTCGGAAAGCTTCTTTCTAAATTCCCAAACACGGCATACAAATGTGGGCGGGGCATAAGATTGAAAGGTTGTGCGTTGTGTTCTCATGTTATGATATAAAGTGTAATAACAAACATTTTATTGAGAAATGTCAATTATAAAAATTGCAATCATAAAATTCATAAAAATCTAATTGTAATAATAAAAACTGTGATGATAAAATGTAAACATGAAATTGAAATGGTTTTATTCAGTGTATTTTTATCAATTGATTTTATTTAATACGAGAGCTTTTGAATCAATATATTATTTCATTAATTATAAAATTTCTCATTTAATAAATGAAGTCAGCCCACCAATGCTACTGCCTTTGAACCAATGGAGCCGTTATTTATGTTGGGGTGCTACTATGCAGGAGTGGGGACTTGAGTGACAGGTGTCTGGCATACCTTCCTGATTTGCTGCTAGTTTGGGCTAAATTCAGTCAGCCCATACAGGCCGATTACTTTTTGACCAATGACAGCGGATGTATTAGTTGAGGCAACTGTGTGTAACAGAGTGGGGAACGTTACCGCTGAAATGACTGGCGTTAGCAATATTTTGAATGAGGTAGATTATTTACTTTCTCATCCATTTTCTTTGTTGTCTTTGGAAGAAAACTAGACAGTACATCGACTTGAGACACACCATCCAAAAGTTCAAATCACACAAAAGGACTAGTAGACCATTAAACATGTTTCATTTGGCCTTCCTGTCTATCTATAGCCTTTCTCTCTGCAATAATGCCCGTCGTGTTCCTGTGGTTCCCAAATTGTTTTTTTCGGTACATGATCTTGATCTTATAATGGCACAACCTGTTGCGTTGACAGTTACAGTACCTATTGGAAGTTCCTGCATTTGGAACATCTT
Source organism: Dallia pectoralis (assembly GCA_029465975.1). Taxonomy (NCBI): domain Eukaryota; kingdom Metazoa; phylum Chordata; class Actinopteri; order Esociformes; family Umbridae; genus Dallia; species Dallia pectoralis. Next base: position 19,262,175 of record CM055735.1, read on the forward strand.
ATAATGGCACAACCTGTTGCGTTGACAGTTACAGTACCTATTGGAAGTTCCTGCATTTGGAACATCTTATAATGGCACAACCTGTTGCGTTGACAGTTACAGTACCTATTGGAAGTTCCTGCATTTGGAACAGCTTATAATGGCACAACCTGTTGCGTTGACAGTTACAGTACCTATTGGAAGTTCCTGCATTTGGAACATCTTATAATGGCACAACCTGTTGCGTTGACAGTTACAGTACCTATTGGAAGTTCCTGCATTTGGAACATCTTATAATGGCACAACCTGTTGCGTTGACAGTTACAGTACCTATTGGAAGTTCCTGCATTTGGAACATCTTATAATGGCACAACCTGTTGCGTTGACAGTTACAGTACCTATTGGAAGTTCCTGCATTTGGAACACAATTTGTAGTGTTTCCTTCTGCGGATTATATTCTGACATTGTGAGCTTCAAGACAGAACAGAATGCTCTATCAGTCCATCATGTGCACTGAGAAAAATAGTCAGATGGTGTCTGTGGTGGTAAAAAGAGAACAACCGTTTTTCCCCCATTAGGCTACACTTGTGGTTATAGCGTGGTTATAGCGTGGTTATGGACAACGAACACAGGTGCATTTTATTGATGGCATTTTGAATGCACAGAGATATCGTGACGAGATCCTAAGGCCCATTATCGTGCCATTCATCCACAATCATCACACCAACCTCAGGTTTGGTGGGTGGTTGGGCTCTGCTGGGTCGTCTTTGGCGTGGGAGCATTCGGTCACAATTTGCAATAGAGGCAGAGACTGGACCCAGGAGAAGAAGACAGAGTTCCTGTACATCTGGTCAGTCAGAGACAGGACCCAGGAGAAGAGAGCAGAGTTATGGTACATCTGTTCAGGACAAAGGAGAAATGAGAAAGCAGGAAGCATGAATGATGGGCTGGAAACAAACAGCTGTCAAATAACAAAATGACCAAATAATACACGGGGCAGAACGGAAAACACAAACAAATGAAATGACACAACAAAACAACATACCTGTTGACAATGCCCCCACAACTGGTGCATAAACACAACTGACTGAAACAGGGAACTAAACAGGAGACATAACAGGACACAGGTGAAACGAATGGGAACCAGGAGATGGCGGTACAGGACAAGACATGGATAAAACATTAGAACGGTCTCTCCTGCTCGTATTGTTCCAATTTGTCCTTCAATGTGGGAATTAATGTTGCAGAAATGGATCAAGACAAATTCCTAGTTTGTGAAAACTAACTTGGCGTATAACACGCTACACTTACTGATTCTGTTTCTTTTAAAAATTTTATTAAATGATATCATACTCCTGATTGGAATTGTGTTCATTGAATTTTCTCAGACTTTTGCCTACCGATCGGAAATAGCTAAAATTGGTAGCAATCATTTTAGCCGATACAATATCAATTTGGCCTTGTTTTGCTCCAGGCTACAGGCATAGACGTTGGCATCAACTGGTCCATATAACGGTGTTGGTTTGGGTCGCGGAGTAGACCAACTTGACTGATTTGATCCATCTCCACGTGTGGATAGCTCACTCCATCACCAGCAAGCCGACTAGTTTCACAAGCTCCGCTACAGCTAGCTTTGCCGTTGGGTGCACATTTTGCATAACCCGAGGAAGGTTGTGTGTAGAAGCAGCGTTATTTGACATGTTTTGGTGAACTCGCATTGTCTACATTATTAAAAGGGTTCCAAATGCTACTGTCCTTCTGAGTCTTTTTCTAGCTGACATTCTTGACTGCTGTCCTTCCTGTCTCTTCTGGGTTGTTAAGCGTGTGGTTGTGAGTTGGCTCGCCCCTCCTTCACGCATCTTTGATTCCTGGGTCAATTTATTTTGCATAAATAGAGCCGGTTCTTCTGATATGCAAGCCGCCTCTCATTGATGACCTACAAGAGCTCATCGAGCCTTTGAGTTAATTTGCAGTCAAAAGCTGTTTTTTTTTCAGTGAAGTGAACACTAAAAAAATCGATCTTTAGAAAAGACAACAAGCAATCAATATCTTAAATGAAATTGCAGTTTTATTGCAGGGGTCGCTAGAACAAAGTACAGGTGGCAGGCTAAAGTGAGTTAACACACAGCAGTCGAATGCTATAAAGGTGAAACATTGCATTTCTGAATACATGGGATATGCTTTGGACGTTTTTCAAGTTTTTCAAAATTACAGCCAAAGTAAAATTTTCCTGTCTCAGAATAAGAGGTTAGAAATATTATTGTGAGGTTGAGAATTGTCACAATCTGGCTCATAGGGAGTCCACACGTTAACTTTAAAGGAGTAACAAAGGTTTATTCAAATATTCACAAAAATGTATCCTTTCAACAAATGATTAACTGGTGAAGTGTGATAGTAGACATATGAGGTGTGTAATGGAAATGTATGAGTGAATGTAAGATGTGTAAGTGTTAATAGTAGATATATGAGGAGTGTAATGTAAATGTATGAGTGAATGTAAGATGTGTAAGTGTTAATAGTAGATATATGAGGAGTGTAATGTAAATGTATGAGTGAATGTAAGATGTGTAAGTGTTAATAGTAGATATATGAGGAGTGTAATGGAAATGTATGAGTGAATGTAAGATGTGTAAGTGTTAATAGTAGACATATGAGGAGTGTAATGGAAATGCATGGGTGAATGTAAGATGTGTAAGTGTTAATAGAAGATATGAGGTGTGTAATGGAAATGTATGAGTGAATGTAAGATGTGTTGATAGGTGTAACTAACAAAGCAAGCGTTCTCCAGCCAAGTGCAAATCAAAATGGTGCCTGGGGAGAAAGGAAGGGAGTGGGGGTGAGCACCAGGAACTCTTAACTCCTGGCTGGCTCCACCCACAGGTGCAACCAGTCACACAAACAAGCCCCTCAGCTCCACCTGTCTCCAATCTGCAGATAAGAACAGCAACACAGAGAAAGAGACAGGGAGAGCGAGGGGGACGTAACAGATTACAGCTCATTGAGGGCAGAGAGACGAGGGTGATAATTAGCCTGATGCTTCATTACAATGGCTAATGGATCTACTAGAGGCAGGCCCATCCGGATGTGAGCCAGCAGATCCTGGGTCATGTTCAGGGCGTTACGGGATGTGTAGATGTCAGAAAGGTCAGAGTTCATCGGAGAAGAGACGTACTGATCACAGGTTGGGCCTCCAAGTCCAGGGGCGCAGGTGACCGTGTAGGAGTAGAACAAGTTCCCATGGTTCAAAGAACACATTTCATTGGTATAAGAGCCAGCTTTGACAGGCCGAATGGTGCACTCCCCTAAAAGGTCATTTGAAAACTTGTACCAAGTTTTGTCTTCGTCATACACAGAAAACTTCAGCTCATTGCCCAGGGAGAGCTTGACAGAGTCAAAGACGTAAACAGAGTTCCATCTGGGGTTGTTATTGTTGTAGATCACACTGGTCTGCTTGGCATCGTTGCCCATGAACACCTTCACACATACAATCAACACAAATGTATTATTATTATATAATACAAGGATACAACAACATGTTTTGTTGTAAAATATAAGGAATGGGTATAACCTAGTGTAACCAAGTATAACCTAGTGTAACCAAGTGTAACCAAGTATAACGTAGTGTACCCAAGTATATCGTAGTGTAACCAAGTATATCGTAGTGTAACCAAGTATAACCTAGTGTAACCAAGTATAACCTAGTGTAACCAAGTATAACCTAGTGTAACCAAGTATAACCTAGTGTAACCAAGTATAACCTAGTGTAACCAGGGGTTAAAGTGGGCCGGAACGGTCCGGAACTGCATTCCGGCACCTCAGATAAATTATTAAATAAATAGATTCATTAATATCAATGATATGGTGATGGAAGGCTATTGTTAAAAAAAAAATCACATTCACTGTCAAAATGTAATATCACCCTGTGGCCCCGCCTTCACTAACACGCTTACCGACGTAATAACGCCATGTTCTGGGAATTACAACAATGTAAATAACTCAAATTGTGCGATTTATAACAAGTATGCCGCTATATGCCTGTTTGGTGCAGTGGTTATTGTGTTTGGTTGAAGACCCAGAGGTTGCTGGTTCGATTCCCCCTGCCAGTTGCTACAACATGTTTTTTTGAAATAGTTTTTAAACTTTTATTTTCAGAATATTATTTTTGTCCATGTGCAAGATGTGTCTCTTTGCGGTAACACAGTAAAAAAAAAATGTGTCTCTTAGTCTCTGACTGTCTTTTTCCCTCTTGCATCTACACAAAATGTGAGGGTTCCCCTACCTGCCAAATCCCACTTTAACCACTGAGTGTAACCAATTATAACCTAGCAGATCCTGGCTTAGCCCCACTAAGTGCACTTTTTAATGATGAATACCATTTTAAAATGAAAATGAAAGCAATCATACCTTGACAAAGCCGTCAGTTTCAGACAGGTTGTCCCCCCAAAGGCCCTCAGCTTTTTTAATCTTCACCGTTAGATGTGCAAGCCCTTTCTCCTGTGGGCAGCACTGGCCGGTTATCTCCTTGCTGGCCTGGCACACACACTGGCATGAGTCACGGGCACTGGGTCTGGAGCTACTCTTACACTTCCCAGAGCAGTGCTTGACCAGGGCGTGTTCCAGGATGTAGTCCTCCACTGCTTTCTTAAGCCCTGCCCTCGTATTGGCTTGCTTCACCAATAGGTGAAGGGGTTGGAGGGAGTAATTGATGATGTCTGGAACAGTTTTCAGGGTGCTTGCCCAAACAGCAAAGCCCTTGGAGGTTCCACCGGTCTGGGAGAAGAGCAGGTCAGTAGTTCCGTCCGTCTGTCCCCCCACCACCTCAGTAAACCTGTTTGTTAGTTTAGCACTTTTAGTCCGATTTCACAACAACAATTGGTTATCTATCAAATCAAAAACACTCAAACCTTTCATTAAAGCTGCTACTGAAACTCTCTTTGGTGTTACGACTTTTAAGGTCCTTTTTGCAGAACTTGGTCTCAGCATTAGTGTCACCAGTTCCAGTATGGGTGGCGGCAGAGGCCTCCGATTCCAAGCAGTCCTTGACCTTAAAAATTGGAAAATGAAAATGTAATGTATATTTTTTCAATCAATGAATTTAAATATGTACTTTAATTGGCCATCACCTCATTCTCATTGTAGCCATTCAGGGCAGCCTTACACACTCTCAGGGAGGTGACGCTCTTCACCCGCCCCCCCAGTTTAACACTCCTGATGAAGTGGGTGCCAAAGGTGTCAAGGAAACGGGTGTAGTCCACCTTGGTTTGGGTGGTGTAGCGGGGGGGCAGGCGTTCCAGGGACTTAGAGAACTCAGGGTGAAGGGGAGGGTCCTCAATCAACCGGTAACTGAGGAAACACAAGATGGAGAGTTGATTAGAAAAATAAATGTTGTGATCATGTAGGTTAAATACATTGGTTGGTTCAGATAACACATTTTAACATTTGGGGATAAATTAAGGGAAACTCTTAGTTCTATTCATGCAAAAACATATACTATTCTAGATTGTTTAATCATAATCCAACTCTAACCCATTATATAAACTATGAACTATACCATCGTATAACGTGTTCTTATTTACTCTACATCCAGGCTCCTCCCAGAGTGTAATGTGTAAAGTTGCCACTAGAGAGCGGTGTTAGCTACTCTAATGTAGTTATATTTGAACAAGTATATCACCTGTAATAGGAGCAGTGTATTTCCTGTTTGATGAAGCTGTACTTGTCCTGTTTGGACTGGTTCATAACAGTCTTAGCAGCTCTGGAGTGGGTACCCCCCACCATGAGCGATCCCTTTGCCTTGGGAGTCACAATGTTCAGATCGGTCTTCCAACTGGCGTCAACCTACACAATTATAGTGGACATATCAGTTAAACATTAACTGATATGTTTTTTTGTCATGTTGTCATGTTATTCCCTGTTATTCCCTGTCCTTCCCTGTTATTTCCTGTTCTTCCTGTTCTTCCCTGTTCTTCTCTGTTTTTCCATGTTCTTCCCTGTTATTCCCTGTCCTTCTCTGTTATTCCCTATTTTTTCTTGTTATTTCCTGTCCTTCCCTGTTCTTTCCTGTTATTTCCCAATATTCCCCGTTCTTCTCTGTTAACCCCCTCTTATATCCTGTCCTTCCCTGTTCTTCCCTGTTATTTCCCATTATTCCATGTTCTTCTCTGTTAACCCCCTCTTATTTCCTGTTATTTCCTGTTCTTCCCTGTTATTCCTTGTTCTTCCCTGTTATTCCCTGTTCTTCCCTGTTATTCCTTGTTCTTCCCTGTGTTTTCCTGTTACTCCCTATCATTTCCTGTTATTTCCTGTTCTTCCCTGTTCTTCCCTGTGTTTTCCTGTTCTTCCCTGTTCTTTCCTGTTATTCCCTGTTCTTCCCTGTTACTCTCTGTTATTCCCTGTTACTCCCTGTTATTTCCTGTTACTCCCTGTCATTTCCTGTTCTTCCCTGTTCTTCTCTGTTACTCTCTGTTATTCCCTGTTACTCCCTGTTATTTCCTGTTACTCCCTGTCATTTCCTGTTATTCCCTGTTCTTCCTTGTTACTCTCTGTTATTCCCTGTTACTCCCTGTTATTTCCTGTTACTCCCTGTCATTTCCTGTTATTCCCTGTTCTTCCCTGTTACTCCCTGTTATTTCCTGTTACTCCCTGTTATTTCCTGTTACTCCCTGTCATTTCCTGTTATTCCCTGTTCTTCCCTGTTACTCTCTGTTCTTCCCTGTTACTCTCTGTTCTTCCCTGTTACTCTCTGTTATTCCCTGTTATTTCCTGTTACTCCCTGTCATTTCCTGTTATTCCCTGTTCTTCCCTGTTATTCCCTGTCATTTCCTGTTACTCCCTGTTATTTCCTGTTACTCCCTGTCATTTCCTGTTATTCCCTGTTCTTTCCTGTTACTCTCTGTTCTTCCCTGTTACTCTCTGTTATTCCCTGTTCTTCCCTTTTATTTACTTTTATTCCCTGTTATTCTCTGTTTTTTTTTCATGTTATTCCCTGTTATTCCCTGTCCTTCCCTGTTATTTCCTGTTCTTCCTGTTCTTCTCTGTTTTTCCATGTTCTTCCCTGTTTTTCCCTGTCCTTCTCTGTTATTCCCTATTTTTTCTTGTTATTTCCTGTCCTTCCTTGTTCTTTCCTGTTATTTCCCATTATTCCCTGTTCTTCTCTGTTAACCCCCTCTTATATCCTGTCCTTCCCTGTTCTTTCCTGTTATTTCCCATTATTCCCTGTTCTTCTCTGTTAACCCCCTCTTATTTCCTGTTATTCCCTGTTATTTCCTGTTCTTCCCTGTTATTCCTTGTTCTTCCCTGTTATTCCCTGTTCTTCCCTGTTATTCCTTGTTCTTCCCTGTGTTTTCCTGTTACTCCCTGTCATTTCCTGTTATTTCCTGTTCTTCCCTGTTCTTCCCTGTGTTTTCCTGTTCTTCCCAGTTCTTCCTGTTATTCCCTGTTCTTCCCTGTTACTCTCTGTTATTCCCTGTTACTCCCTGTTATTTCCTGTTACTCCCTGTAATTTCCTGTTCTTCCCTGTTCTTCTCTGTTACTCTCTGTTATTCCCTGTTACTCCCTGTTATTTCCTGTTACTCCTGTCATTTCCTGTTATTCCCTGTTCTTCCTTGTTACTCTCTGTTATTCCCTGTTACTCCCTGTTATTTCCTGTTACTCCCTGTCATTTCCTGTTATTCCCTGTTCTTCCTGTTACTCCTGTTATTTCCTGTTACTCCTGTTATTTCCTGTTACTCCCTGTCATTTCCTGTTATTCCCTGTTCTTCCCTGTTACTCTCTGTTCTTCCCTGTTACTCTCTGTTCTTCCCTGTTACTCTCTGTTCTTCCCTGTTATTTCCTGTTACTCCTGTCATTTCCTGTTATTCCCTGTTCTTCCCTGTTACTTTCTGTTATTCCTGTTACTCCCTGTTATTTCCTGTTACTCCCTGTCATTTCCTGTTATTCCCTGTTCTTCCCTGTTACTCTCTGTTCTTCCCTGTTACTCTCTGTTATTCCCTGTTCTTCCCTTTTATTTACTTTTATTCCCTGTTATTCTCTGTTTTTTTTTCATGTTATTCCCTGTTATTCCCTGTCCTTCCCTGTTATTTCCTGTTCTTCCTGTTCTTCTCTGTTTTTCCATGTTCTTCCCTGTTTTTCCCTGTCCTTCTCTGTTATTCCCTATTTTTTCTTGTTATTTCCTGTCCTTCCTTGTTCTTTCCTGTTATTTCCCATTATTCCCTGTTCTTCTCTGTTAACCCCCTCTTATATCCTGTCCTTCCCTGTTCTTTCCTGTTATTTCCCATTATTCCCTGTTCTTCTCTGTTAACCCCCTCTTATTTCCTGTTATTCCCTGTTATTTCCTGTTCTTCCCTGTTATTCCTTGTTCTTCCCTGTTATTCCCTGTTCTTCCCTGTTATTCCTTGTTCTTCCCTGTGTTTTCCTGTTACTCCCTGTCATTTCCTGTTATTTCCTGTTCTTCCCTGTTCTTCCCTGTGTTTTCCTGTTCTTCCCTGTTCTTCCCTGTTATTCCCTGTTCTTCCCTGTTACTCTCTGTTATTCCCTGTTACTCCCTGTTATTTCCTGTTACTCCCTGTAATTTCCTGTTCTTCCCTGTTCTTCTCTGTTACTCTCTGTTATTCCCTGTTACTCCCTGTTATTTCCTGTTACTCCCTGTCATTTCCTGTTATTCCCTGTTCTTCCTTGTTACTCTCTGTTATTCCCTGTTACTCCCTGTTATTTCCTGTTACTCCCTGTCATTTCCTGTTATTCCCTGTTCTTCCCTGTTACTCCCTGTTATTTCCTGTTACTCCCTGTTATTTCCTGTTACTCCCTGTCATTTCCTGTTATTCCCTGTTCTTCCCTGTTACTCTCTGTTCTTCCCTGTTACTCTCTGTTCTTCCCTGTTACTCTCTGTTCTTCCCTGTTATTTCCTGTTACTCCCTGTCATTTCCTGTTATTCCCTGTTCTTCCCTGTTACTTTCTGTTATTCCCTGTTACTCCCTGTTATTTCCTGTTACTCCCTGTCATTTCCTGTTATTCCCTGTTCTTCCCTGTTACTCTCTGTTCTTCCCTGTTACTCTCTGTTATTCCCTGTTCTTCCCTTTTATTTACTTTTATTCCCTGTTATTCTCTGTTTTTTTTTCATGTTATTCCCTGTTATTCCCTGTCCTTCCCTGTTATTTCCTGTTCTTCCTGTTCTTCTCTGTTTTTCCATGTTCTTCCCTGTTTTTCCCTGTCCTTCTCTGTTATTCCCTATTTTTTCTTGTTATTTCCTGTCCTTCCTTGTTCTTTCCTGTTATTTCCCATTATTCCCTGTTCTTCTCTGTTAACCCCCTCTTATATCCTGTCCTTCCCTGTTCTTTCCTGTTATTTCCCATTATTCCCTGTTCTTCTCTGTTAACCCCCTCTTATTTCCTGTTATTCCCTGTTATTTCCTGTTCTTCCCTGTTATTCCTTGTTCTTCCCTGTTATTCCCTGTTCTTCCCTGTTATTCCTTGTTCTTCCCTGTGGTTTCCTGTTACTCCCTGTCATTTCCTGTTATTTCCTGTTCTTCCCTGTTCTTCCCTGTGTTTTCCTGTTCTTCCCTGTTCTTCCCTGTTATTCCCTGTTCTTCCCTGTTACTCTCTGTTATTCCCTGTTACTCCCTGTTATTTCCTGTTACTCCCTGTAATTTCCTGTTCTTCCCTGTTCTTCTCTGTTACTCTCTGTTATTCCCTGTTACTCCCTGTTATTTCCTGTTACTCCCTGTCATTTCCTGTTATTCCCTGTTCTTCCTTGTTACTCTCTGTTATTCCCTGTTACTCCCTGTTATTTCCTGTTACTCCCTGTCATTTCCTGTTATTCCCTGTTCTTCCCTGTTACTCCCTGTTATTTCCTGTTACTCCCTGTTATTTCCTGTTACTCCCTGTCATTTCCTGTTATTCCCTGTTCTTCCCTGTTACTCTCTGTTCTTCCCTGTTACTCTCTGTTATTCCCTGTTATTTCCTGTTACTCCCTGTCATTTCCTGTTATTCCCTGTTCTTCCCTGTTACTTTCTGTTATTCCCTGTTACTCCCTGTTATTTCCTGTTACTCCCTGTCATTTCCTGTTATTCCCTGTTCTTCCTTGTTACTCTCTGTTATTCCCTGTTACTCCCTGTCATTTCCTGTTACTCCCTGTCATTTCCTGTTATTCCCTGTTCTTCCCTGTTACTCCCTGTTATTTCCTGTTACTCCCTGTTATTTCCTGTTACTCCCTGTCATTTCCTGTTATTCCCTGTTCTTCCCTGTTACTCTCTGTTCTTCCCTGTTACTCTCTGTTATTCCCTGTTATTTCCTGTTACTCCCTGTCATTTCCTGTTATTCCCTGTTCTTCCCTGTTACTTTCTGTTATTCCCTGTTACTCCCTGTTATTTCCTGTTACTCCCTGTCATTTCCTGTTATTCCCTGTTCTTCCCTGTTACTCTCTGTTCTTCCCTGTTACTCTCTGTTATTCCCTGTTCTTCCCTGTTACTCTCTGTTCTTCCCTGTTACTCTCTGTTATTCCCTGTTACTCCCTGTTATTCCCTGTTATTTCCTGTTATTCCCTGTTCTTCCCTGTTACTCTCTGTTCTTCCCTGTTACTCTCTGTTATTCCCTGTTACTCCCTGTTATTTCCTGTTACTCCCTGTCATTTCCTGCTATTCCCTCTTCTTCCCTGTTACTCTCTGTTATTCCCTGTTACTCTCTGTTATTCCCTGTTCTTCCCTGTTACTCTCTGTTATTCCCTGTTACTCCCTGTTATTCCCTGTTATTTCCTGTTATTCCCTGTTACTCTCTGTTATTCCCTCTACTCTGGGAGACGCTATTCAGTTCGCTATTATGCTGATGTTTGATTATGGAAATATGGTTTATCTAAATGCTTTTACGTCTGTTTAAAAACTTCTCAACACAGTTTATCGTAGTTGCATTAAACTTTACTACAGGCAACTCCAATATTATATATCATTGCAGTCTATATGAGAAAGTAGGTAAACTCTAGAGTTGCCTTTTATCTTTTTCTGCTCCTAACATAAAGAAAACATATCAGGTTCATTTTAAACCAAATTAATTGGCGCCTCTATCTGCAAAAGAGACCTTTGGTGTAAAGTGCCCTACTAAAATAAAAGGTACAATATAAAATGGAATATTACTACTATAGCAGTAGTATTGCAGTTGTGATACTAAGAGTGGTAGTAGTAATTGTTGTAACAGTGTGATAATAGCAGTAGTACCTCTGTTTGACTCTGGCTCACAAACGCCTCACTGGAGTCGTAGACTGTGCTGGAAATTTTCATGTGACATCTTTGTGAGGGGCGCCAGTCCACCACGACCGCTGGGAGCCTCTGAGTCTGCCCATCCATGAACGGGTTAACACAGAGGGTACAGGTCCCATTCTCAGTCTTCCTCCATTGGTCCACGTCTACAACATAGGCCTGCTTGCGCTCCATGGTGACCACGTCAAAACCCTCACCAGCCAGATTGGTCCCGGGAGCTGACTGGGCAGCCTTGCACTCTGCTGGCTGACCTGTGGTGCACGAGGGCAGGACTGGAGGCAACCAGGCTCCCCACAGCAACAACAGGGTCAACGTAGTAGTTTGGAGAACTGGAGAGGAGGATGAGAGAGGGATCTCATTGTTGGAAAGGCCCAAAAAAATCCAAATCGTTCGATCGAACACAGTGAATACAGTCATCATCAAGTGGAGAAAATTAACATAAACATTCACAGCTGTACTTTAATTTCTTTGCGGGAACACCTCCTTCACTTGCCAAGATGCTATATATATTTATCGTTCGCTTTCAGGTCTGAATTTTCCACGAAGCTTGTCAACTGCGCAACTGACTTAAAGGTTGCCAGGTCCAAGTGATAAACGTGCTGAAAATTGTATGGTGTGTGGATTGAGTGAATAGGATACTTTATATACGAGATCTGGCAACTAGTCAACATTAGACAAAAGTATTGGTCCAAATATTTTTTAAGGAGTTTGGGCCATAACGGGAGTTTACCGGGAGAAATAACAAACCGGGAGGGGTCCGGGAGAGGGGGCTAAAAAACGTGAGAAACCCGGGAAAAACGGGAGTGTTGGCAGGTATAGTCTCACGTGTTTTAATATTGTCCAAGCAAGACGCAGTGGAACACGTCTTCTTAATCATGAAGCACGGTGGTAAAAAGTGTCGTGTGTCTGTCTGTGTGTGTGTCTGCTTTTGTGTCTGTATGTCTGTGTATGTGTGTCATTGTATGTCTGTGTATGAGCTAGTATCAACATAAACTTTGGACATCGTGTGTGAGTTACAGAGAAGAAATAAAGACACTTAGCTTTGTCGACTTCTACCACAGCCAGCTGGTGACATCACAATGGATGATGCGTGAGCAGAGATACTAGGCATAAGGAGGTCATGATTTATCACAGTACAATGTTAGCATTCACTCAAATCACTCCCCTGGTCAAACGACTAATATCCTAAAGCTTCTTCAGTTATCTATCTTTCATTATTATCTTTTTTGTCGTCTTAATATATAAATGCTTTCTATCAGGTGTCTTTCTATCAGGTGTCTTTCATACAGGTAGACTCTCTTAAAGTGACTGCTCCTCATTTCAGCTTTTTACCTGTATAATGGCGCTTTTCCACTACACAGAACCAGCTCGCCTCAGCTCGACTCGGCTTTTTTGGTTTTCCACTGGGTAAAAGTTGTACCTGTACCTGCTTCCAGGTACTTTTTTTCGTACCATCTCAGGCGAGGTTCTGAGCGAGCTGAGGCGATACTAAAATGTGACGTGAAAACAAGGCAGACTGCTGATTGGTCAGAGAATCGTCACTATTCACTGCATCATCATTGCACGCGCCAGATGTAGTATCCTGAGTAATCCCACGTTTTAAATAGTTTGGCCAGAGATTGCGTGAGAGCTGTACATATTATCCATTACGAATGCTATGGCAAACCGAAACAATGCGCCGTGAGAAACAGCCACATCTCGCGGATCAAACACAGCATACACTCGATTTCCTCCATTGTCTTATGTGTGTGTGGGTAGCGAGTGTTGGTAGGAGGACCTGAATGAAACACGCTTCTCTTGCCCGGTAGATTATACAAGTAGAGCATTCTAACACGGTGCATGTAGTACGTCCAGACTCCATTCATACTACCCGGATTCATACTATATAGAACGTACTTTTTTAACGGTCGCAAAGTACGTTCTTATTTAAATGTAGTACATAGTATATTCAACATAGTACGCGATTTCGGACGCAGCCTGTGTGTCGCCGCGTCGCGTAGAAGATTACGTCACAGCAGTTTCCTGCCGCGTCGCTATGACGACCGGGTACTATTGCGCAGGTACTATCTGCAATGGAGAACCGAGCGAAAGTGAGCGGAGCCGAGTCGGGCCAAGTCGAGTCGAGCTGGTTCTTTGTAGTGGAAAAGCGCCATAAAAGACACCTGTCCACAGAAGCAAATAATCAATCAGATTCAAAACTCTCCACCATTGCCAAGACCAAAAAGCTGTCCAATGATGTCAGTGACAAGATTGTAGACCTACACAAGGCTGAAATGGGCTACAAGACCATCGCCGAGAAGCTTGGTGAGATGGTGACAACAGTTGGTGCGATTATTCACAACTGGAAGAAACTCAAACTAGCTGTCAATCTCCCTCAGTCTGGGGCTCCATGCAAGATCTCACCATGTGGAGTTTTAATGACCATCTGAATGGTTAGGAATCAGCCTAGAACTACACTGTAGGATCGTGAGATCAATGCTCTCATGGCAGCTGGGACCATAGTCACCAAGAAAACAATTTGTAACACACTACGCTGTTAAGGACTGAAATCCTGCAGCGCCCGCATGGTCTTCCTGCTCAAGAGAGCATATCTGCAGGCCTGTCAGAAGTTTGCCAATGACCATCTGAATGATTCAGAGGAGAACTGGGTGAAAGTGTTGTGGTCAAATTAGACCAAAATCGAGCTATTTGGCATCAACTCAACTCGCCGTATTTGAAGGAAGAAGATTGCCTTCTATGACCCCATGAACACCATCCCCACTGTCAAACATGGAGGTTGAAACATTATGCTTTGGGGGTGATTTTCTGGTAAGAGGACAAGACAACTTCAAATGGACAATGGATGGGGTCATGTACTGTCGAATCTTGGATGAGAACATCCTTCCTTCAGCCAGTCCATTCAACATGGGTTGTGGATAGGTATTCCGAGTGGCTAAAGAAAAAGCATTAAGGTCCATGTTGCAGCCAGTCTCCAGGCCTTAATTCCATAGAGTATCTGTGGAGAGAGCTGAAGGTTAAAGTTGCCAAACATCAGCCCCGAAACCATAATGACTTGGAGAGGATCTGCAAAGAGGAGTGGGATGAAATGTCACAAAAACGCAGGTGAAGTGCAGAGGTAGCCCAGTGCAGAGCCAGTTGTCTCATTCAGAGGTTTTATTGTCAACCGAAAACAAACAGAGAACGGCGAAAACATGTCAATTGGTTTTAAATTCTGCGATTTAGCGACTTACTATATCCTTAAAACAATAGCAATAACAATAGTTTTGTAACGAGAACCTTTCTCTCTGCCTTACAATTAATGAGTTCAACTATGTGTATTTCAAGTTGGGGGCTCGTCCGGGATCCTCAATGTGTCTAGCTTGTACTCTCCACTACAACAGGAAAACTGTGCACAGCAAGAAACAGGGTCTCTGGAGCCCGAATTCTCCCTCGGGGAAGTTTAGTTTAGATAGTGGTGAGCGGAAGGAGCTTGGCTGGAGAGCAGTGTAGGGTTGATCATAGCAGGATCTCATTGGAAAAATACAGATGTTACATGTCCCATGTTTTTTGTTGTCCTTCTACTTTAACTGTGTGTGTGTGAATGGTTTGGAGTCCTTGTTTTATGTGTGTCTGGTGTTCACACGTGTGCAGGGTTGCTGTTGACGAGAGGGGTGTGGTTTGTCTGGAGACCTGGCAGCTGGGATTAATTCACTAATGAACTTCTGCTTACAAAAATTACTTTGCTTTTGGAGGTCCCAAAATTCCCTTCTCCTGTATATTGTATTGTTCTTTGTATCACTGAACTAAATTTGAGTTCTGGTTGTGTTGTCTCGTGATTTTAGTCTGTCGCACCCCACACTCCTTCCCTGTCCAAATCCATGTACATTGGTGCGTCAGCACAGGCGTTAACGTCTCCCACCTCCAATGAGCACCACCTGAGGCGGGAATGTAACAACTGACTTGAGGATAAGATCTGTTGACAGCTGGCCGGTTGGACTGCCCTGAAAATCAACACGATGAAATGCAGTATGTAACAGCAACTTACGACAGACCAGAAAAAAATTGTGACAAATTGTGAACGGACGTGTGGATAATTATACCTATGGGAATTGATGGGTTTTCCAAAACAGTTTAAGCCCAAGACAGCTGCAGAGTTTTAAGGGAAAAAATTGACGAATTTGAGCAAAAAAAATGCAGAAAGGTAAGAGGAAAGTAGATTGGAAAGCTAATGACATGTGGAAGTAGGAAACAGATACAAGACTTAGACAGTGTAGTGCAGGGACAACTAATCAATGAATTTTAGCTACTCTCATTAAGGTTGACACAGAGCTGGCCTGACCCTCTGGCCGACTCCCAAATTACCACAACGTTCCACTACAGCTGACCCAGCTGCAGTCTCCTCGCAAGTATTAAACTCTTTGTCTCTGTCTTACAGTTAATGGGTTCAACTCGCCGTATTTCCTACACTTAACAAACACGTTATGATCATAGCTGTGCAACTCAATAAACTTCACCTTCAACATTAACGTATTAAAGCTTAATCAGTCCAAATAGCCCTCTGAGCAAATCCGGGCTAGTCAATGTCGACATATGTCTCCTGAAAGATGTCCTGTTCCAATGTGGTTCTTATCAAAATGACTCACAATAACTTTACGCTGGAATTATTAACTAACTCCAGCTTTCTTCCTTTATTGAGCTCAAGGGCACACAAGCCGAGATAAGGAGACGCTAAAGAGCTTTGTGACAACCAATTCCACATTTCAAAATGCTTTTTAATTGCAGTGGTAGCAAGAAAAACAAAATGGTACAGTTATGAGAGGATAAACACATGTGTAGAACTCTAATGAGCTGAAAGTATACAATTTTCTATTAGGTTTTCTGTTGTTAATATACATGGCGGGACCTAAAATAAAATGATACCATTACCAGTGTATACTTTAACTGTATATATTATTTTTGAGAGTTTGTTTCTTTTGTTGAATTCTTATTCAGAAAAAGAGATTTAGAAATCACATACAATAAAAATCGTTAAGCAGGATAGGATTTACAGTGTACTACTGTGTATATGGTTAGTTATGCAGGATAGGGTTTACAGTGCATTACTGTGTATAAGGTTTAGTTTACAGCTCGTTGAGGGCAGAGAGACGAGGGTGATAATTAGCCTGATGCTTCATTACAATGGCTAATGGATCTACTAGAGGCAGGCCCACCTGGATGTGAGCCAGCAGATCCTGGGTCATGTTCAGGGCGTTACGGGACGTGTAGACGTCAGAAAGGTCAGAGTTCATCGCAGAGGGGATGTACTCCTCACAGATTGGGCCTCCAAGTCCATTGGCGCAGGTGACCGTGTACGAGTAGAACAAGTTCCCATGGTTCAAAGAACACATTTCATTGGTATAAGAGCCAGCTTTGACAGGCCGAATGGTGCACTCCCCTAAAAGGTCATTCCACCACTTGTACCAGGTTTTGTCTTCGTCATACACTGAAAACTTCAGCTCATTGCCCAGGGAGAGCTTGACAGTGTCAAAGACGTAAACAGCGTCCCATCTGGGGTTGTCATTGTTGTAGATCACATTGGTCTGCTTGGCATCGTTGCCCATGAACACCTTCACACATAAAATCAACACAAATGCATTATTATTATATAATAAAGGGATAAAACACACATGTTTTGTTGTCAAATATAATGTGTGGGGGTAGGAAATCCAATATATTACCTAGTGAACCCAAGTATGACCTTAGCTTCAGTAGGTGCACGTATTAATGATGAATATGTCACGGTATGTAGGGTGTAGTGTAGTTGAGCCAGGTGCAGAGCCACGGTTTATTGTGGATAAAAACAACACAAAACAAACCGAGAACGGCGAAAAAGCTAACTGGCTAACTGAAAGAAGCAATGCGCGTATCGCGTCTTACATAAATACAGATGAACCACAGCAAAATTCAAACACCTCTCTATAAATATGTGACATGGAAACCATGCTAAGCAAAGGTGAATACAACTGACAACCCTTTATAGCCCAACCAAATGATTAACAGATAACACCTGTGATAACAAACGTAAACAATGAGACTCGTGCACCACCAATAGCATCTCGTGCTGCAACAAAACCTCACCACTCGTGACAGAAAACCATTTTAAACATGAAAATGAAAGCAATCATACCTTGACAAAGCTGTCAGTTTGAGAGAAAGTGTCCCCCCAAAGGCCCTTGGCGTTCTTTATTGTGACTGTAAGTCGAGCCAGGCCTTTCTCCTGTGGGCAGCACTGGCTTGTTATCTCCTTGCTGGCCTGGCACACACACTGGCATGAGTCACGGGCACTGGGTCTGGAGCTACTCTTACACTTCCCAGAGCAGTGCTTGACCAGGGCGTGTTCCAGGATGTAGTCCTCCACTGCTTTCTTCAGCCCTGCCCTCTTATTGGCTTGCTTCACCAATAGATGAAGGGGTTGGAGGGAGTAATTGATGATGTCTGGAACAGTTTTCAGGGTGCTTGCCCAATCAGCAAAGCCCTTGGAGGTTCCACCGGTCTGGGAGAAGAGCAGGTCAGTAGTTCCGTCCGTCTGTCCCCCCACCACCTCAGTAAACCTGTTTGTTAGTTTAGCATTTTTAGTCCTGTTTCACAACAACAAGCACCACATTGGTTATCTATCAAATTGAAAACACTCAAACCTTTCATTAAAGCTGCTACTGAAACTCTCTTTGGTGTTACGACTTTTAAGGTCCTTTTTGCAGAACTTGGTCTCAGCATTAATCTCAGCTGTTCCAGTATGGGTGGCAACAGAGGCCTCAACTTCCAAGCAGTCTTTAATCTGCAAAAATAGTAAAAAAACATAATGTACATAAATTTTTATTTATTAGCAATAGAGGCCTCAACTAAATGAATTCTATGTTTTATGGCCATCACCTCATTCTCATTGTAGCCATTCAGGGCAGCCTTACACACTCTCAGGGAGGTGACGCTCTTCACCCGCCCCCCCAGTTTAACACTCCTGATGAAGTGGGTGCCAAAGGTGTCAAGGAAACGGGTGTAGTCCACCTTGGTTTGGGTGGTGTAGAGGGGGGGCAGGCGGCCCAGGGACTTAGAGAACTCAGGGTGAAGGGGAGGGTCCTCAATCAACCGGTAACTGAGGAAACACAAGATGGACAGTTGATTAGTAAATAACCATTGACATCATGTAGGTTAAATACATTGGTTGGTTCAGATGTAGACCTGTCATGATTATTTTCACCAGCAAATGTCAACATTTCAGTCACATTGTTTAATCATAATCCAACTCTAACCCATTATATAAACTATGAACTATACCACCGTATAACATGTTCTTATTTACTCTACATCCAGGCTCCTCCCAGAGTGTAATGTGTAAAGTTGCCACTAGAGAGCGGTGTTAGCTACACTAATGTAGTTATATTTGAAAAAGTATATCACCTGTAATAGGAGCAGTGTATTTCCTGTTTGATGAAGCTGTACTTGTCCTGTTTGGACTGGTTCATAACAGTCTTAGCAGCTCTGGAGTGGGTACCCCCCACCATGAGCGATCCCTTTGCCTTGGGAGTCACAATGTTCAGATCGGTCTTCCAACTGGCGTCAACCTACACAATTGTAGTGGTTAAACATTAATCTTTGTATAGCAGTTGTAGTACTAGAGGTGGTAAAGTAGTAGTAGTGATAATAGCAGTAGTACCTCTGTTTGACTCTGGCTCACAAACGCCTCACTGGAGTCGTAGACCGTGCTGGAAATTTTCATGTGACATCTTTGTGAGGGACGCCAGTCCACCACGACCGCTGGGAGCCTCTGAGTCTTCCCATCCATGAACGGGTTAACACAGAGGGTACAGGTCCCATTCTTAGTCTTCCTCCATTGGTCCACGTCTACAACATAGGCCTGCTTGCGCTCCATGGTGACCACGTCAAAACCCTCACCAGCCAGGTTGGTCCCGGGAGCTGACTGGGCAGCCTTGCACTCTGCTGGCTGACCTGTGGTGCACGAGGGCAGGACTGGAGGCAACCAGGCTCCCCACAGCAACAACAGGGTCAACATAGTAGTTTGGAGAACTGGATGAGGAAATAATCACATTATGTGATATCAAGTTATTATGGAGTTTTTTATTTGTTTAACGAAAATTCTGTGGATGTTATACTTAAATAACAATTTATCACATTTTCAGACCTACTGATAACATTCTCTTTGACATAACAAAACAACATTCTATGCAAATATTAAAAGAATACATAACCAGAGCAACGGGTAAAAAAAAAAGTAAATTTAATTTTTTTTTAAATGTTATCTTTTTTTCCAGGTAGGTTGATTGAGAACAAATTCTCATTTACAACGGCGACCTGGCCAAGATAAGGCGAGAAAATGTGCAAGACAACATACAGTTACAAAAGTACACATAACACAGGAGTGCAAAAATTAAATTTTTAGGCACAATAAGACACAATAAGGTAATATTGGTTCAAGTAAAACAGGATGAGGTATATGTGGTTCGGTTGAGCAGCATAGATAAGGCACTAGCAAATACATTTTAAAATATAAAAATACAATGGGTATCATTTTACAGGATATTCAAAGATTAAAGTGAGTCTAGCAGGTAGGTCATTCTTATCTATCAAATATTGTCTGTCAAACTGCACTTTTGTTTCTGATTGAATATGCTTCTTTTATTGTGTCATATCTTGTTTTCACATTCTGTGTTAACATCAATAAAATGTTTTAGAGTATTTGGTTAAAACAAAATGTTTGATGTAAAAAATCTGGCGAAAGATAAATCAACTGAGAGCAAAAGCCATGGTCTGCTGAGACCTTCCGATGCAGCAGAGGGATCCCATTGTTGAACTGGCACAAATAATTTGTGAAAACAAACATCAAGTCTCCTAAAAGGTTGTGGGCAAATGTCTTATGGTCTGATGAAGCCAAGGTTGAACTTTTTGGCCATAACTCCAAAAGGTATGTTTGACGCAAAAACAATACTGCACATCACCCAAAAAATACCATACCCATAGTGAAGCAAGGTTGTGGCAGCATCATGCTTTGGGGCTGTTTTTCTTCAGCTGGAATATCACGCGGTAGTATGTAGGAAGAAAGGATGAAGCCAGGCACAGAATTGGATAGCGTCTTAATTGTTTTTAATATTGTCCAAGCACCGACGCAGTAGAACCAAAGTACACACAGTACTCCATCAAAACGGTGCGACACAGCGCACTTCGAGAATTCACACATCTTCTTAGAAGGACATGACCGAACACAGGAAACCTATCGACGATACTAATGGGGAGATGGACAGCAGGTGTGTGCAACAGACAAGACAGACAATGTGACTAATCAGGGAGCTGTTCCAGAAGGTGTTGTCACATGGAACCGGGGCCTTTGTCAGGGTGGGAGGAAATATGAACAGTTCTAAATACCAGGCATTTTGGGCACAAAACTTTCAGGCTTCTGTTAGAAAGCTGAAGAGACAGTTCACCTTTCAGCAGGACAACAACCCAAATCAAACATCCAAATCCACAAAAGCATGGCTTTACCAGAAAAAGATTAACGTTTTGGAATGGCCCAGCCAGAGCCCAGACCTGAATCCAATTAAACATCTGTGGGGTGATCTGAAGAGGGCTGTGCACAGGAGATGTCCTCGCAATCTGACAGATTTGGAGCGCTTTTGCAAATAAGAGTGTCAAGATGTGCCCTGCTAATAGACTCCGACCCAAACAGCCTTGGTGCTGTAATAATAAAGGGGATTCAACAATGTATTAGTTTAAGGGTGTGCACACTTATGCAACCAGGTTATTATAAGGTTTTAATCCACCCCTCAAACATTTTTTATATTGAATTTTTTATGCTATAGGTCACATTAAAGGTGAAAAAGTTTTACCGAAAAACATTGACCGTTGTCTCATTTTTTTCACGTCACAAAAACCTGGTGTTGTGTAGACTTTTTATGTCCACTACATGTTTTGTCTTCTCATACCTGCTCATTACACATCGTGTGTGTGATTAGTTTATTTGTTACATATTTCTGTTTAAAACATTTTAATACCTTTAGCTAAACCGATAATCCTGCTTTTCTTTTGTAATTTCTTGTTGATCGATGGAAACATTTCACCTTAATACATTTAAGAATTAAACTGTATTGGAAACAAGAATGAATAATTTATATTGTAGCAGCACCTTACCGGACATATCAACCACTGGAGCAATGGACTTGGTCTGTATAACTTGCTGAATGACAATCAATCTGCAAACAGCAAGATCTTATATGACTGTTGAATTCAAAAGGGGCCTTTTCTTCAATGTGGTCAAGGTGTTGTTTATACAAGAGATGATTTCCATTGGTTACACACCACCTTGTTTCGTTCTGGGTGTTGATGTGGTTTTCATTTCTTTGTGTGAAACAAGTACAGATCATTTATATTGTGTGTGAAACTGTTTCCAGAACCCAGTCACCTGTGTGCTTCATCTCTCTGTGATTAGTCGATGCACATATCCAACCAAACCAGTCCAAGTCTCAGACACTTTGCATAAAGAGTAATTTGCTTAGATCACTGACATTCACCCACAGAGCTACGTGGGAGGTTTTTCTCTTTTACTCTACACCTACATGTATTCTTCTGCCTGGACTACACCTACATGTATTATTTTGTCTGTCTGGACATTTTGTTTTGTCTGGACTATATATAGACATATTGTTTTGTCTGGACTACATCTAGACATATTGTTTTGTCTGGACTACATCTAGGTGTAATCTTCCTTCTGGACTACATCTAGACATATTGTTTTGTCTGGACTACATCTAGGTGTAATCTTCCTTCTGGACTACATCTAGATATAGTGTTTTGTCTGGACTACATCTAGGTGTAATCTTCCTTCTGGACTACATCTAGACATATTGTTTTGTCTGGACTACATCTAGGTGTAATCTTCCTTCTGGACTACATTTAGACATATTGTTTTGTCTGGACTACATCTAGGTGTAATCTTCCTTCTGGACTACATCTAGACATATTGTTTTGTCTGGACTACATCTAGGTGTAATCTTCCTTCTGGACTACATCTAGACATAGTGTTTTGTCTGGACTACATTTAGGTGTAATCTTCCTTCTGGACTACATCTAGACATATTGTTTTGTCTGGACTACATCTAGGTGTAATCTTCCTTCTGGACTACATCTAGACATAGTGTTTTGTCTGGACTACATCTAGGTCTTCCTTCTGGACTACATTTAGACATAGTGTTTTGTCTGGACTACATCTAGACATAGTGTTTTGTCTGGACTACATCTAGACATAGTGTTTTGTCTGGACTACATCTAGACATAGTGTTTTGTCTGGACTACATCTAGGTGTAATCTTCCTTCTGGACTACATCTAGACATATTGTTTTGTCTGGACTACATCTAGGTGTAATCTTCCTTCTGGACTACATCTAGACATAGTGTTTTGTCTGGACTACATCTAGGTGTATGGCACCTAGCTCAGTCCCGACCCTACAACCACCACCACTGGCCTCCAGCAGTCTGTTTCCCGGCTCAGATGTATCCATTGTGGGTCAACCTGCTATCCCTTCAACTGCTAGCAGAGATCTGGCTATCTGGTGCCAGGGTGTCCGACAGCTTTAAAGACTGCAGTCAGTTCCTGTACATGAGGACTGCACCGACTGGGATCAACACATCCGATGGAAGTCAGTCCTCCACCTACACCCTGACTATTGTGGTCCTTCAGGTCAGCCATTTTATTATCAGAAACTTTTAATGTTTAACGGTCGTTGTATAATTCATAATCCAATTAACTACATAATTGTTTACCTAATGTGCTGTTTCAAGATCACCGACTTCCTGGATGAGACCCGGATGAGCACCTATTTAAACACTGTGCGCCACCAGCTTAATAACTTCTGCCGTGGAAAGCAAACCTACATGATAAGTGGGGTGACTGTCTCCGGGGCGACCATACGCAGGGGAACTGAGACACGAATAGGGATCCCTAAACATCTGTGGTTGGCTACATATACTGCCTTGCCCTGAACATACAACTAAAGAGAAAATGGAGAGCAAATATCTCATTCGTCATACTATATGTGTCAAATATGTGACAAACCACAAAGGTTTTTCTCACATCCCACATAATTACCCTAAACAAACTTTACTTCATGAGGGAGGTGCTGGCTAGAACAGAGAGTTTGGTAGCAGTTCAATGACAGTCACATTGTTAAATCCCTTGTCACAACCCGGCTCATAGATAGTGACAAACAATGGAGTGCACACGTGAACTTTTAAGGACCAACAAAAGTCTATTCAAATATTCACAAAATTTGACCTTCAACAAAGAATAAACTGGTGAAGTGTGATATTAGACATATGTGGAGTGTAATGGAAATGTATGAGTGAATGTATGATGTGTAAGTGTTAATAGTAGATATATTAGGTGTGTAATGGAAATGCATGGGTGAATGTAAGATGTGTAAGTGTTAATAGTAGATATATGAGGTGTGTAATGGAAATGCATGGGTGAATGTAAGATGTGTAAGTGTTAATAGTAGATATATGAGGAGTGTAATGGAAATGTATGAGTGAATGTAAGATGTGTAAGAGTTAATAGTCGATATATGAGGTGTGTAATGGAAATGCATGGGTGAATGTAAGATGTGTAAGTGTTAATAGTAGATATATGAGGAGTGTAATGGAAATGTATGGGTGAATGTAAGATGTGTAAGTGTTAATAGTAGATATATGAGGTGTGTAATGGAAATGCATGGGTGAATGTAAGATGTGTAAGTGTTAATAGTAGATATATGAGGAGTGTAATGGAAATGCATGGGTGAATGTAAGATGTGTAAGTGTTAATAGTAGATATATGAGGTGTGTAATGGAAATGCATGGGTGAATGTAAGATGTGTAAGTGTTAATAGTAGATATATGAGGAGTGTAATGGAAATGCATGGGTGAATGTAAGATGTGTAAGTGTTAATAGTAGATATATGAGGAGTGTAATGGAAATGCATGGGTGAATGTAAGATGTGTAAGTGTTAATAGTAGATAGATGAGGTGTGTAATGGAAATGTATGGGTGAATGTAAGATGTGTAAGTGTTAATAGTAGATATATGAGGAGTGTAATGGAAATGTATGAGTGAATGTAAGATGTGTAAGAGTTAATAGTCGATATATGAGGTGTGTAATGGAAATGCATGGGTGAATGTAAGATGTGTAAGTGTTAATAGTAGATATATGAGGAGTGTAATGGAAATGCATGAGTGAATGTAAGATGTATAAGTGTTAATAGTAGATAGATGAGGAGTGTAATGGAAATGTATGAGTGAATGTAAGATGTGTAAGTGTTGATAGTAGATAGATGAGGAGTGTAATGGAAATGCATGGGTGAATGTAAGATGTGTAAGTGTTGATAGGTGTAACTAACAAAACAAGCGCTCCAGCCAAGTGCAAATCAAAATGGTGCCTGGGGAGAAAGGAAGGGGGTGGGGCTGATTCTTTAACGGATTTCTTTTCAATTGTTTTTTGAGAGTTTATTTCTTTTGTTGATGTAAAATACTTTCTTATTCTTATAAAAGAGATTTAGAAATCACATACAATAAAAATCGTTAAGCAGGATAGGATTTACAGTGTACTACTGTGTATATGGTTAGTTATGCAGGATAGGGTTTACAGTGTACTACTGTGTATAAGGTTTAGTTTACAGCTCGTTGAGGGCAGAGAGACGAGGGTGATAATTAGCCTGATGCTTCATTACAATGGCTAATGGATCTACTAGAGGCAGGCCCATCCGGATGTGAGCCAGCAGATCCTGGGTCATGTTCAGGGCGTTACGGGATGTGTAGATGTCAGAAAGGTCAGAGTTCATCGCAGAGGGGATGTACTCCTCACAGGTTGGGCCTCCAAGTCCAAGGGCGCAGGTGACCGTGTAGGAGTAGAACAAGTTCCCATGGTTCAAAGAACACATTTCATTGGAATAAGAGCCAGCTTTGACAGGCCGAATGGTGCACTCCCCTAAAAGGTCATATGATAATGTGAACAAGGTTTGATCTTCATCGTACACTTCAAACTTCAGCTCATTGCCCAGGGAGAGCTTGACAGTGTTGAATACCAAGGTTTCACCCCATTTGGGGTAGTTGTTGTTTGCAATCACACCAGTCTGCTTGGTTTCAGTACCCATGACCACCTTCACAAAAAAATATCAATATGAAATTATTTTACTACTGTTAGTTATTTAAAAAACACCCCAATGCTTATTTTTGTGTACAGCATGGGGGGGTGAGGCTAATGAAATGTAACTATTGAAATGAACATTTAGCAATCATACCTTGACAAAGCTGTCAGTTTCAGACAGGTTGTCCCCCCAAAGGCCCTCAGCTTTTTTAATCTTCACCGTTAGATGTGCAAGCCCTTTCTCCTGTGGGCAGCACTGGCCGGTTATCTCCTTGCTGGCCTGGCACACACACTGGCAGGAGTCATGGGCACTGGGTCTGGAGCTACTCTTACACTTCCCAGAGCAGTGCTTGACCAGGGCGTGTTCCAGGATGTAGTCCTCCACTGCTTTCTTCAGCCCTGCCCTCTTTTTGGCTTGCTTCACCAATAGGTGAAGGGGTTGGAGGGAGTAATTGATGATGTCTGGAACAGTTTTCAGGGTGCTTGCCCAATCAGCAAAGCCCTTGGAGGTTCCACCGGTCTGGGAGAAGAGCAGGTCAGTTGTTCCGTCCGTCTGTCCCCCCACCACCTCAGTAAACCTGTTTGTTAGTTTAGCATTTTTAGTCCTGTTTCACAACAACAAGCACCACATTGGTTATCTATCAAATCAAAAACACTCAAACCTTTCATTAAAGCTGCTACTGAAACTATCTTTGGTGTTACGACTTTTAAGGTCATTTTTGCAGAACTTGGTCTCAGCATTAAATTCAGCTGTTCCAGTATGGGTGGCAACAGAGGCCTCAGCTTCCAAGCAGTCTTTAATCTGCAAAAATAGTAAAAAAAAAACATAATGTACATAAATTTTTATTTATTAGCAATAGAGGCCTCAACTAAATGAATTCTACGTTTTATGTCCATCACCTCATTCTCAGTGTAGCCATTCAGGGCAGCCTTACACACTCTCAGGGAGGTGACGCTCTTTACCCGCCCCCCCAGTTTAACACTCCTGATGAAGTGGGTGCCAAAGGTGTCAAGGAAACGGGTGTAGTCCACCTTGGTTTGGGTGGTGTAGAGGGGGGGCAGGCGGCCCAGGGACTTAGAGAACTCAGGGTGAAGGGGAGGGTCCTCAATCAACCGGTAACTGAGGAAACACAAGATGGAGTTGATTAGAAAAATAAATGTTGTGATCATGTAGGTTAAATACATTGGTTGGTTCAGATGCTTTCAATAACACATTTTAACATTTGGGGATAAATTAAAAAGGAAACTCTTGGTTCTATTCATGCAAAAACATATACTATTCTAGATTGTTTAATCATAATCCAACTCTAACCCATTATATAAACTATGAACTATACCACCGTATAACATGTTCTTATTTACTCTACATCCAGGCTCCTCCCAGAGTGTAATGTGTAAAGTTGCCACTAGAGAGCGGTGTTAGCTACTCTAATGTAGTTATATTTGAACAAGTATATCACCTGTAATAGGAGCAGTGTATTTCCTGTTTGATGAAGCTGTACTTGTCCTGTTTGGACTGGTTCATAACAGTCTTAGCAGCTCTGGAGTGGGTACCCCCCACCATGAGCGATCCCTTTGCCTTGGGAGTCACAATGTTCAGATCGGTCTTCCAACTGGCGTCAACCTACACAATTGTAGTGGACATATCAATTAAACATTCATGCATCTTTGTATAGCAGTTGTAGTAGTAGAGGTGGTAAAGTAGTAGTAGTGATAATAGCAGTAGTACCTCTGTTTGACTCTGGCTCACAAATGCCTCACTGGAGTCGTAGACCGTGCTGGAAATTTTCATGTGACATTTTTGTGAGGGACGCCAGTCCACCACAACCGCTGGGAGCCTCTGAGTCTTCCCATCCATGAACGGGTTAACACAGAGGGTACAGGTCCCATTCTCAGTCTTCCTCCATTGGTCCACGTCTACAACATAGGCCTGCTTGCGCTCCATGGTGACCACGTCAAAACCCTCACCAGCCAGGTTGGTCCCGGGAGCTGACTGGGCAGCCTTGCACTCTGCTGGCTGACCTGTGGTGCACGAGGGCAGGACTGGAGGCAACCAGGCTCCCCACAGCAACAACAGGGTCAACATAGTAGTTTGGAGAACTGGAGAAGAGAATATGGTAAAAATCACATTATAATGATTAATGATGTATTTAAATTTGAACAAAAATAACATTACACATCTGTGCTAACATTATTGCAGAGTTTTTTTATGATCAATTAGCCATTTAAAATTATACATTTGGATTAGCAAACACAACGTGTCATTGGAACCAAGGAAGATGGTTTGCTGATAATAGCCCTCTGCGCGCCTACGTATTCACTTAAATATGATAAGCCATTTTCTGCTAAGATAGCGATTTTCACATTTGAACTTGTCTACATTGAATTTTTAATCAATTTTATGTTATTGTCACATATTGGGTGAGCTGTGTTGTACACAGGGAGAGCACTTCCCTGTATTGTGTAAATTAGGAGCACAGCTGTTGAGCTGAGTTTATCTAAGCACAGGGCATGTTTATTTCTCATACCAGCTCATTACACTCCAGATGTGTGAATACTTCATTCTTTACATATTTCTCTTTCAAACATTTTAATGAATTTGCTAAATTACAATTAAAATTACAATTAAATACATTTTAGAATCAATCTGTATAGGAAACATGAATGCAGAATGGAAAAGTTCTTCTTACCAGACATATTGATCACTATTGGTAACGATGGTGAGGTTGGAAAAAGATTCTGGAACGATGTACTTGTCTGTATCACTTGCTGATTGACTAACTTACTCTGCAAACTGGAGGATCTTATCAGAATCTTTGTGTGCTGAACGGGGCTTTTTTAATGTTGCTTGATTTAGACAATGTGGGGGTGCTGTTTCACTTGAACTTCCACCAGATTCTATTCCTGGTGTTGCGGAGGTCACTTCTGAGAAACCATTGCTGACAAAAACAGATCATTTAAATTTGAGTGTGAAACTTTCTGACCTTTGTGCTGCATCTCTCTTTGATTAGTCGATGCACATACCCAACCAGTCCCAATACCAGAAACTTTGCATATGGAGGCATTTGCTTTGATCACTGACATTCTTCCACAGAGCTACAGTGGGGGAAAAGAGTATTTAGTCAGCCACCAATCGTGCAAGTTCTCCCACATAAAAAGATGCGAGAAGCCTGTAATTTTCATCATAAATACACTTCAACTATGAGAGACAAAATGAGGAAAGAAATCCAGAAAATCACATTGTAGGATTTTTAATGAATTTATTTGCAAATTATCCCCTGCTGTACTCCCTGTTTATGCCTGACTACGTGGCCACCCACAGCCCCAACGTCATCTTCAAGTTTGCTGACGACACCACCATCCTCGGTCTCATCTCCAACAATGAGACAAAATACAGAGAGGAGGTTAAAGATCTGGCTATATGGTGCCAGGACAACAACCTATCTCTTAACGTCGGTAAAACTAAGGAGATGATCATTGACTTCAGGAAGCGGCCCAAAAACGCCTATACTTCCTGAGGAGAATCAAGAAGTTTGGCATGTCAAAAAACACTGAGCAACTTCTACAGGTGCACCATTAAGAGCATTCTCTGAGGCTGCATTACTGCTTGGTACGGGAGCTGCACAGCTGCTGACCGCAAGGCCCTCCTGAGGGTGGTGAAGACAGCAGAACGCATCATTGGCTGCCACCTCCCTTCTGTGCATAGCATCTACCAATCACGATGCCTCAGGAAATCAAGGAACATCATAAAGGACTACAGCCACTCAGGTCATGGCCTGTTCACACTGCTCCCATCTGGTCGACGTTACCGTAGCATTGGTACACGCACTTCCAGACTATAAACTGTTTTTACCCTCAGACCATTAGACTTCTAAATGAGCAATACTGATCTACTTATCTTATGTATCCACTACTGGCTCTAGATCACTCTTATTGCAGTATTTAAGTTTTGCATACTGTCCATATTCACACTTCATTATGTATATCTTGTAGCTATGTACTGTATATTCTGTATATTCTTTTATTATTCTGTTTTTTTGTACTTAACTACGTAGATGTTGCTTGCCATGTCATAAGAATTTAATTGTTCAGTTTGATGCAAGTCATTCAGTACATATGACAATAAAACACTTTGACTTTGAGTGTCTATAACGTGATTGATATAGAGAGATAATATAAATTGATATAAAGAATTTATGTATTTTGAAAATACACATACACACACAGACAGACAAACACACACACACACACACACCCATGCACACTCCACTGCGGCATCCATGTGTCACATTGGTACCTCACACAAATTGTGGTGTCACCACTTACCGTTCTGTGTAATTACTTATTACACATCTTTGTGTTGTTGTGTTGTGTGGTGTTTGCATTTACGTTTGCATTTATGTTAGATCAGTGTCGCTTAGCTCTTATAGATTTGTTGTGAGCACTGGGCCTCATTTGAGCTTGGAACATCATCCAATCGAAGTTGTCCTTGTGGGTGGGACTTTACTAATGAATGATTTTGTCGTCATTTCATGTTAGCAAATTAAAAGCAAATTCAAATACCAAGACAAGCCGACACAAGGAGACGCTAAAGAGCAACGAGGCAGCCAGTTAAGTATTTAAAATCCAAACACATTTTTATTGGTAGCTAGCACAAACAGAATGGTAAAGTCTTGAGAGGATAAACACGTGAATAGAAGTCAATTTAGCTGAATGTATACAATTTGCTGTTAGGTTTATTTTATTAATGTACATGGCCGAAATATCTACTTAACTTAAAAAACATGAACATTACCAAGAAAAGCCAATTGCATAGAATTGTAATGTTTCTTTTATATTATTTTTGTCTGTTTCATTTGATGATGCAGAATGCTTTGTTGTTCAGAAAAACGATATTTTTAAATCACATACAATACAATTAGTTATGCAGGGTAGGGTTTACAGTGCATTACTGCGTATAAGGTTAGTTATGCAACATAGGGTTTACAGTGCATTACTGCGTATAAGGTTAGTTATGCAACATAGGGTTTACAGTGCATTACTGTGTTTAATTTGCCTTCTGCTTCATTACAATGGCTAAAGGATCTACTAGAGGCAGGCCCATCCGGATGTGAGCCAGTAGATCCTGGGTCATGTTCAGGGCGTTACGGGACGTGTAGGCGTCAGAAAGGTCAGAATTCATCGGAGAAGAAACGTACTGATCACAGGTTGGGCCTCCAAGTCCAGGGGCGCAGGTGACCGTGTAGGAGTAGAACAGGTTTCCATGGTTCAAAGAACACATTTCATTGGTATAAGAGCCAGCTTTGACAGGCCGAATGGTGCAACGCCCTAAAAGGGTGTTTGATAATGTGAACCAGGTTTTGTCTTCATCGTACACTTCAAACCTCAGATCATTGCCCAGGGAGAGCTTGACAGAGTCAAAGACGTAAACAGAGTTCCATCTGGGGTTGTCATTGTTGTAGATCACACTGGTCTGCTTGGCATCGTTGCCCATGAACACCTTCACACATACAATCAACACAAATGTATTATTATTATATAATACAAGGATACAACAACATGTTTTGTTGTAAAATATAAGGAATGGGTATAACCTAGTGTAACCAAGTATAACCTAGTGTAACCAAGTGTAACCAAGTATAACCTAGTGTACCCAAGTATATCGTAGTGTAACCAAGTATATCGTAGTGTAACCAAGTATAACCTAGTGTAACCAAGTATAACCTAGTGTAACCAAGTATAACCTAGTGTAACCAAGTATAACCTAGTGTAACCAAGTATAACCTAGTGTAACCAAGTATAACCTAGTGTAATCAAGTATAACCTAGTGTAACCAAGTATAACCGAGTGTAACCAAGTATAACCTAGTGTAACCAAGTATAACCTAGTGTAACCAAGTATAACCTAGTGTACCCAAGTGTAACCAAGTATATCGTAGTGTAACCTAGCAGATCCTGGGTTAGCTCCACTAAGTGCACTTTTTAATGATGAATACCATTTTAACATGAGAATGAACGCAATCATACCTTGACAAAGCCGTCAGTTTGAGAGAAGGTGTCCGCCCAAAGGCCCTTGGCGTGCTTAATGATGACTTTAACCCGTGCCATCAATTTGCCCTGTGGGCAGCACTGGCTGGTTATCTCCTTGCTGGTCTGGCACACACACTGGCATGAGTCACGGGCACTGGGTCTGGAGCTACTCTTACACTTCCCAGAGCAGTGCTTGACCAGGGCGTGTTCCAGGATGTAGTCCTCCACTGCTTTCTTCAGCCCTGCCCTCTTATTGGCTTGCTTCACCAATAGGTGGAGGGGGTGTAGAGAGTATTTGATGATGTCTGGAACAGTTTTCAGGGTGCTTGCCCAAACAGCAAAGCCCTTGGAGGTTCCACCGGTCTGGGAGAAGAGCAGGTCAGTAGTTCCGTCCGTCTGTCCCCCCACCACCTCAGTAAACCTGTTTGTTAGTTTAGCATTTTTAGTCCGGTTTCACAACAACAAGCACCACATTGGTTATCTATCAAAAACACTCAAACCTTTCATTAAAGCTGCTACTGAAACTCGCTTTGTTGTTATGACTTTTACGGTCCTTTTTGCAGAACTTGCCCTCAGCATTAGAGTCACCAGTTCTAGTATGGGTGGCAGCAGAGGCCTCAGCATCCAAGCAGTCCTTGACCTTCAAAATATAAAGTAAACAAAATCATGTACAAATCATTTTTGTTAACATATCAACAAATGCAAATGAATTCTATGTTTTGTGTCCATCACCTCATTCTCAGTGTAGCCATTCAGGGCAGCCTTACACACTCTCAGGGAGGTGACGCTCTTCACCCGCCCCCCCAGTTTAACACTCCTGATGAAGTGGGTGCCAAAGGTGTCAAGGAAACGGGTGTAGTCCACCTTAGTCTTGGTGGTGTAGCGGCGGGGCAGGCTGCCCAGGAACTTAGAGAACTCAGGGTGAAGGGGAGGCTTCCCAATCAACCGGTAACTA
Source organism: Dallia pectoralis (assembly GCA_029465975.1). Lineage (NCBI taxonomy): Eukaryota > Metazoa > Chordata > Actinopteri > Esociformes > Umbridae > Dallia > Dallia pectoralis. The sequence continues at coordinate 19,294,523 of CM055735.1, forward strand.
AGGAAACACAAGATGGACAGTTGATTAGTAAAAAACCATTGTGATCATGTACCGGTAGGTACAATACATTGGTTGGTTCAGATGCTTTCAACAACACATTTTAACATTAGGGGATACATTTTAATGTAAATTCTTGGTTCTCTTCATGCAAAAACATATAATATTCTACATTGTTTAATCATAATAGAACTCTAACCCATTATATAAACTATGAACTATACCATCGTATACCATCAAATAACATGCACTCCACTCATGACCACTCATGACCTCTTCAATCCAGACTTTTCCCAAAGTGTAATGTGTAAAGTTGCCACTAGAGAGCGGTGTTAGCTACTCTAATGTAGTTATATTTGAAGTATGTCACCTGTAATAGGAGCAGTGTATTTCCTGTTCGATGAAGCTGTACTTGTCCCGTTTGGACTGGTTCATAACAGTCTTAGCAGCTCTGGAGTGGGTACCCCCCACCATGAGCGATCCTTTTCCCTTGTGATTCATAATGTTCAGCCCAATCTTCCAACCGTTGTTAACCTACAAAATAGTGGTGGACATATCAGTTAAACATTTATCGTTGTATAGCAGTTGTAGTAGTAGAGGTGGTAAAGTAGTAGTAGTGATAATAGCAGTAGTACCTCTGTTTGACTCTTGCTTACAAACGCCTCACTGGAGTCGTAGACCTTGCTGGTTATTTTCATGTGACATTTTTGTGAGGGGCGCCAGTCCACGACGACCGCTGGGAGCCTTTGTTTCTGCTTATTCATGAACGGGTTAACACAGAGTGTACAGGTCCCATTCTTAGTCTTCCTCCATTGGTCCACGTCTACAACATAGGCCTGCTTGCGCTCCATGGTGACCACATCAAAACCCTCACCAGCCAGGTTGGTCCCGGGAGCTGACTGGGCAGCCTTGCACTCTGCTGGCTGACCTGTGGTGCACGAGGGCAGGACTGGAGGCAACCAGGCTCCCCACAGCAACAACAGGGTACACAGTAGAGTTTAGTTAAAGTGATACTTTTTATTTATTAATTGTTCATGTTATTTGTATAACTGTATCACTATTCTCTATCTTTAACAAATTTATGTCATTTTTGGAAAGTACGCATGAAATGTGTTACACTAATGAATACTTAATATTACTTAATAAGTAATTAATTATTTGGTCATTACTATTTGAATTTGAAAGTAGTTTACATATTGTTTGTTTAACCTTTCTAACGCTTTATCTTTCACAGCCCTAATACGTATAATAAAAACATTCTGCAGGAAAATATCAACATATTCGTAATTCCTAATTCTTTTTAAATGACCATTTATTTCTAAATTAACTTTTTACTAAAAAAAGTAATGTTATTTTAGAAATAAATGGTAATTTAAAAACAATTAGGAATTAAGAATATGTTGATATTTTCCTGCCTAATTATTTATTCAACGTATTATGGCTGTGAAAGATAAAGCGTTAGAAAAGGAAATGCTAATTTCTTGACGGAGTCAATGTTTTGACGCATTTTTTTAATTTTGTTCCACAGATGCCTTTCATAGTTAAAGCTGGACACATTAGCGGGATCCACATTTTGGATCGCTGTACTCACATGCACTGTCCGTTAACATGTAACGTTAATTTGACTTGGAAGCAGTACCTTAGGAACATAAGAACTGTCAAGCTTGGTGTGAATAATTGGTTTATATGCCTGCACACCATGCAGCTCTCCAGATAAGAGGGGCTGATATGCGTTTTATATGGCTGCCTAACCTAGCAGTTATTGTCATTGGTGTGTTAATCAAGAGAACAAACAAAGATGCTGCCAGCCGTTCTGGTAGCTTATGGATTGACATAAAAGGGCTGTGATAACTCACATTTATCTAATTCCAAGTCAATCACTGTCCAAAGTTCGCAATGAATTGCTTTTCAAGCAGAAAAGTGTTTTTCGTAAGTGCAAAATTTGAACGCATTCGAAAACCTTGATTAATAAAAGCTTGCTTGTGCAGGAATGTTACCATTTCAAAACATCTGTACTTCTTTTGGAGCCATACATAAAAAGTGAGAACAGAGCAACGTCTTACCTGTCATAGCAGTCACGGTGCCTGACTAACACTGATAAGGTTGAGGACAAACTTCTGAACACGTTACTGGGCGACTCACTGATATATGTTGTGAAATGCAGAGTGTCATATGTTAATTTGTTATTTTAATTTGGGCAAAGGCTTTGTTGATTTATCGGAAGAGCTTGTCGTTTTCTTTGGGCAGCATCTCTACCACCTCAAACACTCTGAGTGGAGACTGTAATCCCAGCACGTGTGACCACAAGTGTTGCAACTTAAGTGACAGGAGCTGGTCAAGTCAGGGACAGCTAATTGTGGTCGTTTGGTTCGCAATGGTTCAAACATCTTGTGAAATTGACATTTGAATGATCATTTTTGCATGAACATCATTAAGCCAAATAAAACACAGGAGTTTTCAATATATACAACATAGATATCTGAAACCAGACAAGCAATTAACGCTTTACCGGAATTCAGATAACCAATGATGGGCAACTCAGCTGAGGGCCAAGGCGTGCATGGTTTGCATGCTAAAGCCAGATTAGAGAGAGCTGAAGCTGACACACTGTTCATAGCTGTCAGCACCAAGCAGGTACGCAGACAGATAAACTGCAGCTAAAGGAACAGAGCAACACGACAGACAGTCGGATCAGAACCGACACATAACCAGGACCCCAAGGGACACATCACTACATTCCAACCACTCATCATGGAGTCGTCGTCACTCTGGACACAGGGCATCCTTCTGGTCACCATAGCGACGACGGTTGTTCTGGGGTCCGTGGAGAAGGAGCTCTCCCCAGAGTGCAGGGTGTTCCTGTACATGGGCACTCCTCCTGTGGGCCTGGAAAACCACTCGCTCCAGACGATCTGCCAGCGCTACAACAGCAAGCCGCGGTATGTGACGCTGTATGACACCGACAACCGGGTCCCCATCTACTCCGCCTACACCTTCAAACGCTCCGATGGGGAGAAAAGGGTGGACGTGCCCTGGATGTACGAACCGCAGGTAACTCACGCAGCTGACACTTATGGTGTAATGCCACCACTGAAATCCTCATACATTTGTTTCTGTAGCTTCTGAGTCTTTCAGTGTGGTCATAACAGGACTCTAAATAACTTATAAGTAGGTCAATTGAATGATGTTCATGAGTAATATTGGATTGTTGTCTTGTTTGTGTGTGACACTTATATCGAATACACTCTATTCCAGAGCAACTTAAGGGACCAATTGTGGTTAGTTATTTTTATTATTTTTCTTTATTTTCTTTTATTTTTTTCAGAAAGCATTGTTAGCATGTAACTAACCAACTAACCGTATTACAACGTACAAAAGGGTGACAAATCAAATGACAGTATGGTGTCTCAGTAAGGTTTTGGGAAACCACAGAACAGCTTCAATGTGACTTGGCAAAGATTCTAATATTATCTCTGGAACTCTACGGGAGCTGTCGAACTCTGTTCTTAAGTATTCTCTCATCTGGTGTTCTGGGCATCTTGTTGGAGAGCACTGTCAAAAGAATCTCCCAAAGGTCCTTGTTTGGGTTGAGACCACGTTACAGCAAAAGGCCATAGCATATGATTAACATTGTCCTTTGACTCATCAATGCATAGCTGGACTTGATTAGCATTTGATCAGCAGAACGATAGGATGCTAATTTCTAATATGCATCTTTGCAGTACAACTGTATGGAAGCATTTGTATTTGTCATGTTCTTCCACTCATTTATTACCGTTTTTTCCTTCTCACCTGTCACTATGTCCACCTGTGTTGCTGTTTGTTCATCTCCCACAGCTATCCAGTGGATCTGCAACTGGAGACATGCAGGCGTTCCCGCGTGGCTACATGCACAGCAACTTCGAGGACGCCCAGGCGGTGCTGGAAGACTACACCAATGCCGTCTCTTACGAGCGCGGTCACCTCAACCCTGACGAGCACCAGGGCGACCCAGACGACAAGGCCTCCACCTACACCCTGACCAATGTGGTGCCTCAGGTCAACCATTTTGTTCTAATGAAACACAACAACGTCACTTTTACATTCAAACACATGCAGCATATCATTTCTGAACAGCGAGATAATGTACGAACGTTTTCTTTACAACAGGTTATCACGTATATTATGACCTGGCGCGTTCGGCCAAAACATATAACTGACACCCCTAGTAGCCGACCTGTCCATGTACTTACCTCCAAACCCGATATACACGTGTGTCTTTAAGGTCAGAGAATTCAATATGGGCGCTTGGAGGGGACAGGAGCGTATCATCCGGAGACGCCTGAACAACTACTGCCGTGGAACCGCCTACGTGGTCACCGGCATCGTCACATCCGGGAACATGATCCGGCGGCGGAACATTGACCGCGTGGCGGTTCCCAAGTACCTGTGGTCGGCGTACTGCTGCACTGAGTACGACCACAATGCGCCCTTCAGCGAGCGCTACAAGTTCCCAGCCTTCGCCCACTACGGCCTTAACGAGCCTGAGAACAACCAGGTAAGTGCAGTGTGACTGTTATTTAGTATCGTATCACATTAAGTGTAATGAAGATTATGTATACTGTTGTTAATATAATATTGAAAACATGGTGTTACTTTTTTATAAAAGGGTTTAGTTGCTAAACACAACTTTGGTAAAATTCAGTCCATCTCCAATCATTCATCCAACAGGTCTTGGAGTTGTCCGTCAAGAAATTGGAGGAGTTCCTACAGAGGTCCAGTTTGCTGGACAAGAACTTCCAGATCTTTGTGGATGGCTGTGTCCGGCCCCCCAATGCTTTACACTAAGTGTGCTACATTCAGCAAATAAATATCATAAAACTTGATGTCTACAGAAATTCTACACACCTTTATATACATTTTGTTGGATGCATTTAAAGTCTCAATTATCTGCAAACCACACTTCTCTACACAAGTGTTTTATAATTATTGTGGAAGGAAATTACATTTTATAAGTCAAACACTGAATTGTCTTTACTCTTAGAATAGCCGTCCTAAATTTACAAGCGTTTAAGCAGTCACCTTCACAAGCAGGCAACGGGTGAAGTGAGCCCTCCCAAGACCTTGAGGCCAATGACAACTTTGGAAGAGCTTTTTACAAGCTTTTTTTACCCAACAACAGTAAAACGTAGACAGGTCAAAGTCCTGACAAAGCTACATTCTTAAGAGTTTCAAATGTCCATTTATCAGGGCTAACAATGCATATTAATATCCCCCGCCTACTCTGGTCTCTTGTGGAGTTTTCCCTCTCGTTTCTCCTTCCAGTCGGTACTGGTTATTAGGGTGGCAAAGCAGCTGCGTAATCTAGATCTTTCCAATATATTTTACCAACTCAAGCCTACAAACAGCCGCAATCCCACTGGAAAAGCTGCTGCCATTAGTCCTCCTTTTATAAGATAACTCCGGAAGCAGTATAATGAGGCTGTTCATATTGATTTAGTTAAAGCCTTTGACTGCATTAAACAGTTTTATCCTAATTAATACACTCCCTAATCTAGGGTTCTTAGACTCGCTAGAATGGTTGTAAATGATTCATGTGTCTACGGTAAATTCAAAACAATGACAATACCCTGTTAACACCGGACCCCTCAAGTACTGTCCACCTTAAAACATAGCTTAAATAACACCCAACATGATTTTTTTGGAGCCTACCTCATCCTGCCCTCGAAGCATAGTTGCCATGGGTTCGACTATGTCAACACATACAAATGTCATGTTATATGGCTGGACTACTCACTCTCATTTAATAACCGTAACCCCAAAATTCTGTCTACGGTTTCATCCATAATGTTTTTTTGTTCTGTGTTGTTTTACCATGCTTTGTTCACATCCTTTAAAACAGCCTATTACCCAAACACCATTACTTTTAAAGCATGGTGGTGGCAGCATCATGTATGGGGATGTTTTGCATTTTCACCAACTATGGCAGTTGTCAGACAAGAATCTGGAAATAATGATGCAATGTAGAGCTACATCCTTGAGGAAGACCTGGTACCCTCTGCAAGATGGTTCAAACTTGAGTGGTCAAATGATCTTAACAGAGCAGTTAACCGTAATATTTGACTTTTACATATGATTTTTAATGTATTTTATGCTTCATTGGAAAGTGAAATGGTGAGAGCTGGAGTCGAGACTTCCTATACACAATAAGTAATTGTAATTAATAGATTTGATTAAATTCTGTGATGCCAGACAGAGATGTGTCTAAGGTCAGTCAGTTGGAAATTGTAACTGTAACTAACCCTGATTTCCCCAAACCACATTAACTCACATTTCATTTCCACTTTCTGCAGTGCTAAACACCAGCAGTCTTTTTAAATGTATGTTCACAAAACGTATATATGGACTTCCTGTATGTGTTTCTCATCTAAATATGATTGAATAAAGTTTCTCCACTCCAAAAGTAGAATGACTTGGTCAAACATTTATTTTGATATTTCTTGTTAGCAATGTGTAACATTCAGTTGGCACGTACTGAAGGAGGCTGTCATAAATTGTACAGAATAACAACACCTAGCAAAAAGAGTACTCTCTTTTTCATTTTTACAGTGTTGGTGTAGTCACGCATACACACTGGAGATATAAAAATATGTGATTAACAGCTCCCACTCCCCTCGTGTGGTTTTAACATTAAATGTGTGAAAGAACAACTAATTAAACAGGCCTTCTAAATAAAAACATGATGAATGGAATTATTAGGTTATAGCTAATCATTTCCTAGTTGGATAGCTTTCTTTCTGCACATTCACAAGCTGTCTTATTGGGAGCTCATTAGAATAATTCCAACAGCTAAATCCAAATCAAGTCGATTAGGCAAAGAAATGTTAGTTTTGCGTTTTCTCTCAGATTCTTCATGCAGTCACAAGAGATGCAGTGAAGGCGAGATGCAAGCCTCCACACACGCGCACATACTGTATATAGACCGTTTCTGCACCAATAGACACCAACACAGGAAATCAAAGCACAAAATGGATACTCAAAACGTAACCTTTCAGGCGCTAACAGCTTCACAGAACATAAAGGAGAAGATAGGAAGGTATCAAACGTGCTTAAACACAGGTGAGCCAAAACACTACTGCCAAATCTGCTTTTGACCTTCCACTGGGACGGGACAGCCTTCATCTCCCTCACATATCATGAGCCCCAGTCACCAGTGTGTAGTTTGTTCCTCTGACCACTGTCAGAAGTACTGACCCAGTCTGGCCATAACAATATGACTCTTTGGCCTGAAGTCACTCAAGTTTACTCCAGCCCGTTTGCTTACTATCTAATCTACCTTGTTGAAGACCTTGTGATGAGTGTATATAACATAGTAAAATAATTCCAACCACTGCTTGACCTGTAGACGAAGGTAGTTCAAATAAGTTATTTGGAAGCTAAGAACTGATTACACACATTTATACTGCTTCTCACTTTGCTATCGCTGCTCGCCACTTTGAATACATGGAAAAGAACTCTGAAATATGGCGTAGAGATGGGCTGACCCAGAGTCTGTCTGCCGACATGTATGAAACAAGATAAAGAATATAAAGGTGATTGCGAGAGGCTGAAACACAGAGCTGCTACAGTCGTGTGTGAAGGGCTGAGAAAGAAAGAGGATCAGAGTGAGACAACTGAAAGACAGAGACCAGGCAGACAGTCAAGACAGACAAGCGTCGAAACAGATAGACAGACAAACAGTCCGACTAGCCTCCATGGTCACCATGAGACACCTACCAACGCCCTCTTTTCTGTCGCTGGCTGTTCTGCTGTGTTGCCTGTGGGGATCCCGAGCTGGCGTGGTGGAGGACTTCAACCATGTGGAGCGCTGTAAGGACTCTCTGTACATGGGCACCCCGCCACGAGGATTCCCCTTGACCAGCCCCCTGAAGAAGATCTGCCAGAGTTACGAGGACAAGCCGCGCTACGTCACACTCTACGACCCCCACAAACACATCCCCCTCTACTCGGCCTACACCTTCAAGAAGTCAGACGGTGAGAAGAAGGTGGATTTCCCCTGGATGTTTGAGCCACAGGTAGGCAGCAAATAAGTGTGTTTGTGTGTGTGTGAGAGTGAGGATGTGTGCGTGACAGTTGTCTGCTTCTCTGTGTGTGTGTGTGTGTGTGTCTGTGTGTATTATTATATATGCGATATTACATATTATTATTACTTATGCGATATGTGCCTGGTGGTTGTAGATCTTGGGTTTACTTTAACATAGGCGCCTACATGTACAAAACAGCAGCATGATTGTGCCATTAAACGGTTTGACAATGGTCCTTTTACAGACGCTTATCACTGACAGTCCCACTCACTAAAACAGAGCTGTGTGGACAATACTGCTGCTCAGTGGAGAATGAGAAGCTATAGATAAGCGGGTTTATGGGCCGGGTGAATAGTACAACGATGCCATAAAGTTTTTATCCATTCCTGCGCGATACAATATGCCTTCTCCCATTTCAACAGCATCCTCTCTTTCCCCCCTACTTTTACACCTCCATCCCTCAAATAAAAGTCTCAACCTGTGAATTTGTCTGCTGTCAGGCTGCCGTAACAGTGGGCCATACCGGGCCACAGACACAGGCCCAAGTAGGCCAGGTGTTCTTCTGTGGTTATGTCCGTATGAACGATATTGTGTGATGCGCCCCTGCCCCCTCCCTCCGTACAGCTGGCATCAGAGAAGGGCACCAGCAACATGCAGGCATTCCCCCAGTCCTCTCACATGCACATGAACTTTGAGGACAGCCAGGCCGTGCTGGGGGACTACGCTGACTCCGTCCAGTACGAACGCGGCCACCTCAACCCCGACGAGCACCAGTCGGACCCGGGCGACAAGGCCTCCACCTACACCCTGACCAACGTGGTGCCTCAGGTAGGCCGTCTGAGGTACATCGACCTTCATCCATCCTAGGTCGTTTACGGGCGTTAGGAGGTAACGGCTTTTCGTTTGTTTCCGCCCCAGGTACGCGAGTTCAACGTTGGCCCGTGGGCTGAGCACAAGGACCTCATCCGTAAGCGCCTGAACAACTACTGCCGTGGTAAAGCATATGTGGTCACCGGGGTGACGACCTCAGGCAGCATGATCCGCCGGAACAACGTGGACCGCGTCGCCATCCCCGAGTATGTGTGGACGGCCTACTGCTGCACCGAATACGATCTGAACGCGCCATATTTCGTGCGCTACAAGTTCCCGGTGTTCGCGGCGTATGGGATGAACGACCGCGTGAACAACCACATGGTGGAGGTTCCGTTGAGTACCCTGGAGAGGTTCCTCAAAGGAAGGATGGACGTGGACAAGAACTTCCAGATCTTCTACAACGACTGTGTGCCTAACTCATAGCGAAAAAATGTGATGGTGCCAGTAATCGCGTCTCAATGTCACTTCCAATCTGATTTCTGTATTGATCCGATACTGTAGTTTCTAGGTGCGGTCTTACTGTGTTACAAGCAATAAAGATGTGGATTAAAATCCTGTGAAGTCCGACTCAGAGCCGTTGGGAAATGATAGACATAGCAACGCTGCAGTGGTAAAGCACTTCCCTGTAAGCCAACCGTGTCCTATTTAAAACCTATTGTCTGTTCTTTGATCAGAATCTTAATTTACATGTCATCCTCTGGGTAACAAGAACAAGTCAGTGGTATGTGAACGTAAGACAACTGTTGGTTTATATTCTCTACAGCAGAGACAGACTGCACCACTCATCACAGAAGAATGTCGAGACATTGAATATCTAGTATCAAACACATGACAAATGCCAGATAATTACTCAATTTGAATACATCTGCAAGGCTTGTGGACAGACGTTGTGTTTTTTAAGTGTCACTTTCGCCTCAACCCAATTTCTGCAGTTACCCAACCCCCACATATAGAACACAACGCATATAGGTAAAAGTCGTGAGTGGGGGTGAATTCTTCATCATGATTATGGGTTGGGTATATCGTTTAGGGTGATACGTGCTTACATTATGTATCTGTGGCTTCAACCTCATGCTTAGACCGCATTCAGAGATGCCCTAGATATAGCAAGATGTTGACTATTTTCCAGTTAATTATTTTAAAACATCCCTGTTGACTCTTGGTTCCTTGTTCGTGTTTCTGGCCCTCTGCTGCTTGTATACGTGTGTATCTATCCATCATCACACCTTCATCCACATCTCTCTCTGCCTCTCCCCACTGTTAAAGACATTGTAGAAAACGGGCAAAATACAGCAAAAACAAAGAACTCATTTTACATTGTTTGAGTAAGAGAGATGCATCCTGGTGATGAACTTTGCCACTTACTTGTATAAATGTGTCATGAACACTACATCATTCCACCCAAACACAATCTCATGTCCCTCATCACACAGAAACCTACTTGCTATCGGTTAGCAATGACGAGGAGGCAATCAGGCAAAGCAGGTAGGCCAAGTGTGCTTCTGTACTGTAAAAACGTAACGAACAAATGCGCCTCTGCTGCTCAAAGGCATAAACTACATAAAGAAAATAACTAAACTCTACTACACTAAGCACATCCAGTTAAACAGTTTAACAGTTATAGAAACCCCTGCTTGATAGCATTCACGCATCTTTTGAAAAATACCTGAATAAATTCCAATTACAGAGTAAAAAGCAAGATTAAATGTTCAAAAAAATAAATAATAAGAACAGCTATTAACAACATCCACAACTGCAAAAACATTTAATATAACTTTATATTTGTACAATAACAAACATTTGCTCCGATATGTACAGTATTTGGATAACTAAATTATCCAGTCCTCTGTCAAAAACTTCCTAACGTAGGAGTCTCTTTTTATTACTCTGGCTCAGTCTTTCTCCTTTTCATTTTTTGCCAGTCTGAGGCAGACACAAGTTATAGAAGGAGCTACGGTCCAGTGACCCCACGTTTTTCCACGACACCAATCCCAGCCTCTGCACTGCGGCTCTCTCCAGAGGCGGCCCGTAGTAGTGAGGATCCATCACCAGCAAGTAGCTCCCCTGGCCCCCAGCGCGAGTGCACACACCCAGTATGCCCTTGGAAGAATTATCCCGGTCCCCACCCATCATCACAGGGGACCCCTGGCTCGTGAAGTGCTGGTGGAGCTCCTCGGCAGCTCTATCCAGTTCTACCCCTCCACCCCGCACGTGTACCACTTTACAGGGGGTGTCATAGTAGTAGTCGAGGATCAGGGTCGCTTCGAAGGTCCCTATCCACTCGCGAGAGCCAGCAAATGATTCAGGCTTGTCCTCCATTGCAACCAAGGCGTGCTGTATTTCGGGGAGGCTGGGTGGATGTCTGTTTTTGGCCATAGGAGACAGTGAGCACCCGCTACGGCACAGCCACGAGGCCATGGTCTGTAGGGTGCGGTAGCCACACCCCCAGCCCCTGTCATCCAGACCATCACACCCGTAGTGGAAGTAAAGACAGTCTCCAGATATTAAGGAGCATTTAACAATGTCTGGTGCTGGGCTAGGAAGTCCAATGTGAGCGTTCTGCAGAAGAGCACCAGGACATTCTGAAACACGTTTTGTACATTTGTCTTCTCGACCCCAATCAATTCCATGGGGACTGTTATCCTCCATATCAAACATGTCTTCAGTCTTTATGGACCTCAGTTAACCTGTACAATTCACATTAATCTATGCAATATACCGAAAACAACATACCGACATTTGTTCACATCTGTTTCGGGATAATAAAACGACGTTGATGGAAAGCTGCGTGTCAGTACGTTGATAAAACAGTTCCCCCTATCCACAAAAGCCGACGAATTAGTTCCTAGTTCCTGCTGATAATAGGCACGACTATCGTGTGCTCGTATTTTTACGACGTCGCGCACTTTTATGGACCACTATTCTAATTACTGAATTAAATGAGATTCATCTAACCTAACGCACTCTACCAACGAGCCTGACACACTAGTTTCACGTCGACGATAGGGGGCGCTATTGAAGTGTACCAGAGGAAAGGCACGCCTCCACTAGCAACAAGGCTGCTGATGTACCGTGTGTGCGCGAGCACCACTGTATCTATAGTTACCACACATATTTTGAAATCCAACGGTCATTTCGACATTTCGTCCAACTCCCAAGTTTTGTTGTTCGGTTTTAGTTTTATTGACATTTCAAACTCTATATCCATTACTGTAGAACCTGGAGGTCCTTTAACTAGAATACCATACATGAACCCTTGGCATGCTGAAGGGCTACAGGTACAAAGAAATGAGAAGAAAACTAAGGTGACGTATTTCAGTGAATACAGGGCTTATATTCACGGCTGGGGTAGTGAGTCTTTCGTGGCAGTGACAGTGTTTTTGTGTAAGTGCACAACAGAAGGTATGCAGTTACAGAGCTTTTTATACAGGATTTCCCTCATCACAGTTGTCCATGCAGAAGACATATGTTTAGCCGATGCACAACCTTGCTGGAAACAGGTTTCACTGGTCTGTCTAGCTCATGGTATGTCTATGAAACTGGGAGACGAGACGAGATCAAGTTGACATAACATTGGCAAATTATTTAGACTAATTGGATTGGCTGTTGACAATTCACCAGCAGAATGACATGCTGGCATGTCTAGTTTCATTCACTAACTAAAACACTGGTACATTTTACGACTATAAGTTGTAATTTACAGTAGCACGATCTGTTGATGTCGGGGAAAAACAGATCTCTCCTCATCTTCCTCCTTGCACTGCATTCTCCTGGTAAATGCTGGTAGTAGGAGGGCACAAATGCAGAGTTTTTTTTAGCATGCTTTAATCTTTTTATTTTAAATGAAGCTTTATTTACAACAGGAAAATCAAGAAAACGACCGGCAGCAATTTAGCAAACAATGAATGACACAGACAGGAAACAGAAGGATATAAATAATAATACATACTTATGAACTCAAATGAGAGACAGGTGAAGTGAAACCCAGATGTTGTGAATGGTCACTCGTTGTAAGAAAGACTACTGGAAAAGAAACATTACAGAACAACACACACAAGGACCAGGAGAGGGCAGAAATGGACCAGACTTGGCAGGACAATTTGACAGTCATTACACAGACTACACGAGTTCCAAATTATTATGCAAAATTATATTTTAAACTGATTCTCCTAAATTGTTTATGCAAATGACAGTCAGTATAACTTAGAAGTCAACAACCATTAGGGTATAGGTTGAATTTTATTGAACGAACCACCCAATAAAAAACTCAAAATGCACTTTCCCAAATTATTATGCACAACAGAGTTTTAAACATTTTATAGGTTTGAAAGAACTGAAAATTGTAATTTGTTGAATTTGCAGCGTTAGGAGGTCATATTTACTGAAATCAAAAGCTATTTTAATCAAACTGATTTTAACAGGGCAAGTTACTTATTAACATAAGACCGCTTCTTTGATATCACCTTAACAATTTTAGCATCCATTAAACTTTTGAGTTTATGGAGAGTTTCTGCTTGAATTTCTTTGCAGGGTGTCAGAATAGCCTCCCAGAGCTGCTGTTTTGATGTGAACTGCCTCCCACCCTCATATATCATTTGCTTGAGGAAGCTCCAAAGGTTCTCAATAGAGTTGAGATCAGGGGAGGATGAGTGTGAGCATCCTCAAGCAAAAGATAAATGAGGGTGTGATATAGTTTCCCAGGGCCCTCAAGTGGGAGCTGAACATTACCTATTGCACAATGAAAGCACAACAGAGGATGTAATTTCTGCTGTAGCATAAAAAGTTCAACCGGCCATGATAGTGAACTTCTACACTGCCAACATTGCAGCACAGCCTCCCAAGTTTTCGTGAAATACACATAATTTTTGTACCCAACATTTCTGACATGCACACGTAAAAGGTTGTTTTTTCGTGTCCTGCACACAATTTTATTGAGGTGTTGAAAGAAAATGTTGTGATTGGTTGACTCAACTTGCATTTTGTCCAGGAAGTTGGTGTAGCTTGAATTGTAAAGCTCCAGACTTAATTTCGAGAATATAACTTCTTTTTTTTACTATAAATATTAAACGAAACCCTTGCCCTAACCTTAACCAATACCTAACATTAGATTGACTTATTTGTTTAACGTTTGTTGTGCTTTTTTGTGTGTGTTTGACGATTTTCCTAAATATTGCGTGTCATTTACACAAAAAACAAGACACGAAAAAAACGACCTTTTACTTATGCATGTCACAAATTTTGGGTACAAAAATCTTGTCAATTTCACGAAAACCTGTGATACTGTGTTGAAGTTGAGTTCATCCTGACATCCTCCACCACCGTCTGGTATGCTGCAGCCTGTCCTTGTCATGCAGAGCTGGTCAAAGGCTGCATTCTTTCTTCTCTACGTGACCTATGTTTCAGTTTTGTCTTGTGTTGTCTTGTCTGTTTCTGCACCCTCCTGGCCTTATGGCGCTTTTCCACTACAAAGAACCAGCTCGACTCGACTCGACTTGGCCCGACTCGGCTCCGCTCGCTTTCGCCCGGTTCTCCATTGCAGATTGTACCTGCGCAATAGTACCCGGGTCGTCATAGCAACGCGGCAGGAAACTGCTGTGACGTAATCTTCTACGCGACGCGACGACACACAGGTTGCGTCCGAAATCGCGTACTATGTTGAGTATACTATGTACTACATTTAAATAAGAACGTACTTTGCGACCGTTAAAAAAGTACGTTCTATATAGTATGAATCCGGGTAGTATGAATGGAGTCTGGACGTACTACATGCGCCGTGTTAGAATGCTCTACTTGTATAATCTACCGGGCAAGAGAAGCGTGTTTCATTCAGGTCCGCGTCCTCCTACCAACACTCGCTACCCACACACACATAAGACAATGGAGGAAATCGAGTGTATGCTGTGTTTGATCCGCGAGATGTGGCTGTTTCTCACGGCGTATTCTTTCGGTTTGCCATAGTATTCTTAATGGATAATATGTACAGCTCTCACGCAATCTCTGGCCAAACTATTTATATATATATATATATATATATGGTGGGATTACTCAGGATACTACATCTGGCACGTGCAATGATGATGCAGTGAATAGTGACGATTCTCTGAGCAATCAGCAGTCTGCCTTGTTTTCTCGTCACATTTTAGTATCGCCTCAGCTCGCTCAGAACCTCGCCTGAGGTGGTACGAAAAAAAGTACCTAGAAGCAGGTACAGGTACAACTTTCCACTACCCAGTGGAAAACCAAAAAAGCTGAGTCGAGTCGAGCTGAGGCGAGCTGGTTCTGTGTTGTGGAAAAGCGCCATTAAGTGTGAATTGTCCGTTTTTGTTCATTCTCGTGTTGCCCCCCATGTGTAACTAGCTCTGTTTCTCCCAGTGTTTCTCGGTTTATTGTAAATGTTGTTCCTGCGTGTCAGTCGTGTTAGTCATTGTGCAAGCATGCAAGTTTATTTATATAGCACAATTCATACATAGAAGCAATGCAATGTGCTTTGCAAACGGGAAAAAAATACGTGCATTTTATATTCAACCTGTTTACTGGCATCAAGTACATTTAAAACATTACATCTCAATATTTAACTGTGTACATTTTATTCAACAGGTCCTAAAAAACTCAAAATGCACTTTCCCAAATTATTATGCACAACAGAGTTTTAAACATTTTATAGGTTTGAAAGAACTGAAAATTGTAATTTGTTGAATTTGCAGCGTTAGGAGGTCATATTTACTGAAATCAAAAGCTATTTTAATCAAACTGATTTTAACAGGGCAAGTTACTTATTAACATAAGACCGCTTCTTTGATATCACCTTAACAATTTTAGCATCCATTAAACTTTTGAGTTTATGGAGAGTTTCTGCTTGAATTTCTTTGCAGGGTGTCAGAATAGCCTCCCAGAGCTGCTGTTTTGATGTGAACTGCCTCCCACCCTCATATATCATTTGCTTGAGGAAGCTCCAAAGGTTCTCAATAGAGTTGAGATCAGGGGAGGATGAGTGTGAGCATCCTCAAGCAAAAGATAAATGAGGGTGTGATATAGTTTCCCAGGGCCCTCAAGTGGGAGCTGAACATTACCTATTGCACAATGAAAGCACAACAGAGGATGTAATTTCTGCTGTAGCATAAAAAGTTCAACCGGCCATGATAGTGAACTTCTACACTGCCAACATTGCAGCACAGCCTCCCAAGTTTTCGTGAAATACACATAATTTTTGTACCCAACATTTCTGACATGCACACGTAAAAGGTTGTTTTTTCGTGTCCTGCACACAATTTTATTGAGGTGTTGAAAGAAAATGTTGTGATTGGTTGACTCAACTTGCATTTTGTCCAGGAAGTTGGTGTAGCTTGAATTGTAAAGCTCCAGACTTAATTTCGAGAATATAACTTCTTTTTTTTACTATAAATATTAAACGAAACCCTTGCCCTAACCTTAACCAATACCTAACATTAGATTGACTTATTTGTTTAACGTTTGTTGTGCTTTTTTGTGTGTGTTTGACGATTTTCCTAAATATTGCGTGTCATTTACACAAAAAACAAGACACGAAAAAAACGACCTTTTACTTATGCATGTCACAAATTTTGGGTACAAAAATCTTGTCAATTTCACGAAAACCTGTGATACTGTGTTGAAGTTGAGTTCATCCTGACATCCTCCACCACCGTCTGGTATGCTGCAGCCTGTCCTTGTCATGCAGAGCTGGTCAAAGGCTGCATTCTTTCTTCTCTACGTGACCTATGTTTCAGTTTTGTCTTGTGTTGTCTTGTCTGTTTCTGCACCCTCCTGGCCTTATGGCGCTTTTCCACTACAAAGAACCAGCTCGACTCGACTTGGCCCGACTCGGCTCCGCTCGCTTTCGCCCGGTTCTCCATTGCAGATTGTACCTGCGCAATAGTACCCGGGTCGTCATAGCAACGCGGCAGGAAACTGCTGTGACGTAATCTTCTACGCGACGCGACGACACACAGGTTGCGTCCGAAATCGCGTACTATGTTGAGTATACTATGTACTACATTTAAATAAGAACGTACTTTGCGACCGTTAAAAAAGTACGTTCTATATAGTATGAATCCGGGTAGTATGAATGGAGTCTGGACGTACTACATGCGCCGTGTTAGAATGCTCTACTTGTATAATCTACCGGGCAAGAGAAGCGTGTTTCATTCAGGTCCGCGTCCTCCTACCAACACTCGCTACCCACACACACATAAGACAATGGAGGAAATCGAGTGTATGCTGTGTTTGATCCGCGAGATGTGGCTGTTTCTCACGGCGTATTCTTTCGGTTTGCCATAGTATTCTTAATGGATAATATGTACAGCTCTCACGCAATCTCTGGCCAAACTATTTATATATATATATATATATATATGGTGGGATTACTCAGGATACTACATCTGGCACGTGCAATGATGATGCAGTGAATAGTGACGATTCTCTGAGCAATCAGCAGTCTGCCTTGTTTTCTCGTCACATTTTAGTATCGCCTCAGCTCGCTCAGAACCTCGCCTGAGGTGGTACGAAAAAAAGTACCTAGAAGCAGGTACAGGTACAACTTTCCACTACCCAGTGGAAAACCAAAAAAGCTGAGTCGAGTCGAGCTGAGGCGAGCTGGTTCTGTGTAGTGGAAAAGCGCCATTAAGTGTGAATTGTCCGTTTTTGTTCATTCTCGTGTTGCCCCCCATGTGTAACTAGCTCTGTTTCTCCCAGTGTTTCTCGGTTTATTGTAAATGTTGTTCCTGCGTGTCAGTCGTGTTAGTCATTGTGCAAGCATGCAAGTTTATTTATATAGCACAATTCATACATAGAAGCAATGCAATGTGCTTTGCAAACGGGAAAAAAATACGTGCATTTTATATTCAACCTGTTTACTGGCATCAAGTACATTTAAAACATTACATCTCAATATTTAACTGTGTACATTTTATTCAACAGGTCCTTCCAGGTCTTAAGCTTCAGTAACTTTTCAGTTCTTCAGAACTGACAGAGAAGTCTTTAGAACATCCAGGTCTTAAGAACTTTATTCAAAAGGTCTTTAGAACCTTTTCAGGTCTTTAGAACCTGTCCGAGAAGTCTTTAGAAGGTCTAGGTCTTAAAAACGTTATGCCAAAGTTCTTTAGAACTTCCAGTTCTTAAGAACTTAATTCAAAAGGTCTTTAGAACCTTTTCAGGTCCTGTGCAGTATGTTTATTATTTTCTTAGTTTAATCATGGTTCTGGTCATATTCTCAAGCTTTGATTAAAAGAGTGTTCTAAGTTTCATATAGACCTCTGCGTGTGTCATGGATTACGTGACAACAAGTCTGTGCAATTGTGCATTGAGTTATCTCTTCTCTACTCACCCCTAAGGCTAGGTTGCCTCTGCCTCTAGTCCCTCTGTCACCATTCTACTGGGTCCCTACTTTCATTCAGCCCACCAAATCACCAACCTGTATGACCCAGCCCCCCCTGATTAGCTGAATGCTTGTCACTTGTGTTTGTTACCACCTGTATTCACTCAGTCACCATTTGTTTTCAAAGTTGTGTTTGTGAGGTATTGCTTGCTTCTCAGTCAGTAAATCTTGATGTCAGTCGCCTTGGACAATAAACGTTTTGAACAATAAGGGCAACTTTAGACCATCCCAGGTGTCTCTTGTTCCCAGCAGTTACTCTCAACGCTGAACCTGAACCCTTGCTGACCGATAGCTCCCAAATTTCAAGAGAAGAACTACAAACATTTCTTCCATGAACGCCTCTGCCTCTAATGTGGTAAAAATGGGGCACCAACTCTCATGTTATCCACCTAGACCCATTAGACCCCGATCATCACCTGTAAGACAGGTGGCAGTTTCGGTTTTCCTAATCCTAACGTAGAAACAATTCACTGTTTTATTTTACAGTCTACGGAATCCATATCTCTGTCATTAACAGGATTCATTTATTCTAGTGCTGCCGGTCATTTTCTTATTACCAGTTAGTCTCCACAAACTGTATTGTTTGTGGTCCTTGGTCACCCATGGGTTACCCTTCAGGACTGCGCCATCTCCTGGCGAAACAACCTGCCAATGTACTGATTTTTAACAAGTTGCCAGGATATACAGTCTTAGGAAGCCTCAAGTCGAAAAATAACTGAACTACCTCAAACTGTCGAAATATGTTTTGTTTGGTGTACTTTTTGTTAAATAGTGTCAGATTGGTATGTTTTACCACCCTGGAGCATAAAATAATATAAGTACAACAAGTTTGTTTTTATCATTTTTATTATGATGAATTTAACAGGGATTGGGCCGAAAACCAAACACATATGTTCTGTGTATCCTGCTAGAGCAAAAAAGCTATTTTTGCTGTCGCCAAACAAAAGTTTATCAGTTTATTAAAATCCTCACAGCAGGAAGGTATTTATAGCTGCGGAGGAAGGGGCAGGAGTGTGTGTGTGTGTGTGTGTGGGAGGGGGGCTTCCTAAAACAATCACTAGGGGTGGCTCGAGGTCGGGGTGGTTGGGTTGCCAGATCTTTATAGAGCCTGCCAAACAGCAGCTCAGGTTTCCTGTCTCGGCCACCCGACTCTTATTTACACTCTAAGTATGAGTCTCATCTCTATGGTTGCCATGACACACCTGGCTGCATTTACATAGCAATTGTGACAGGCCAAGTTGTGATTAAAGGGCAGCCTAGAGGGGAGCCGGGCCAGAGACTTCCACATGCCCATTAAGCCAATGTCCTCCCTCATGGCACATGGGTATCAAATTAAGGACATTGAATAGGTCTTTTGGCTATTGACTCTGAGGGTGCTCCTAGGCCTCGTGATTTCCTACTTGCCAGCTTCCTGTCCCAGAAATATCTGAGGTGCATAGAGAGCTGTGAGGGTCACTGCTTTAGTCTGTCTTACACCGACCCTACTGGAAGACCACATGCCTGTGTTGGCCTGAAACAATAACTTCCGACAGGCTACTGTCCCTGTCCAGTCTCCTTGTCTCCCCTCATTCTTTCATGTGAGTTTCCTGTCTTGTGGTGTCGCGCCAGTGGACCGGCTCGCAGAAGGCAGAACTATCTGTCTGGCCGTCTTCCCAGCGGCTTGGGGGAAAAAATATTGCTGTCGTGCACCTTCGTGCGTGGGGGGGGGGGCGGTGGGGGCTGTTTACGGTGTCATGGATTCTCTCTCTCCGTCTCCCTTTCTCTGACTCCTGGCTGTCTTTGTTTATTATTTACAATGGTGGGGGGGTGTCCTTGAGTTTTCCCCTTTCTCCCTTTCAAATCATCCTTTATGCGACTGGCAGATTAGGTCCTAGCCGTGGAGTCAGTGTGACGGGACGCCCCCCCCAAGCCCTGACACATGGTTCACAGCACGTAGCGTGTGTCCCGCACTCCCCACATTTTGGCTCAGACATAAGTAAACAGCCCAGAGTTTGACTTGAGCAAATAGTAGGACAAGCCACGGGCCTGGGTCTGCATGGAAACCATGACCATGTTAGGAGCCTGTCAGACGCGTCACTGCATGTCCCTGTGAATGTGTGCTTTTTTGATTACCTGTCTGTTGTAGCCAATTATCCAAGGTTTTCTAAGCCATATCTTAAGGCAATAGTTGATAAGAAATCTACTCTCGACTTATGGAATTATGCTAAAACCACACGGCCCTATGGCATCACTTAATTGTTATAGGAATTTGTTTTAACTTGTAATAAGTTGGTCTGTAGAGTTTCCGGTAGAGTGTCTGAGGTCCTTCACTGTAAGCAGTTTCTAAGCAATTGAAAGTGTCATTTGCCTAGACTCGGGATTTCAGAGAACAGCCGGCTTATTCAGCACGATCCCCGCTATCAGATGGCCTGTTGTGGCCAGAGTTACTGTGTAACTTCTGCAGGTTGAGAATAGGGCTAAGTTAAGTGGGGCTTCATCTGGGGTACTAGGACATGCTGCAGCTACACAAACCTACAATCCTCATTACGATCATTATTTAACAGGTAGAAACAAGTGGTATGCCAGTGGCTGTGGAACGCATCGGAAACACAAGTCAGTTTCAGCTTTCACACAAAATGGCTACTGTTAGAAATGTAGAATCTAAATTACAATAGCAAACAGGTGAAACGCAGACGGGTTTAACAGTGCTTTTGCACAGTGTGTTCAGTTGGTGAAAATGCACATTATTGATTTCCCTGCTCTTCAATAAAATGTTTTTTACATACTGGGGCTCCTTCAAGAGCACACATTGAAACTTGCCAATTCTAAACCTTATCTTTACTGAGCCCCATTCTGAAGATAACATTTAATTGGTGAACAGTTGTCTTTATTGGATTAGAAAATACAAATAGTTAAGATATCTCCTTTATTAAAAAAAGTACTGTCCTACGTCAGGCATTGTTTTTACGTAAAAATAAACTACACCTAAATGTTTAAAATTAGTAGATAGTGATCTTCCGTGTCAACTTCATACTTTTTTTTGTCTGATTTTTATACAAGCCATAAATTTGCCTGGCTTTTTGAAACCTAATATATCTTTCCATATATACTCCATATACTGCCAGTTCAGTTTTCAGAGAACCTCTAAAAGTACTGTGATTTAGCACTGGGGCGCTACATTATATCTGCCGGAAAGGTTTCTAGGAATGCCCTCCGCAAACATACGGGGTGGACACAGCCACGGATTGAACCTTCCAAGTGGTTTTTATCCTCCTTAGACACTCATTCTCTTTCGGTGATGGTTTGAAAACGCCATGTAACTACACGTGAGAATTGACTACTGTCAAATGTAAAAGTCAAAAGACCAGCAAACAACATATTGTTTAAGGACAGAGACATCACTATTCATCATGTATTTTCAGAGTAACAATGAGTGGAAAATCGATCAGTCATGGTTGGTTAAAAGTATATCAGTCTCATTGTTTGTGTTAGACACTGATTTAAAGTGACTGTCCCTATCTATTTAACAATATACTATGAAGCCAAAATACTTTATGGATTTTATTTTGAGAGAAAAAGATATGATGGGGGGGGGCTCAAGCCCACCTAAAATGGGCCTATTGACGCTGCGGTTTAAGATTTTGTATTGGATAATAACGTTTTTAGGTGCAGAATACCTTAACCTATTATATATATATTTTCGGATCTCAATTTGCTTCGTTAAAATAACGAACTATGAAACAAGTTTGATGTGAGCCAAGTAGTCAAAACAATATCATCATAAGTTACATTCTGAACAAAAATGCAAAAGCCATTAACAATTAAATATCAAACGTAATCCATCATTGTTTTACATTTAGATTTTAAATGACAGCATTCACTCAGGACATAGGCCAAGACATTTATTGAATAACTGAAGATCGGATCCTGAAGAAACTTTTGGCCAACTCTATATGATGAGTAGGCCAATAAAATGAAAACAATGCAAGACCAAAGCCTTTACTTTAGTAGCCTATGTGTTCTAGGCCCGGTTACTCATCACGTGACTGTTGGTAAAGTTATTCAGGAGTGTTTTGCATTGCACATAAGGCTAAAATTAGGTATCTGGCCTTCTCGCCCCAATACGTACCATTCTAATATTTACAATTATTTGAGGATAGTTTTAGATAGATTAGATTCAACTTTATTGTCATTTTACAGTACAAGTACAGTACAACGGAATGCAGTTTGCATCCAACCAAATGTTCGAAACAGCAGTGCAAAAAGATATGGAGTACAGTGTGAGGATGTGCAATTCACATGGATAAGTAAATGTGCAGGTATTCAGTTCAGCAATGTAGCAAATTGCAAATGTGCAGAGGGAAACACCAGCGGAACACATGTATGTGCAAGTGGTAAACGGATAGTACAAACGATAAGCATTGTGCTAAAGGCAAATATAATAAATAGGCCAGTAGTGTGCAGGCAAGAGGTAGCAAGAGGAGTACCACAGAATGCATGTGCAAATGTCAGATCAAGTAAATAATGTAGCGACCCTGGTGGTGCCGCTACTCGCCCCTCCAAATGTGATATCCCTATTTGGGTAGTGCACACGGCTGCGGAGCCGGAGGGTGCTGGTTTGACTTCTCCCGCCGGACACTACAATAGGTTTGCAGCGTGTATGCAATGAGGGTACAACAGTACATTGTGCAAATGGCAGATCAAATAAATAAGGTAGCAGTGTGAGTGCAAGGTTACCGGAGGGTTTCATAGTTTAGTATGTTAACAGCAGTAGAGAAACTGTCACATCTCTTACACCTGAGAGCAAATGCATTGGTTTCTTGTTGTGCTGGTCACCTGCTGTATGCAGTAGAGATACAGGAGGCAACAGTCAACGACCTATTTGGAACACTATCCTATAGTTGCCTCCAGAACAGTCTCCCCACCCCCGCCACGCGTGGCTGTGTCTCCCAGACACCTGGCTGCAAGCTGGGCTGACAAGCATTAGCGTCAGGCTGGCTTGCGACCACAAGACTGGGTGTGCTGGTGTCGGCGTCTAAACAAAGATGTAAGATCTTGACACAATAGCCTCTGAGTTATTTCACGAAACGGCAACTTGAGACATTAATAAAGTAAACATCTAAGGACAGGGCTTTGGTGATGCTTTGAGCGCACCTTGACGCAGGCAGGCACACGTGCGCTCCAGGATTACAAAAGGAGTGCATATTTGAGCCAGTGTTTGCAATGTAATTTTTGTAGTCAGTTAAGTGGACAACATGTTTGCTATTATATATGTGCACCGGGAACGTTATCCAGACAAAACGTGAATGGGAAGTCCCTTCTTGTCTTTCGGAGACATTATTTACATTGGGAGACTGTTGTTTCAAAACACGGTTATTATTCCGATGGCAATTAAAGATGTGTTTCCACGCCAACGGAAGTCGTTCAGATAGCTATCAACAAGACAATGTCATTTTATTTTCATTGTCATCATCAATAACAAAAAGCCCAACGGGCCATGTGTAGAAACACCTACCGGATAAGTGCGAACCCAGGGACAAATCCATAAAAGAGCTTCAGTTGCAATTAATGGGCAATAGATGGGCCAACGGGAGAAACGGTGAGGATCCTGTGAAGGATTATGTGGATTCCGATATGGGTGCACACAGTGAGTAACTCGTTTAACTTGATTTGTTTAAATTGTTCCAATTGTGTGGCGCAGGACGACCCGGACCTGGGATGGTGTTACACGGCGCTCGTCTGTGTGGACGCGTAACGGGTGTGCGCTCGTCCCAATCGGCTGTATCGCTTATCAGTTGCGGAGGTGGGGGTAAAAACACGTTTTAGTAGGCTGCCAAAAGCAGTGATGCAAAGTCCTGATAGATCATATGGGAGTCGCCCGGCTACTGCATCTGCTCAGTTAGAGAGAAACGCATACGGCGTACAGTTCTCCATATTCCTCACCTGGAAGTGCGATCGGGATTTATATGGGACAGATGCATTTTGCTCTGTTGAAGTGTGAACATAGTTTATCATTTTGCGCAATGCTTGTAAAGGATGCCGCCCAGCTTTGCGAATGTACCACATTTCAAGAGGTAAGACAGACAGTCAATTGCTACCATAATCCTATGTTGTAAACGCAATAGGGTACTATATACACACATGTCATCGTATATATATATACGATGACATTTACGCACGCAGGCTGCCTCATAGAGCCATTTAAAGTAAGCCGATATATATATCGGTTTACTGTAAATGGCTCTACGCAGGCTGCCTCATAGAGCCATTTAAAGTAAGCCGATATCGGTTTACTGTAAATGGCTCTATGAGGCAGCCTGCGTGCGTAAATTCCCCAATAGCCTAATGGGGCAAAGCATTGAGGATCTTCATCCCCGCCATTCAAGTTCAGTGGAGCGCATTCGGTCTCCTTACAGTGTCTGACTTCCACGCGGGTTTATGGAGACTAATGACGCATGGTTCTCTCTGAGACTAATGACGCATGGTTCTCTCTGAGACTAATTACGCATGGTTCTCTCTGAGACTAATTACGCATGGTTCTCCCTGAGACTAATTACGCATGGTTCTCAGACTAATTACGCATGGTTCTCAGACTAATTACGCATGGTTCTCCCTGTGACTAATTACGCATGGTTCTCTCTGAGCCACTCACGCTCATGGGCTGGATTTGAAGATGCAAGTTTGTTCATTTTTGTTCAGGGATTATGAAAAATTTATTAAAAAAATTGACATTTCCATATATGTTTTAATCCGTTTCTTTATGGCGATAGTGAGCATGTTCTTTCCACATGTTTGACACAAAAGCCTAATCCTAGATTTAAATAAAGGCTGTGATGCGGTTCGTCTAATCTGGGAACTTTTTCGAAAAAGCCGACGTTCGCACGTTTATGGGAATGCATTCAATAAACCAGTGGACTTAATATCCTAATACTGCATTATAATACTTTGTTAAATATCTCGTGCTTTTAAACCTTATGTTAATATTTAGTGGTTTAGCAGACGCTTGCCTTTTCCAAATTAACAAAGTGCTTGTCTCGACATAGATCCGATTGTTTAGAGGTAGGCCTATTGGTTTTCCATGCACACAACTTTCTGGTTTAAATAACTCTATTGAATACTTGGTCGTGTTTCGGGTCAGCATCTTGCAGAAAGGTGAGCCCTTTTCAAGTCCTGCCGGTTTCACGGAGCTGTTCCAGAACCTTCCTCTAGGCGTGTTTTAAGGCGTCTCGCTCTTTATGGGTTGGTGGGTTTAGTGGATGGATACTTATGCAATTCACTGGGTCAACTCCGTTGCATTGTGGTTAGAGTCCTATCTAAGATGGGATGGCTGCGCGATGGATTGGGGTTAAGGTCCTGCCTGGGTCATGTGTGTGCACTTGTACATTAAGACGCCGAACTACCGAACATGCAGACTGGCTTGTTGCCTTATGGACCGTTCTGGCTCGGACAAGGTTAATGCTTACATTCTGTTGATTAACTAGCGTGATGCTGCAATGTGTTCAGGCAGGCAGGAAGTGACGTTTCCACTTAATGCTGATTAATGTCTAAGGGAGATGACTCTGGAATTTTCAGTGTAACATTTCTCAGAATAGGGATTCCCACACAGGACGTCCAGGAATCTATTCCTTGACAGTGCACTTTTGTTTGTTTCCTTATGGGAAATGACAACCAGTTAGTGTAATCTATTTGCTGACTCATGTTTCGTTTCAGTTTTAGCCTTTTCAGCCTTTGTGCAAATTCTGATCATTCTTTCTACTTTGACTTATCTGTCACTTTTAGTAATTGATTGATGTGTCCCCGTTGATACATTTTTTTTTATGAAAACTGTCTCAAACCAGAGTTTTGGGCACAGTTACAGGGATGAGCGAATATTATTGAACGTCTGCCTGAAGGGTAATCCCATCTTTTAGTTGTAATAATAGAACACACCTAAATTAACATATAGCACAATTAGATATTTCCTTTTATTGAGCAAATTGGTGAAACATGAAATGTATTTGTTGGATTAAGTATTTAGACTTCTAGATTAGCAATCTCAAAAAGTGTACATTTGATATTTTGTCCCAAATCCTTTGCTTCCAAGGACAATATTACACATTACCCAATTGTTGGATGCAATTGCAGGTTTAATTGTGCAATTTTGCAGGTTGGATTGTGTTGTGGTTTAAACTTTGCCTGATAGTATCTTCATTGTAAATGATTACTGGAGTCGTTCTCTTTTTAAATGCCCCCAAAAAAATTTGCCGAACACAAATACACTTCACCAAACTGATCAATCTAGATCTTAATGTACATTTTTCAACAGAGAAATTGGATGTTGTCTCCCTTTTCCCAGTGGAATTTAAAATTAATTTTGTGTTATTTGATCACGAGCTATTCAATTAATGCAAGAATACAATTCTGAATATGCTAGTTCACACATATTCTCTAACCACTGCAGATGACCTTCCAGATATCAATCTCCCACACTCTCTGACCACACCGTTGCACAGAATAAAACTAGATCCTAGATAGGAATTTGGGTGCAGCGACTGACCCTGTTACCTTTCACTTTGGCCCGGTTCCTGGAGCCTAGATCATGTGGTCAGCACGTGATTGGCCGACAGGCACTGTAGTGTATGGGTCAGTGTTTGGAAGTCACCTAGCTTTGAGGGTCTGTGGGCGAGTGAGTCACTCTCACACGTAGGCCACGGCAAAGGGCGAAGGCCATGGGGTTAGGCAATGGGGTTAGACTATGGGGTTAGGCAATGGGGTTAGACTATGGGGTTAGGCCATGGGGTTAGACTATGGGATTAGGCCATGGGGTTAGACTATGGGATTAGGCCATGGGGTTAGACTATGGGATTAGACCATGGGGTTAGACTATGGGATTAGGCCATTGGGTTAGACTATGGGGTTAGACTATGGGGTAAGGCCAACTAGTGGTTACTGTGTGTGATTGAAGGTATTCAGACGTCATGGGGGTACATCCCTGGCTTAATTGTGCTGATCTTTTCAAAGCACCCCTCGACCGCTTATGGGGTTACTGCATGTCCGTGCTGTAGTTGGTTTTGTTGAGGCATTGTTGTCTTAAACCCCCCCACCCCTCCTGATGTTGTGCGTGCACACAGACACGCCCCCACACTGCGGCTGGGTCAATCGATGACTGTTGAGTTTTATCGTTTTCCACCCCTACATGGGACTCAGGCTGTTTGTCCATATGAAACCCAACTCATATGGATGGAAGATGCAAGATGCGTCAATCCAGGATGTGTTTTCCATGCCCCGCTGATGCGTACGGTCGAGCCAGGGGCTATCTTTGGACCGAGGTCTCAGAGTAGCATAGTTACGGACCAGTGACCCACTGGACGATCACAGCTCCTTGTATGTGTAGAAGGGGGTGGATGTGATCATGTGGATGACCCAGATAATCAGGCATTTTTTATGTGAAGCACCCTGGGCTGGTACAAGGGGGCATGTTTTAGTTCTGTACACATCCTGAGGGTCACAGGGCTATTATGATAAATATTTACCAATATTGACTGTACGCCGTTTGTGTTCTGGATAGATATAACTACTACTATAAATCTGCATAGATTTTGCAAAAGCAAAGAATGTACTTCTCGAGCGGATTTTGATTGATCCAACTTGGTAAAAATGTAGCGGCACATGTTTGATTACTTAACCATAGTCCTACCCTCAGACTTAACAGCACATATTCAGTTTTTATCTAGATCGTTTATTCAAAACAGATGTCTTGATAAGCTCTCTATGTATAAACCGCTTCAACCCAAATACTAGATTCTAAAATATTGGCTGAAACCTGAACAGAATTCCGCCTGGAAATAGATCCAAGAGGGGTTCTAGTGTTAGATTCTGGCCCGAGACTTGGGGAGAACTCGAATGTGAAGCATTTTACGGCGTCATACACTCAGGTTACCGTGGAAGCATGCCCATATGAACTCCAGCAGGAGAATTAGTCATTAAAACAAATTGAGGAATACAGCAATGAATATGAACAACGGTTTGCTCAGGAAGATGCGCTCATAAGACAGAACATATGGAAAGGCCTGATTTTTCCTCATCGGCTTATGTATTTGGAGCTCATCCTGTTATGGAGCAACACCCAAAGGACCTTGTTTGGTCAAAACTAGTTCCAGTTCATGTTTGCATTTGACACACCTGGTGTTTTTAAACGTGCAAAGTTTATGAGTAGTGATAAACCCAAGGCCAAATCTCACCATAGCACCAGCCCCAAACATCTTTCTATATTGGCACTAAGATACACCCCGTTTTTGGTGGGTTCCTCTACAAATTGTTTATGGAATGTATTGGTATATAGACTGTTGAGAGTGGTTTTGCTGAAACCCTAGTGTGTGTGTGTGTGTGTGTGTGTAGGAGTCTTAACCCTGCTGCTGATGCTGTTGGAGTGGACCAGACCAGGCTTAACTTCCCCCCTGCGACCGATCTGTGACCTGCGGGTTTTAAAACACTTCATTGAAGAGGCCAAAGACGCTGAAGCAGCCATGGTGAGACAAACGACATGAATGTCTGAGCTGGTGCTACTGACTGTGATGAGAGATCGGTCATATTTACATTACTTCCATTTTCCCTGTCTCCTTTCGCTCTCAGCTGACATGTAAAGAAGGATGTGGGCTCGCAGAACTTGTCACTGTCCCCCAAACCAAAGTCGACTTCAATGTCTGGGAGATAAAAAATGTGAGTAACACTCTCCCTCCCACGGTTATTAACTCAGCAGGACGGACTGTCATTGTCAACAGAGTTGTGCGGGAGTTTGGCCTTGGACATTTCAATCTGATTTTCATCATGCATCTGACGAACGGCGTGGGTCCTGTGTGTCTCTGTAGGCACCGGAGCAAGCGAAGGAGGTGCAGTCGGGTCTGTGGCTGTTGAGCCAAGCCATGGGTTCATTACGAGGCTCCATCACCAACACAGCGCTGCACGGCCAGATAGACAACAGCCTCAGAAACATCTTCAGCATTGGACAAGTGCTGCGCAGCCTCAACTTCCAGGTGAGCCAGGTCAAGGTCACATAGGTCAAGGTTCAAAGGCCAAGCAAAGGGTCAATGGCAAAGGGGAGGTTGTGGCATGAGAAGACAGTGGTAGAAATTAATTATGAATACCAACGCCTCAGTGTACAGGGAATGTTATTGTAGACCAGCACCGGAATGTTCTTTTAAGGCCATGTTTTGGTGCAGTCTTAGAGACTTGTAAGGTGTGACAGGTTATCACTGTGATCAGGCTTAGGGTAGAGGGTAAATGCCATCTTAGAGAATGTAGCCAATTTGAACATTTAGGTAACCAATCATTTCAGAACTAATTCAGAACCAAAACACGATCACCTGGCACGAGTGGTTTGACTGCAGTGGTTTTACTGTTCTTTGCTGTAGGGATAACATATATTTTCTTCAGCACTCCCTTTTTGACATTAGAAAAATTATTATTTAATCTGAGAGCGGCTATAAAATATAACGAATTGCCAAATCAATGTGTGTATACAGTATATTTCCCTAGTAATGTTACCCGTAAAAGTAACCCAAACCCATGAGACACTGGCATCCCGTGGGCTTGGGGTGACAAACCCTGTGGGGGCGACTGTTCGTACAACTTGTCTGTGGGGGCAGTTCTAGATAGTAGTACAAATGTTAACAACCAAACTGGCATCAACCAATAGGGTCAACTGACAGGTGGAGTGTCCTTGGAACCCACCAAGGCCATTTTGTACAGGCCAACAAGCGCTAATCCGGAAGTTTGTATAAACTTCCCAGTTTTTTTAGAGCATTGAACTCAACACGATGAACGGCGCCATTTTGTGTAAACCAATGCGTTTCTTCTATTTCCTTCCTGTCAGGAGTACCCCCCTCCAGGAGTCGGGGTGTCTGGAGCTGAGACTTGGAGCGTGTCGTCTGCGTCGGAGCTCCTCCAGGTCCACGTCAACTTCCTGCGAGGAAAGGTACAGCTGTTGCTGTCCAACGCAGCCGCTTGCCAACCGGGCGGAAGCTGATTGAGGCACTCTGAGACTGGCTTACCCCATTGGAGCTTCGCGTGGCAAAAGGCGGGATTTGACACTATTGGCGTTGCTTAATGCCAGGTAGAACTCTTAAGAGGATTCGGTGTGGCTCAGACAAGAGTCCTCGCTGGAGAGGAGGAAGATATATGAACACTTCTGAGGTCCAGTGAGTGCAATTGTGTGGCCTCCTACTGCATGGATGTCTCATTCAACCATGTTTGTTGCTGGTCACGAGTGTGTTACCCCGCTCAGATGCTGCTGGCGCCTGATCTTACAACGCCTGGATAGTATTATTTTTTTACCTAGTACCTGTGTATCAGTTAACCACGTCATCATATGTTATACCAGCTTGTCACTTTTGCAGAGGTGGGTGTTATTCAGCTGTGGCTCGTCTCTCCGGTTAAACTGGTCGCATGGGGTGAAAGACAATGCACAAACTGAAAACGGACAAGACAGCGAAAGGATGACTCTTGCCGAAAGAAACCGTGCAAAGATTGCAAGGGTTAAGATTTCTGGGCGTGATGTCAAAAAAGCCTGACAAAAGACACGGTCTAGAGCGCGAACCCGGCTTGTAAACAGTTTTCAAATTAACTCATTGTTAATGATTAACCAGTCAACAAAACATCAGCAGTGCATAATTGGACACACTAATGTAATAGCTCTCATTCTAAATGCCCGGGCAGGTTAAACACATCTTCTCTATAATAGATGGTTAAATTGATGGCAATGTAGGCAAATCAATTTTTCAAAGCAAAAGCCGTTCAGCGAAGCGAGGGAGGGGGGAATTGGAAGTGACGAGCTGTGGAATGGTTGGAGGCCTCATTGGGCCACGGAAGGAGTGTTTGCTCTCTTCAGGTGTGTCAACGACAAAAGCTTGTGCCATCTGTGTGTTGTGCCGAAAACCTGTGTGTTGTGCCGAAAACGGTCAATTCAAAGGAAAGACTGCAGATCAAAACCCGGGTCAGGGGAATGCCACAGCTCCACACCTCAATCTAAACATAACTATTTGACAACGGCTGTCTATTAGTATTTTATACTGTTTTTATATTGACTTATTTATAGAGATTTATATTTCAGCGTTGAAGCTCAACTCATCTCACAGAGGCTTATCATAATCACTGTACGACACCACTAAACACTGTTGTTGTGAAAATGTTTCCAAGTGTGCACTACTCACTGTTACGTTTAATGATCTGTGTGTTGACCTATGCATGTGTGAGACGGTGTCTGGGTGAATGAACGTTTTTTTTGTACAACTCCTAGATAGAGAATGGGAAACACTGACGCACGGGTTCAGTCGGGTTAAATGAGGAAAAGACTGAGCGGAAGAGGGGAAGATGGGGCTTACGTGCGAAGTCTGGAGCCGTGTGCAGCGGTTAGCAGTCTCTGACACACGCAGACCCAAGCTTAGTAAGAGCTTCAACACAGACAGCGAGACTGCCAGGAAAAATATTGATTGGTTCGGATGATGAACATCCGGAATGCCTGTTTCTCTCTACTTCATTCAAACATCAGCCAATCAGCACAAACCCTGGGAAGCCATTCAATGACGTTGTAGTTTCTTCCAATTTTGTGATTTGTTTTGTTTGCCCGTGTTGTTTTGCTTCCCGTTTTAATGTCTTGCAGTCAGTGTGCCGATGTTTGTTCGGATGTATGTACATGTTTTTTCCTGTTTCGGTTGTTTGTCCTTCTCAGCACAGTTTCATTTAGTATTTAAATACAAAATATTATTCTTAAATTAAAACAAGGATGGGTAAAAAGAAGTTTGTCTATTTGTGATAATTGCATTTTTTGTTGTCCTTAAGTAGACTATGGAAAGACATGTTCTAAAATTGAAGACTAAGACTAGGGTGAGAAATCAAATCTGTTTGCATTCACATGGTTTTCACGTACCTAAAACCCCACTACATGTCAAGAAGTTCAAAACCAATTCACTGCAGCATAATATTATACAGAGACATGACCATGTGGCACTTTCAGTTATCAAAACAAACAGCATATAAATGATGTATCTAATTGCACATAGTGGTCTGCAAAGATAAACACAAATAAACCACACACTATAAGTGATTCCATTTTTATTGTTTGGGTCTATACATTTCTGTGTGGGGTTATTCATGTTTTGTTTAGAACCCAGGAAGCATAGCTGCTGGTGTAGCAAGAACTAATTCAAATACAAATTTACAATACACATTTACCTGAAGCTGGAGAAACGGAACAGTACCAAAGGTTAACAAAAAATTGTTTGTTTTTCCCATCTGCTCATACATTTGTGTTTGTATTAACTGGTGTCAGTAAAAAATTAAAACTTTAAACATAAGATGTTTTAAGCACTTATTTCACTTGGCTACTTTTATTATACAAATGAAATCGGCAAATGGCCCGTAAGTACTTTACATACTCAAGTACTAAACACAAAATCATAAATTTGCAAAACCACAAATAATACCGAAAAATATTAGGGTATACATCACACTAATATATATATATTTACAATTTGCACAGCATCACGTCTTCATGCCCTAATCAGTTAGTAAACCTACATGACCATGACAAAACTCCAGAAATACATCATTAACATGTTGAAATAAGTCAATGTTACTAAAATACCAAAGCGCCCCACAAATCCACTTTCTTTTCAAAAGCATTAAACATGACAGGACAAGATCTGGACCAGGTGTATTGCAAATTGCATGCTCGTCTTAATGTGGTCTTTGCTGTAGACAGTAAGTGATAAGGTTAACATGAAACACCACAACTTGACAACAACCAATACACAACTCTGACTGACAAGAATAACGAATAGACAAAGCAGAGTGAGAGCTTCCAACAGATTTGGAATCCAATCAGTTCATACATTTTTCTTATTGACTGGATTTACCAAGACAGACTGAACTTTGAATTCAGTAAGAAGAGGTGTATAGGCAGCTATTTATCCCAACGCCCAGGTGACCAGCATTTAGCCTCCAAAAAGTGTTGGATTGGCTGGTGGTGTCA
Source organism: Dallia pectoralis (assembly GCA_029465975.1). Classification (NCBI taxonomy): domain Eukaryota; kingdom Metazoa; phylum Chordata; class Actinopteri; order Esociformes; family Umbridae; genus Dallia; species Dallia pectoralis. The sequence goes on from CM055735.1 coordinate 19,327,833, forward strand.
TATAATTAATTTAGCGAGCCTCTATTGTTTGAATATTGCAGACAGAATGACAATGGAGGCAGACAGCCAAAGCAGAGACACATTGCTCACGGGTTGGGTCATTGTGGGTCCGGGTAAAATACTTTGATATGAATAGCCGAGTTATTCCGGGTGCGAGTCATGGGTTCCCTTGCTTCGTCTGGGTCCTCCGGCTCCAGGTCGTCTATCAGTTCCACTGTAGACGTGTTGGCCGCTAGCTGTAGTGCCCCCTGGCTGGTAGCCTGAAGCTGCAGGGCAATGTTAATAGCCCTGTTGATGGCCAGGCCCAGACCATGGACGCAAATTTCTCTGTGGGCTCCCCCCTCCAGAAGCTTCTGGCAACGAGCCAGTTGGGCCCGGAAGTCTGTCTTCATGTTGACATAAACGTCATTGCGACGTTTGGGTAGTTTCCTGGGCAGGCGTTTGCGTAGAGTGTACTCCAAAGGGTCCATCTCCACGGTCACGCCACCGACGTCAGCTGGGGGCATGATGATGCCCGGGGCCGTAGGGGCGGCGGAGATTGGGCTGCGAGGTTCTGTCATCACAGGGAGCCAGTCAAAAACAGGGAAGGGATCGATGAAGGGCTACAGGCAAAGGAAAAAACAACGGGAAATTACACAACAATGACGATAATGTGCTGTCTAGCCGAAATACTAAAGGTTCGGAAATACCAGAGAGTCCATTATGGAGAATAGAGAATAGAATGCTTCAAAACTCACCTGTAAAACTGAAGACAAATAAACACCCTCTACTGTATGAATTGTGAATACATCTGCGTAACCTGAAAGTATTAAGTATATCACAACTCCGGATTATTTCTACTTTAGCGTTGGATTACAATGAATAGAAATGCCATTATAGAATTAATAGATGGAGCCAGGGTAAAAAGACACATTTATTTAAAACTATTCCTGCACGGAGCTTGGATAGAAAGTCATATTATATAAATTCCCCCGAAAAAACATGTTAGAAATGTCCTCTGTCCACCCTACTAATATATTTATAAGCTACAGTAACTAATTGCCAGTTAGCCACTGTATCTATCTAAGTAACTCAGTCACCCCACACTGCAACAGAAGGTGTCAGACATACGTACCCATCAATATTACAAAATAAAGTGTACCTGTACCTTTATCCACTGTTCGAATCCAATGTATTTTTATTTTGTCCGTGTCGTGTGGTCCGCCAGATGTAACACACAAAACAGTGTTTGTTAATTTCCGGAGGCACACCGGAAGTAATCACTTTTAAACAACAACAAGTGAATCTGATGAAAAGCCATTGCAGCAGCGCCACCCTCTGGTTGAAGGAGACATTACACATATAAATAGATTCTGCTGGGACGAAACGGCATTTGCAATAACAACGTTTCGACAGAATATCCGCAATAATAATAGCATGTCCATTGTATATTATATGTGTTACAGTGTTAAGATCTGTGTGTACCCTTTATGTACAAAAACACACGTGCATATCGTTAATATAATAGGTCGATTACCGCGCAGTATTTCTAAAATGCAGCATCTACGTCAACCAACATGCAAATGTGAACAATAAACTAACATGCTGTTAAGGCAGGTGGTTCGTATTTCTGCGTCGTCTTAAAATAGACACACGGAGCCCAAGTAACACGACCCAGTGTGAGGTCACGTGGTGCGGATAGGGGGGCGGCCATCTTGCTCTGAAAACACAAACAACCAGAGGAGTAGAGCGAGCAGAGAGCAGACATCAACACGGAGGAGGAAATAAACACGACTACATGAGAGTATCTGTACCCGTCTGTTGGAGGAGGACGTTTATGGACCGAGAAAGCAAACCAGTGCATGTTCATTAAAACCGAAAACTGTGCTCATAATATACGGAGTTTGAAGTGTAAACCACGTCGCTTCAGAGAGGTTAGTGGTTTTATGGTTCGTGTTTGGGAATGCAGCTTGGTACTGCTACTGGTCGAGTCACCTACTGCTACTAGCCACTGGATTTAGCGAGCAGATCAATGTATTCTGTTAGGGCCGATACCAATTAATACTATCAAGAGCCGAGTATGTTTCTCTCGAAGCTTTAGTATGTGCCGAGATAAGGCTGTGAGTGGACGTCCTTATCTATTGCTGTTTTATTGGCTTGTTTTGCTCTGGCTGTTGGAGGCCCTAGTAGTAAACAGCGGGTATAGTTGGGCCCGGACAGCGGGTATAGTTGGGCCGGACAGCGGGTAAACAGCGGGGTTAGTTGGGCCCTCACAGCGGGTTGACGTGTGAGAGGAGGGCGCGTTCATACACACAGAGGGGCACTCCACCCCCTTAAACCCGTTCATTTGAATCAGGGGGGCCCTCCACCCCCTTAAACCCGTTCATTTGAATCAGGGGGGCCCTCCACCCCCTTAAACCCGTTCATTTGAATCAGGGGGCCCTCCACCCCCTTAAACCCGTTCATTTGCATCAGAGGGGGGCCCTCCACCCCCTTAAATCCGTTCATTTGAACTGTACATGTTAAAGTAAGACTATAATTTTAAATATTATACATTCCTTTACATTTAACAACTTTCGGTTTGTGGATGATCACCCACATGACAAACAAATGTTTTTTATCTTGTGTTTGACTGATGTCTTCTAACATTTGGTTGCATCATTCTGCATGTTGCTTGATAGAAATGTAACTACTTGCCAATTGCTCATTAGTGTTTTTCGATATTTAAAAGCATGAGGAACTGTTTTAATACCTCACCCATTTTTAGTTACATTCAGGTCACAAGAAAGACTTCTTCGCAATAACCGCCAATCAATTGTTTCTTTATAACTATTATATATCTATATGAACTTCTATTTTTATCTTAAATCTCATGAGAAGTCCATTAAAGATGTAACATTGGAGACCCTAACTTAAATTCTGACCTTAACCCTGGACCCAAAACTAACCCCACCATAGTCACACTGCCAGTGAGGTTGTGAGTTAGCTAACTGGGCTAGTCAATTATAACTAAAAACAAATTATCACCAAATAACGAATGACATTGGTCGAAGCCATACCAACCAACCATACTAACTTTTAACTACTACTTTCTCTCAAATACCGTCAACATTGCTCTTCTAAACAAGTGGATGATTCATTTGACACCTTCCTACGTCCATGTATGTATGTATGTTAGATGTTTTTATATGTGCAGACTTTTGTAAACAATAAAAATAAATTTTATCCTAATTAAAAAACAGTGACAGGCACTAATTAATATTAGGTACGCTAAGATGTCAACACCAGAGAATCCAGATGCAGTGCTAAACGTGTCCCAATGCTAATTAGCCTTTTCCCCATATCAGAGCTGTACTGGTGAACACTGCCTGTCACTAGTTAGTCAGCTATGTGAAAATATCCCCATATCAGAGCTGAACTGGTGAACACTGCCTGTCACTAGTTAGTCAGCTATGTGAAAATATCCCCATATCAGAGCTGTACTGGTGAACACTGCCTGTCACTAGTTAGTCAGCTATGTGAAAATATCCCCATATCAGAGCTGAACTGGTGAACACTGCCTGTCACTAGTTAGTCAGCTATGTGAAAATATCCCCATATCAGAGCTGTACTGGTGAACACTGCCTGTCACTAGTTAGTCAGCTATGTGAAAATATCCCCATATCAGAGCTGTACTGGTGAACACTGCCTGTCACTAGTTAGTCAGCTATGTGAAAATATCCCCATATCAGAGCTGTACTGGTGAACACTGCCTGTCACTAGTTAGTCAGCTATGTGAAAATATCCCCATATCAGAGCTGTACTGGTGAACACTGCCTGTCACTAGTTAGTCAGCTATGTGAAAATATCCCCATATCAGAGCTGTACTGGTGAACACTGCCTGTCACTAGTTAGTCAGCTATGTGAAAATATCCCCATATCAGAGCTGTACTGGTGAACACTGCCTGTCACTAGTTAGTCAGCTATGTGAAAATATCCCCATATCAGAGCTGTACTGGTGAACACTGCCTGTCACTAGTTAGTCAGCTATGTGAAAATATCCCCATATCAGAGCTGAACTGGTGAACACTGCCTGTCACTAGTTAGTCAGCTATGTGAAAATATCCCCATATCAGAGCTGTACTGGTGAACACTGCCTGTCACTAGTTAGTCAGCTATGAGCTGTACTGGTGAACACTGAAAATATCCCCATATCAGAGCTGTACTGGTGAACACTGCCTGTCACTAGTTAGTCAGCTATGTGAAAATATCCCCATATCAGAGCTGTACTGGTGAACACTGCCTGTCACTAGTTAGTCAGCTATGTGAAAATATCCCCATATCAGAGCTGTACTGGTGAACACTGCCTGTCACTAGTTAGTCAGCTATGTGAAAATATCCCCATATCAGAGCTGTACTGGTGAACACTGCCTGTCACTAGTTAGTCAGCTATGTGAAAATATCCCCATATCAGAGCTGTACTGGTGAACACTGCCTGTCACTAGTTAGTCAGCTATGTGAAAATATCCCCATATCAGAGCTGTACTGGTGAACACTGCCTGTCACTAGTTAGTCAGCTATGTGAAAATATCCCCATATCAGAGCTGTACTGGTGAACACTGCCTGTCACTAGTTAGTCAGCTATGTGAAAATATCCCCATATCAGAGCTGTACTGGTGAACACTGCCTGTCACTAGTTAGTCAGCTATGTGAAAATATCCCCATATCAGAGCTGAACTGGTGAACACTGCCTGTCACTAGTTAGTCAGCTATGTGAAAATATCCCCATATCAGAGCTGTACTGGTGAACACTGCCTGTCACTAGTTAGTCAGCTATGTGTTAAGATCCCCATATCAGAGCTGTACTGGTGAACACTGCCTGTCACTAGTTAGTCAGCTATGTGAAAATATCCCTATATCAGAGCTGTACCGGTGAACACTTCCTGTCACTAGTTAGTCAGCTATGTGAAAATATCCCCATATCAGAGCTGAACCGGTGAACACTGCCTGTCACTAGTTAGTCAGCTATGTGTAAAGATCCCTATATCAGAGCTGTACTGGTGAACACTGCCTGTCACTAGGTAGTCAGCTATCTGTAAAGATCCCCATATCAGAGCTGTACTGGTGAACACTGCCTGTCACTGTTTTTGCTTCATAGGCTGAGTCGCTCTGTGTATTAAGCGGGATATAAAATAGTTTTGTTGTTGTTTGACACTAAAAATACTGGTTGTGTTGAATTCTTCTTTCTGGTTTTGCTAAATGAGTGAGACAAGTTCGACATGATATAATGGTATATTTAGCAACCTCTGTAATAGCAAAAATACATTTGGGATATTTTAAAACTGTATGTCATCAATGTTTTGGCTACATAAACTCAAACAACCAAAACCAAACCTAAAATAGGCACAATGACACATTTGTTGTACTCAAGCTGCAGCACAGTTGAAAACAATATGGAATTTGTTCAAGTGCACTGCCCTAGGTGTGCAAAAGAACAGAAACATGTTCACAGGGAGAGAAAAAACTCTCCATATCACACAACTGTTTAAAAAGTTAAAATTATAAATAATCAATTACTTTTAGTTTATTGTAAGTGTTCACATACGTATACATTTTTCAATTTTTTTTTTATAGTTTTTTGTAATTATGTATTTTTTCCATCTGATACAGAGTGGAAATGGAAACGTATCAAATATGTATAAGAGATTTATGTACTTTTAACCAGAGAGACTCTGACATGTCTCCATGATGGCAAATCCTATGAAATGGCTACACAAGCCATTGGTGTTGGCTGCACAAAATAAAATTGACAGATAATTTCTCGAACAACAAAATATTTTAATCTTTTCTGCATTAAATGTGTTGCCTGTTCAGTGGAATGGACATCTGCAAAAACATGCCACCATGCTGGTATAGTCTTCAACAGTATTATTGGAATTGAAGATCTTCACAAACAATTAAAGACCCCAAATGTAGGACATTATAAAATTGTTCAAATCCTTTTCCTTATTTTTGTATTATCAATTATTCTATGCATAAAATTATGGATTAGCCAAAATATGAAGATAAATTCGCAACGTGTATATCAGTCTGTGGAATAGCTTTTTTTAATTGAACCAAAACTAAATGTATTATGCATGTAGTGTTACTCTTGGTTCAATTATTCTTATGTGGGGTTTTTTGGCGGGGGATGAGCTCATCTGTATTATCTTTATGAATAATCTAAATAAATTGGCCTAATACACCTGTATGTTTACTAATTTCCCTTTATGAACTTTAACAATGTACATTTTACTAGTTGAGTAAGTCTACTTTGTGGAATATGCATTTCAGCCACAATACAGACATTTTGGTTTCTCTTCACACTGTATTAATACAGTATTCAGTGTGAAGCTCTTATTTCCGAGACCGAGAGTCAAGGTCTGGACACTGTAATGTGGCCTATTTTGTGAGGCACACACTGCCTTATTTCTTTTAGATTATTTGAGTATAAATGTGTTATGTGCCAAGGCTAGCAATGTAATTAAGCCTGCCGACAATGTTGATCTCAAACCCACCTGTACCGTGGATTAAAACCGCTGGGACTGGAGTTTATTATTATTAGTCAACCAGTGTATTAATACTAGTAGACGGGCAGATGTTATCATTAGTCAACCAGTGTATAATTACTAGACGGGCAGATGTTATGATTAGTCAACCAGTGTATCATTACTAGTCAGGCAGATGTTATGATTAGTCAACCAGTGTATCATTACTAGACAGGCAGATGTTATGATTAGTCAACCAGTGTATCATTACATGACAGGCAGATGTTATGATTAGTCAACCAGTGTATCATTACTAGACAGGCAGATGTTATGATTAGTCAACCAGTGTATCATTACATGACAGGCAGATGTTATGATTAGTCATGTATATTACTAGACAGGCAGATTTAGTTAGTCAACCAGTGTATAACTAGACAGGCAGATGTTACGATTAGTCAACCAGTGTATCATTACATGACAGGCAGATGTTATGTTTAGTCAACCAGTGTATAATTACTAGACAGGCAGATGTTATGTTTAGTCAACCAGTGTATAATTACTAGACAGGCAGAGGTTATGATTAGTCAACCAGTGTATAATTACTAGACAGGCAGAGGTTATGATTAGTCAACCAGTGTATAATTACTAGACAGGCAGATGTTATGATTAGTCAACCAGTGTATAATTACTAGACAGGCAGATGTTATGATTAGTCAACCAGTGTATAATTACTAGACAGGCAGATGTTATGATTAGTCAACCAGTGTATCATTACATGACAGGCAGATGTTATGTTTAGTCAACCAGTGTATCATTACATGACAGGCAGATGTTATGTTTAGTCAACCAGTGTATCATTACATGACAGGCAGATGTTATGATTAGTCAACCAGTGTATCATTACTAGACAGGCAGAGGTTATGATTAGTCAACCAGTGTATCATTACTAGTCAGGCAGATGTTATGTTTAGTCAACCAGTGTATCATTACATGACAGGCAGATGTTATGTTTAGTCAACCAGTGTATCATTACTAGACGGGCAGATGTTATGATTAGTCAACCAGTGTATCATTACATGACAGGCAGAGGTTATGTTTAGTCAACCAGTGTATCTGTACTAGACAGGCAGATGTTATGTTTAGTCAACCAGTGTATCATTACTAGACAGGCAGATGTTATGATTAGTCAACCAGTGTATCATTACTAGACAGGCAGATGTTATGATTAGTCAACCAGTGTATCATTACTAGTCAGGCAGATGTTATGATTAGTCAACCAGTGTATCATTACTAGACAGGCAGATGTTATGATTAGTCAACCAGTGTATCATTACTAGTCAGGCAGATGTTATGATTAGTCAACCAGTGTATCATTACTAGACAGGCAGATGTTATGATTAGTCAACCAGTGTATCATTACTAGACAGGCAGATGTTATGATTAGTCAACCAGTGTATCATTACTAGTCAGGCAGATGTTATGATTAGTCAACCAGTGTATCATTACTAGTCAGGCAGATGTTATGATTAGTCAACCAGTGTATCATTACTAGACAAGCAGATGTTATGATTAGTCAACCAGTGTATCATTACTAGACAGGCAGATGTTATGTTTAGTCAACCAGTGTATCATTACTAGTCAGGCAGATGTTATGATTAGTCAACCAGTGTATCATTACTAGACAGGCAGATGTTATGATTAGTCAACCAGTGTATCATTACTAGTCAGGCAGATGTTATGATTAGTCAACCAGTGTATCATTACTAGACAGGCAGATGTTATGTTTAGTCAACCAGTGTATCATTACTAGTCAGGCAGATGTTATGTTTAGTCAACCAGTGTATAATTACTAGACAGGCAGATGTTATGATTAGTCAACCAGTGTATCATTACTAGACAGGCAGATGTTATGATTAGTCAACCAGTGTATCATTACATGACAGGCAGATGTTATGTTTAGTCAACCAGTGTATCTGTACTAGACAGGCAGATGTTATGATTAGTCAACCAGTGTATCATTACTAGTCAGGCAGATGTTATGATTAGTCAACCGTTGTATCATTACTAGTCAGGCAGATGTTATGATTAGTCAACCGGTGTATCATTACTAGTCAGGCAGATGTTATGATTAGTCAACCAGTGTATCATTACTAGTCAGGCAGATGTTATGTTTAGTCAACCAGTGTATAATTACTAGACGGGCAGATGTTATGATTAGTCAACCAGTGTATCATTACTAGTCAGGCAGATGTTATGTTTAGTCAACCAGTGTATAATTACTAGACAGGCAGATGTTATGATTAGTCAACCAGTGTATCATTACATGACAGGCAGATGTTATGATTAGTCAACCAGTGTATCATTACTAGACAGGCAGATGTTATGATTAGTCAACCAGTGTATCATTACTAGACAGGCAGATGTTATGATTAGTCAACCGTGTATCATTACTAGACAGGCAGATGTTATGATTAGTCAACCAGTGTATCATTACTAGACAGGCAGATGTTATGATTAGTCAACCAGTGTATCATTACATGACAGGCAGATGTTATGATTAGTCAACCAGTGTATCATTACATGACAGGCAGATGTTATGATTAGTCAACCAGTGTATCATTACTAGTCAGGCAGATGTTATGATTAGTCAACCAGTGTATCATTACTAGACAGGCAGATGTTATGTTTAGTCAACCAGTGTATCATTACATGACAGGCAGATGTTATGATTAGTCAACCAGTGTATCATTACTAGTCAGGCAGATGTTATGATTAGTCAACCAGTGTATCATTACATGACAGGCAGATGTTATGATTAGTCAACCAGTGTATCATTACTAGTCAGGCAGATGTTATGATTAGTCAACCAGTGTATCATTACTAGACAGGCAGATGTTATGATTAGTCAACCAGTGTATCATTACTAGACAGGCAGAGGTTATGTTTAGTCAACCAGGTGTATCATTACTAGACAGGCAGATGTTATGTTTAGTCAACCAGTGTATAATTACTAGACAGGCAGATGTTATGATTAGTCAACCAGTGTATCATTACATGACAGGCAGATGTTATGATTAGTCAACCAGTGTATAATTACTAGACAGGCAGAGGTTATGTTTAGTCAACCAGTGTATCATTACTAGACAGGCAGATGTTATGATTAGTCAACCAGTGTATAATTACTAGACAGGCAGATGTTATGTTTAGTCAACCAGTGTATAATTACTAGACAGGCAGATGTTATGTTTAGTCAACCAGTGTATCATTACATGACAGGCAGATGTTATGTTTAGTCAACCGGTGTATCATTACTGACAGGCAGATGTTATGTTTAGTCAACCGGTGTATCATTACTAGTTATAATTACTAGACAGGCAGATGTTATGTTTAGTCAGGCAGATGTTATGATTAGTCAACCGTATCATTACTAGACAGGCAGATGTTATGATTAGTCAACCAGTGTATCATTACTAGAGTCAGGCAGACATGCAGATGTTATGATTAGTCAACCAGTGTATCATTACATGACAGGCAGATGTTATGATTAGTCAACCAGTGTATCATTACTAGTCAGGCAGATGTTATGTTTAGTCAACCGGTGTATCATTACTAGACAGGCAGAGGTTATGTTTAGTCAACCGGTGTATCATTACTAGACAGGCAGAGGTTATGATTAGTCAACCGGTGTATCATTACTAGACAGGCAGATGTTATGTTTAGTCAACCGGTGTATAATTACTAGACAGGCAGATGTTATGATTAGTCAACCAGTGTATCATTACATGACAGGCAGATGTTATGATTAGTCAACCAGTGTATAATTACTAGACAGGCAGAGGTTATGTTTAGTCAACCGGTGTATCATTACTAGACAGGCAGATGTTATGATTAGTCAACCGGTGTATAATTACTAGACAGGCAGATGTTATGTTTAGTCAACCAGTGTATCATTACATGACAGGCAGATCTGTTGTAGCGAGACTTCAGTTTCTGGCTGCACATTCTTTTGCAGCGTGCGATAATTGCTTTGTGTAGAATATCAGCATCTGCACACATGTGTCTTAAGAAAATCCCCAATTTAATTTAAAGTTCTGTCGGTAATGTAAATTTAAAGGATGATATGTGCCAATATTTTTCACATCTGTAACGTTCTGAGCTGAGCGACAATAGGTTCCACATAAGAATCATTCCTATTGGAAACATTGTCCTTTCTCCCCAGGAACTCTGTCATCCCTGTTCCTCAGACAGCATCCTTCCAGTCCTGACTTAGTCATGTGTCAGCTCTCCCCTGGTCATACGTCAGTTCTGAATTAGTCAAGTGTCAGCTCTCCCCTGGTCAAACGTCAGTTCTGAATTGGTCAAGTGTCAGCTCTCCCCTGGTCAAACGTCAGTTCTGAATTAGTCAAGTGTCAGCTCTCCCCTTGTCAAACGTCACCTGTTTAGGTCAAAATTGCGTAACACATATGTGTTCTCAGTCTAATTTAAGTGCAATTTAACTAGATGGATAATTTAATATACGCTACGGTCAGGAGTGCTCAACCTCGGAGACCGTCTATATGGCTTAAGTGTGGGGACAGGATCAAGCCTTTCGAGCTTAATGTTTACTTTCTTATATTATAGCAATCTTTACTGGCAATTGGTTGTTTTGCTATTTTTTATTAATAAGTATTCATGTTACATCTGGGACAGAAATCTCAAAATACACAAAGTGTGTGTGTGTGTGTGTGTGTGTGCGCACGTGCGCGCTAGGGATGTTTATTTTTGTCTTTTTTGTTCTGTTTGTTGTCTGTATTGTTTTAAACAATGTATTAATTAGCGGTGTATTTGCAGAATAGGGGAAGGCAGATTCCTCGTCTGGGGGCTGCACACATTCTATGTATCCCTGTTTTATACGAGCAGCAGTCAAAGCCCGTAGGTGTCTGTCATTTGGGGCGTGTTTTATTGCTCAAAGCCTGAGGGTGGTATTCTGTTGCCTGGATATTGTTGTTGCGCTCATGTTGTCAGGTGCCGTCTCACACCAGACGCAGTATTTCTGCTAACGGGGGAGACACGGCACTCTGGTGTGTTTTACTGGATGCTCACGTCCTTTAAACATGGGCCGTTTCTTTGCTGCGTTGCTAATGCGCTGGTAGTCAAGCAGTGGTGATGTTCGGTGTTTATTTGCATCAGGCATCAGCGCACTTATGCAGCAGGGGCGGAAACCAGTTAATTTGAGCACGCTCAGTCAACATTCTCTAAGCAGTCCTCACTGATGTTAAAAACCAAGTGGCACTTAATGACATTTCCTAGGTTAGATGAAAAGATAGGCTGTGTGTGTGTGCGCGCTCACTAATTCAGTCTCTACCTGCTATCGTTTACACCTTCCTTTTTCCTGTTGTTTACAGCGGTTCGATAGGAGGCGGCCAGGAATCAACTGTGTCATCATCTGGTTGGTCACGGTCGAGCTCCGTTTCAGTTGGAGAGAACGACGGAAGGAGAGAGCGGGGAGGGAAGAAGGGAACCACAGAAGGAGAGAGTGGGTCTCCTCTGCTCTTGGCAGCTGTTCCAGCAACTTGTTTTTGGTGGTTTTTCCCCCTCGTGTTTGGATTTGAAACACAAGCATTAATATTTTTTTATGTCAGATGCTATTTCTCTGCTGTTGTGATAGTAGTCGTTACTATCAGTAGGGTTTTATTTAGTTTGTTTCTGCGACTCCTTGTCGGGTTATTCCAGTGTCTTTGTTTTTTATTTGGACGATTGTCCCCCTCGCACCCCCCCGGCTGTGAACAGAGGCTTCTTCCGTACTGACCTCTGAACCAAACCAGTACTACCCCTCCCCATACACACCTGACACAGGCAGCTATTCTCTATCTCTGTGTGTTTTTTGGGGAGCTCTGTGATCACAGCTATTTCAGCACCACTCAGCCTTTTCACCTAAGCCTAACTAAGCCAATCCAGCCTGGTCCAGCCCAGTTCAGCCTGGTCCGCTCTTCTGGACAGGGTAAGTGTGTGTGTGTGTGTGTGTGTGTGTGTGTGTGTGTGTGTGTGTGTGTGTGTGTGTGTGTGTGTGTGTGTGTGTGTGTGTGTGTGTGTGTGTGTGTGTGTGTGTGTGTGTGTGTGTGTGTGTGTGTGTGTGTGTGTGTGTGTGTGTGTGTGTGTGTGTGTGTGTGTGTGTGTGTGTGTGTGTGTGTGTGTGTGTGTGTGTGTGTGTGTGTGTGTGTGTGTGTGTGTGTGTGTGTGTGTGTGTGTGTGTGTGTGTGTGTGTGTGTGTGTGTGTGTGTGTGTGTCTGCTGCGCGTTTGTGTGTGTGTGTGTGTGTGTGTGTGTGCAGTGGCTTTTGACAGTTGTTCTATGGGTCTGTATCACTCAGCCATTTCTTGCTTATATTCCCAGATACTCCGCTCTGTAAAGACGTAAGGAATATGACTGCTGAGACACTTAACTTCGGCCCAGAATGGTAACGCACCTTTTCTTTTTTCCCTCCTCTGCCCTTCTACTTTCTTTCAAGCCGGGCCTCACAGATACCTCTGCTCTCCTTTCCTCGCCCCCCTCCTAATTCCTTCTCCACATTTACTCCCCTTAGTGCTGAGCCCACAGTAAATGTTAGTGTAATGACGAATGTGGGGAGGGTGTAGGGTTAGGTTTGGTATCAGTCCAGTGGCTGGACACATAATGCATTGTGATAGGCCGCTGAGTGTTTTGGTGCTCGGCCAATCACCCGGGCCCGTGAACACATTCCGTCTCAGAGCTCAAGTGCTTATTTTCCAGCCGCTTAGACCTTTAGGATACAGTGGGTGAAATTGGAGGAGCCTTTTGGTTAAACGTTGGCTACCTGGAGAAGTTCCTTGAACGGATCAGGGGGGCCTTCACATTTTGATCAATAATGGGTTCTGCTCTGTCATCAAGACCCCTGGATGCATCACCCTGGAACTCAAACTTTTATTTTAAATCACATCAATCACTTTGATTTGTGATTACACAGAATGGTACTTAAATTTCTCCGTGGGCTATGACTAGAGCATCTGGCTGAAGAAGAAGAAAAAAACATGCGCAAAACATGCCAATTATGGCCCCTGGGAATGCTAAATATATACCTTTGCTGAATACCACATAAAAGGCAGCATTCCCAAACCCTTCCTTTTTGCTTTGCTTTTTGTTCAGTTTTTTTATGTTACAGAAAATGTCAGGGTACTGATCAACGGTCGTAGGTCAGTTCTACTCTGAGATGATTTGTGGGCACAAGGCCTGAACTCAGATTGCCGGTTATATCTGGCAACACGCACATTTCCTTCTCCCCTTTTTAATTTAAAAGTACCAGCAGCATAAGTTGTAATGGCTTTGTCAGTACATTTGTTTGGGATACTGCCGCACCGTCCTGTTTGGATACTGCCGCTCCATCCTGTTTGGATACTGCCGCTCCGTCCTGTTTGGATACTGCCGCTCCGTCCTGTTTGGATACTGCCGCTCCGTCCTGTTTGGATACTGCCGCTCCGTCCTGTTTGGATACTGCCGCTCCGTCCTGTTTGGATACTGCCGCAACGTCCTGTTTGGATACTGCCGCACCGTCCTGTTTGGATACTGCCGCACCGTCCTGTTTGGATACTGCCGCACCGTCCTGTTTGGATACTGCCGCACCGTCCTGTTTGGATACTGCCGCTCCGTCCTGTTTGGATACTGCCGCACCGTCCTGTTTGGATACTGCCGCTCCGTCCTGTTTGGATACTGCCGCTCCGTCCTGTTTGGATACTGCCGCTCCGTCCTGTTTGGATACTGCCGCTCCGTCCTGTTTGGATACTGCCGCTCCGTCCTGTTTGGATACTGCCGCTCCGTCCTGTTTGGATACTGCCGCTCCGTCCTGTTTGGATACTGCCGCTCCGTCCTGTTTGGATACTGCCGCTCCGTCCTGTTTGGATACTGCCGCTCCGTCCTGTTTGGATACTGCCGCTCCGTCCTGTTTGGATACTGCCGCTCCATCCTGTTTGTGTGGTGTACTGCCGCACCGTCCTGTTTGGATACTGCCGCACCGTCCTGTTTGGATACTGCCGCTCCATCCTGTTTGGATACTGCCGCTCCATCCTGTTTGTGTGGTGTACTGCCGCTCCATCCTGTTTGGGTACTGCCGCTCCATCCTGTTTGTGTGGTGTACTGCCGCACCATCCTGTTTGGATACTGCCGCTCCATCCTGTTTGGATACTGCCGCTCCATCCTGTTTGTGTGGTGTACTGCCGCTCCATCCTGTTTGTGTGGTGCACTGCCGCACCATCCTGTTTGGATACTGCCGCTCCATCCTGTTTGGATACTGCCGCTCCATCCTGTTTGGATACTGCCGCACTATCCTGTTTGGATACTGCCGCTCCATTCCTACACTGCTATTATAAAGTTATATTTAATATCGGTTATCAAACACAGTAATTGTAGGTGAAACATTCTGCAATTAAAATCCTCAGCATGGAAACGAGTGAGGTGTCACTGAGGCGATCCTGCACATGCATGCTGATTGGTGTTCTCCCTCTTCTGCCCCTCCCCCCCAGGCTCCGTGCACTATCCAGCGGGGGGAGTGTGACGTCCCCCCCTCCCTCCCCCGCTATGCCAAAGTACAAGTTGGCCGAGTATCGCTACGGCCGAGAGGAGATGTTAGCACTTTATATCAAAGACAACAAGGTGAGGCAGTGGGTGGTCTTAAATGGTACAGAAGGTGTGCTCGTGTTCATCACTGGCTTTTAGTTAGCCTGTGTTAATTAATCAGTGATCTCTGTGTTTATGTGAGTGGGGTCTCATGGCTGTCCTACAGTTGTTATAACCACATGTTTTATTTCCAGGTTGGTCTATTTGACAGTCTCTGATATTTCCTGGTTTCGAGATGTGAATCTGCGAGGTTATGCGCGTGGTCCTGCCGTAGTTAAGCGCGTGGTCCTGCCGTAGTTAAGCGCGTGGTCCTGCCGTAGTTAAGCGCGTGGTCCTGCCGTAGTTAAGCGCGTGGTCCTGCCGTAGTTAAGCGCGTGGTCCTGCCGTAGTTAAGCGCGTGGTCCTGCCGTAGTTAAGCGCGTGGTCCTGCCGTAGTTAAGCGCGTGGTCCTGCCGTGGTTAAGCGCGTGGTCCTGCCGTGGTTAAGCGCGTGGTCCTGCCGTGGTTAAGCGCGTGGTCCTGCCGTGGTTAAGCGCGTGGTCTTGCCTTGGTTAAGCGCGTGGTCCTGCCTTGGTTAAGCGCGTGGTCCTGCCGTGGTTAAGCGCGTGGTCCTGCCGTGGTTAAGCGCGTGGTCCTGCCGTGGTTAAGCGCGTGGTCCTGCCGTGGTTAAGCGCGTGGTCCTGCCGTGGTTAAGCGCGTGGTCCTGCCGTGGTTAAGCGCGTGGTCCTGCCGTGGTTAAGCGCGTGGTCCTGCCGTGGTTAAGCGCGTGGTCCTGCCGTGGTTAAGCGCGTGGTCCTGCCGTAGTCAAGCGCGTGGTCCTGCCGTAGTTAAGCGCGTGGTCCTGCCGTAGTTAAGCGCGTGGTCCTGCCGTAGTTAAGCGCGTGGTCCTGCCGTAGTTAAGCGCGTGGTCCTGCCGTAGTTAAGCGCGTGGTCCTGCCGTAGTTAAGCGCGTGGTCCTGCCGTAGTTAAGCGCGTGGTCCTGCCGTAGTTAAGCGCGTTATTTCCAGCCTTGTTGTTATTTGTTATGTTGCTATTCCATTGTATCCAGGTCCCAGAGGACCTGCAGGAGAAGGAGTTTGCTGCTATTCTGCAGGATGAGCCAATGCAGCCACTGGCACTGGAACCGCTCACTGAAGAGGAGCAGGTCAGATACACACGCACTCATACACACACGCACTCATACACACACGCACTCATACACACACGCACTCATACACACACGCACTCATACACACACACACGCACGCACTCATACACACACACACACGCACTCATACACACACACACACGCACTCACACACACACACACACGCACTCACACACACACACACACGCACTCACACACACACACACGCACTCACACACACACACGCACTCACACACACACACACGCACTCACACACACACACGCACTCACACACACACACACACACACACGCACTCATACACACACACACGCACTCATACACACACACACGCACTCATACACACACACACATACACTCATACACACACACACGCACTCATACACACGCACACACTCACACACACTCATGCACTCATACACACACACGCACTCATACACACACGCACGCATACACACGCATGCACACATACGCACACACACACATATGCACACGCACTCCTACACACACGCACTCATACAAACACGCACTCATACAAACACGCACCCACACATATGCACACATGCGCACACACACTCATACACACACGCGCATACGCACATATGCACACACACACACACACACGCGCGCACACACACACCCAGACATACACACACGCGCACACACACACCCAGACATACACACACGCGCACACACACACCCAGACACACACACGCGCACACACACACCCACACATATACACACGCACTCATACACACACACCCCACATACACTTGTTCCAACATAACTGACATTTCTCTCTTCTATCTCACCAGAGGAACTTCTCCATGTCTGTGAACAGTGTGGCTGTGCTGAGGCTCATGGGTAAAGGGGGCGTAGTCGCCCCAGCAGGAGTGGCCCGTGGCCGAGGTGCCACTCGAGGAGCGGTAGGAGGAGGAGCCGGCCGAGGTGAGATCTGCCAGTAGCCCCTGGAAGCAGATCTAGGATCAGATTACATTAGTAAAGAAAGAAATATGAGATGTTAGGACATAGGGAACAGTGCAGTCCTAAATCACTTTGCTTAAATGCGCACCTTGTTTACTTTATTAATATACTTATCTGCTCCTCTGGCTTACGCTGTATTTTTGTTCAGGTGCAATAAACTCACTGTCCGTTTGTGTGTTGTTGTTCCAGGGCGTGGCCGGGGAGAGAGTGGAGGATTCTACCAAAGAAGTATTGAGGATGGAGAGGTGGGCTTTGGCCGTGGGGCCAGAGAGATCCTTCGTAGCCAGAGCTGGGACGACCGGTAAATACCCAGTCAATACCGCACACCTCCCCATCCCCTCGGGGTGAATACCCTGCCCCCCTGTCAATACCACACCACACCGCACATATAGTAGTTTATTGCCTGTTTGTTAGGTTACATGGCTGAGTCATATAGTAGTTTACTGCCTGTTTGTTAGGTTACATGGGTGAGTCATATAGTAGTTTACTGCCTGTTTGTTAGGTTACATGGGTGAGTCATATAGTAGTTTACTGCCTGTTTGTTAGGTTACATGGGTGAGTCATATAGTAGTTTACTGCCTGTTTGTTAGGTTACATGGGTGAGTCATATAGTAGTTTACTGCCTGTTTGTTAGGTTACATGGGTGAGTCATATAGTAGTTTACTGCCTGTTTGTTAGGTTACATGGCTCTAACATTCTGCCTAGCATTCACTACTTTCAAACGATGCCTGTGATAAGGGTTATTGGCCCAAGGTCTTCAAAACTTGATGTCTTCTGTGGTTCAAGTTGCATTTCTGGCTTCATGTCAAGTCTCTTCAGTCCTGAAGTAAACTGGGTGTTTTTCTTTGAAGTCTCTGTAAAGTGTGTCGTACGGCAAATCTCTCTGCAGGAATGGATACAAACTCACCATGACTTGCTAACACTGGCTGCTTTTTGCACACTGTTCCTTGTCAAATATCATAAGAAATGTACAAACTGAAGTGTGTTCATCCCATGTTGTTTTTTTTAACTATTTCTAGCTATGTTAGTCCTGTCTGACATATGAAAATGACAATTCTAATATATCCTATTATTTTTATTTAAAGTCAAGTAAGTCTACAGATGTATTTCGGAGTGCATCTCTGAACCATTTTCCACCACTTTTCCTCACCCAGGGGCGAGAGGAGGTTTGAGAAGCCTGTTCGAGCCAGGGAGGGGGTGCGTGTGTTTGAGGAGATCACCAGTGTCCCCGTTCCAGGGGTACCAAGGAAGGACTACACCCGTTCCGATAGTGAGA
This sequence comes from Dallia pectoralis, assembly GCA_029465975.1. Lineage (NCBI taxonomy): Eukaryota > Metazoa > Chordata > Actinopteri > Esociformes > Umbridae > Dallia > Dallia pectoralis. The sequence continues at coordinate 19,346,325 of CM055735.1, forward strand.
ACTGGCGTACCCTCCGTGAGGAGCAGGAGGTCGAAGAGGGGGCTGACCCAGGAGGCAGTTGGAGAATAGCAGGAGCACGTAGAGTAGAAGGTAAGAGACTCTCTGTTACTCACACTCTCGATTTGTCTCTCACTCTGTCACTCTTCCTATCTGTCACTCTCTATCTGTCTCTTTGTCACTCACTCTTTCTATCTGACTCTCACTCTCTCGATCTGTCTCTCTCTCACTCTGTCACTCACTCTCTCTATCTGTGTCTGTGTCTCTCTCTCTGTGATTTCCTCACAGCCACCCACTGTTATGGAGAAGTTGTTTAAAAATACATACATAAAATGGAAGTCACATATTTCCCAATTTTAGGTGCTGCCACAACCATTTGTTTTTGTTAGGACTTAATAATTTGAATTGATCTCAGAGAAATGTTGTCTTGGTGGTGTTAATGCACCAATAAGCTGGATGCCAACCCCTTTAGGGGCGGCAAGGTGGCCCAGTGGTTAGGGAATCGGGCCTGGGTCTGGAAGGTCTCTGGTTCTAATCCCCCCACCATCAAGGTGAAAAACCCTCTGTACTTGAGCAAGACAGTTAACCCTAAGATGCTCCTCGGGCACCGTTGGACGTGGAAGTCAAATCAGGTAACTGATTAGGGCTGCCCCCTGACCCTCAGGGTTGGGTAAAATGCAGAGGACACCCACAAGCTGAATGCCAACTGTATGAGTCACTCGTGTAACTGCTGTCTCCCTCACTCGTGTAACTGCTGTCTCCCTCACTCGTGTAACTGCTGTCTCCCTCACTCAGACGGCGGTCCCCGTTCGGCAGGCTGGCGGGAGCAAGAAGGCCTCGCTGAGGGCCGCCGCAAGAAGTTCGATTTTGACTTCCGCGACGGCGTGGGCCGTAGGCGTGCCGGGAGCGAGGGGTTGGAGGATGAACGAGACGGCCTGCCAGAATGGTGCACTGATGAAGAGGACGGAGAGATGGGCACGTTTGACGCCTCTGGTGCCTTCCTCCCTGTATCCAAGGTGGGTTGGACGGAGGGTTGTGGGATTGGATGGTGGAGGTAGTCAGTCTGAAATTGGATGGACGAGGTAGTCAGTCTGAAATTGGATGGACGAGGTAGTCAGTCTGAAATTGGATGGGCGAGGTAGTCAGTCTGAAATGTAATACGAATGTTCAGAAACTGTTGTATGTCTCTGCTCCCACAATCAGAAGGGAGGAAAGGATGAGGAATTTGACTTCCAGGGAATAGAGGAGGAAGAGGAAGAGGAAGGGGAGAGCCTTACTGACATGGAAAGGATCATGAATGGAGGAGAAAGAGGTGAGTCGAACTTATTTGTTTACTATTAAGGAATAATCTCTGATCTCGTTCATCTCTGAACAGACTGCTAACCAAATCAATACCGTGTCCCCCCAGTAGATGGAAAGGAATCAGCCGGTGATGGGGTGCTGAAGAATCGAAACAGTCCCCCCACGTCCTTGTCCCCCGCTGCCCCCCTCTCCGCCCCCCCTGCCCTGGGGTTCGGCCCCCCCACCACGAATCCCCCGATGCCCGAGCTGTCCCTCACCGTGGCAGAGCTGGAGGCCTCTCAGATGGCCGACAACCACCCGGCTAAGACCAGAGCAGTGCCGAGTGGAGGTGTGCATCTCCATGACAACCAATAAAAGATGGCGGAATGCGGTTTCCATGCCAATGGAAAGGCTTGTTTACATAATGAGACGTCTTGTTAGAAATGCCTCATAACGTATAGTCTTAATAGTCACTCACCACTGCCATGTTTATGTGCTGCTAGTAATTCCTGAGGCCTCACCAGCAGGGGGCTCCACTGCATCGCTGAGCCCCGGCACCTCCTCCAGTCTGCCTTCACCCCCCCCTTCCTCTGCTGCTACCCATCTACCCCCGCCACCAGGGGGCGACACTGAGGACGATGATGGCATGAAGCATCTACAGCAGGTATGAACACGTGTCCGGGTTGACGTCTTCTGAATCACTCCGGTCTTGTTATGTCATAGAAATACAGTGGAACCCAGGTGGTGTGTGTGTGTCTGTGTGTGTGTGTGTGTGTGTGTGTCTGTGTGTGTGTGTGTGTAGGAGGCAGAGAAGATGGTGGCGTCCCTGCAGGACACATCCCTGGAGGAGGAGTGCTTCACTCAGACTCTGCAGGATATCAGAAACACAGCAGCCGCCCTCTCGCTCTCCCACGACGCTGCCATGAAGTGGTTCTACAAGGATCCCCAGGGAGAGATCCAGGGTACACACGCACACACACACTCACACACTCACAGGCCACCTCCCTCTCCCTCCCCCCTTTCTCACCTCCTCCGTTCTCTCCTTAGGCCCTTTCACCACTCTGGAGATGTGTGAGTGGTTCCAGGCAGGTTACTTCACCATGTCCCTGCTGGTGAAGAGGGGCTGTGACGAAGGCTTCCAGCCACTGGGGGACGTCATTAAGATGTGGGGGCGTGTGCCTTTTGCTCCGGGACCTTCTCCCCCACCCCTGCTCGTTAGAGCCCCCCCACCACGCCCACTGCCACCCAGGGCGCCCGCTGTGAGTGTCTCTGTGTGTGTGTGTCTCTCTCTCTGTGTGTGTGTGTCTCTCTCTCTGTGTGTCTCTCTCTGTGTGTGTGTGTGTCTCTCTCTGTGTGTGTGTGTGTGTCTCTCTGTGTGTGTGCGTGTGCGCGTGCGCTAGGAGTTTTTTGAACGTGTGTGTGTTTGTCTCAGGGCAACATGGATCAGGACCGTCTGAAGAAGCAGCAGGACCTGGCAGCAGTGGCTCTCTATCAGCAGCTCCAACAGCAACAGCTCTTCCAGCTCATCAACAGGTGGGTGGTGTTAACAGACGGGTGGGTGGGTGCTGTAAACAGACGGGTGGGTGGGTGCTGTAAACAGACGGGTGGGTGGGTGGTGTAAACAGACGGGTGGGTGGGTGGTGTAAACAGACGGGTGGGTGGGTGGTGTAAACAGACGGGTGGGTGGGTGTTGTAAACAGACGGGTGGGTGGGTGGTGTTAACAGACGGGTGGGTGGGTGCTGTAAACAGACGGGTGGGTGGGTGGTGTAAACAGACGGGTGGGTGGGTGTTGTAAACAGACGGGTGGGTGGGTGGTGTAAACAGACGGGTGGGTGGGTGGTAGTAAACAGACGGGTGGGTGGGTGCTGTAAACAGACGGGTGGGTGGGTGCTGTAAACAGACTGGTGGGTGGGTGCTGTAAACAGACGGGTGGGTGGGTGCTGTAAACAGACGGGTGGGTGGGTGCTGTAAACAGACGGGTGGGTGGGTGGTGTAAACAGACGGGTGGGTGGGTGGTGTAAACAGACGGGTGGGTGGGTGGAGTAAACAGACGGGTGGGTGGGTGTGTAAACAGACGGGTGGGTGGGTTCTGTAAACAGACGGGTGGGTGGGTGGTGTAAACAGACGGGTGGGTGGGTGCTGTAAACAGACGGGTGGGTGGGTGCTGTAAACAGACGGGTGGGTGGGTGCTGTAAACAGACGGGTGGGTGGGTGCTGTAAACAGACGGGTGGGTGGGTGCTGTAAAAAGACGGGTGGGTGGGTGGGTGCTGTAAACAGACGGGTGGGTGGGTGGGTGCTGTAAACAGACGGGTGGGTGGGTGGACGGGTGGGTGGGTGCTGTAAACAGACCGGTGGGTGGGTGGTAGTAAACAGACGGGTGGGTGGGTGCTGTAAACAGACGGGTGGGTGGGTGGTGTGTAAACAGACGGGTGGGTGGGTGCTGTAAACAGACTGGTGGGTGGGTGCTGTAAAAGACGGGTGGGTGGGTGGGTGCTGTAAACAGACGGGTGGGTGGGTATCGTAAACAGACGGGTGGGTGGGTGGTGTAAACAGACGGGTGGGTGGGTGCTGTAAACAGACGGGTGGGTGGTGTAAACAGACGGGTGGGTGGGTGGTGTAAACAGACGGGTGGGTGGGTGCTGTAAACAGACGGGTGGGTGGGTGGTGTAAACAGACGGGTGGGTGGGTGGTGTAAACAGACGGGTGGGTGGGTGGTGTAAACAGACGGGTGGGTGGGTGGTGTAAACAGACGGGTGGGCGGGTGGTGTAAACAGACGGGTGGGCGGGTGCTGTAAACAGACGGGTGGGTGGGTGCTGTAAACAGACGGGTGGGCGGGTGTGGGTTGTTTTCATACATGCCGTTGTGCTCATAGACGCCCGTTGTGCTCATAGACGCCCGTTGTTCTGTTCCCTTAGGTGTGGAGATCAGGGTATGATGCCTCCAATGAGCAGGTCTATGTCCGTGCCAGATACCGGGTCCATGTGGGACATGCATACCTCAGATTCACAGCAGTCAGGTGTGTCTAACGCTGCATCAAGCCAGATCATTGTGTGGTTTCTGAATGTATTTGACCGGTGGTTTGACTCTGAGATGCCCTCTGACCCCTAGGCGCTGAAGCCAGTCTGTGGGACATAACAATGAATTCATCAACTCAGGGTCCAACTCTTGAACAGCTTCAGAAGGTGAGTGGTTGGCTGCGCGAGACTTCAGATCTCTTTCCAGTCCAGTTGTGGATTTTTGGGACTGTTCTGTCCTTGCTCTCGTTTGGGTTTTTCAGTTCCCTCTAACTACAATGAATTGTGTTCACCCGGTCAGTGTGTACAGAGTCGTCTCCCGTGTTCACCCGGTCAGTGTGTACCGAGTCGTCTCCCGTGTTCACCCGGTCAGTGTGTACCGAGTCGTCTCCCGTGTTCACCCGGTCAGTGTGTACCGAGTCGTCTCCCGTGTTCACCCGGTCAGTGTGTACCGAGTCGTCTCCCGTGTTCACCCGGTCAGTGTGTACCGAGTCGTCTCCCGTGTTCACCCGGTCAGTGTGTACCGAGTCGTCTCCCGTGTTCACCCGGTCAGTGTGTCCCGTGTCGTCTCCCGTGTTCACCCGGTCAGTGTGTACCGAGTCGTCTCCCTTAATAACCCGTTTGACGGTTTCCGGCAGCTCCAGGACAGGAGAGAGGCTGAACTCAGGGCGAAACTCGAGGAGGAGGAGCAGCGCAAGAGGAGGGAGGAAAGGAGGAAGCAGGAGGAGCAGAAGAGGAGGGACGAGGAGGAGCTCTTCAGGCGCAAACAGGTGCGGAGGGAGGCGCGTGTCTCGTTTTAATGGGGGTGGACTCCTTTAAATGGTGTTTTGTGTCTGTGTTTTATAGGAACCCTTCATATGGCTAGTTGATAAGGTCTGAGTGTGTCTCAGAATGCTTTTTATCACTTTGTGGATGTCTTGGGTTTGTTGGTTAGTTCAAATGTTGGGTTGTACCCTTAGTCTTTGTGTGTGTGTGTGTGTGTCTACAGTGTCGCCAGCAGCAGGAGCTGTTATTAAAGCTGCTCCAACAGGCCCCGCTGCAGAGCTCTAGTGTCGGGGTGGGGTCTGGCTGGGGCTCCGGGGGGCCCACTGGGGGCCTGAATAAACCAGGGGCCAAAGGCCTCAGTCTACTGGACATGCAGGATGCAGAGAGGATGATCAAACAGCAGCAGAGAGACCGCGTGAGTACCGCATGCATTAAGAGCCAGAAGACCACAGTTAACACACACACACGCATACATAATTTAATCTCTTTCACTTGTCTATATGTGATTGTTACACACTCTCTCTTCCCACAGCACCAGGGACTGTCCATGGGGGCTTCTTCGATGGGGCAGTGGAGTGACGGAGGGGCTGCCCCGGGGGGCTTGTGGGGCGGCGGTGGGGGGATGGAGGGTAAGACTGGTGGTGGAGCGGGGTCCGTAGGGGGCATGGGCCTGTGGGATGAGGTGGTGAAGAACCAGGGCAGATCCAGCAGTATGCAGGGCTTGAAGAACAGCCGCAGCAGTCCCTCACTCAGGTACTGAGGACACTATATCCCCCTCTGACAATACAGGATGTTATATATATATATATCACAAGGACAGGATCTGAAACGTTTAAATTGTATATTCTCTAGTTTGTGTCTATTTACATGGGTTTGAGTCCCTCTGCCTCATGCCAAGTACTGGTAACAGGGCAGCTTGTTCTCGCTCTTTGTGTGAGTCTGTGGGACTCCGTATGGTGATGTTGTGGTGTGATCTGTGTCCACAGTGACCAGTACATGCTGAGCCGTCGGAAGCAGCAGCGGACGGAGGACGAGGACAAGCTGCTGAAGCTGCTGCAGGGCATTAAGGCCCCTCAGGACGGATTCACCACCTGGTGTGAACAGATGCTGCACGTCCTCAACACGCAGGCCAACAACCCCTCCTCCCCGCTGGACGGTAAAACACCCACACCTGCTGCGGCCGCCTCCTCTCCCACTGTCTCACCTCGCCTCTTTGCTCTTTTTGTTCTCTCGCGTTGTCGTCCTGTTTCGCATCTCCGGCATCTTCTCTTATCTCGTCCTTGTGTTCACCGGCAGTGTCCACCATCGTTGCATACCTGAAGGAGGTGGAGTCCCCATATGAGGTGCTGGACTTCATCCGCTCCTACCTGGGAGATACCATGGAAGCCAAAGAGTTTGCCAAGCAGTTCCTGGAGCGCCGTGCCAAACAGAAACAGAACCACCAGAGGCAGCAGCAGCAGGTGTGTGTGTATAATGTGTGTGTGTGTATAATGTGTGTGTGTGAATAATGTGTGTGTGTGTGTCAGGTGAATAGTTTGGTTTACGTATCTTAGGGTTCCTGGTTGTCCTTCAGGCAGACTGATGATAATGGTTGTGTGTCCTGCCTTGTCTCCGTATCAAACATGTAATGTTACCCTCTCCCCCTAGCTCTCAAAGGAAGTAGCAGGGCTGACCATGAACAACTTCCCTCTTCAGGTACACCCCCCTCGCAACACCCCTCTACTTCTGACCAGCACACTGGTTAATGTCAACCATAGATGATTCCACATGTTTTTCTCAGAACATTTTGGAGTGTATATACAGTAGAAACCATAAGAAAAGACACGAGGAGAAGGTAATGAGGTCCATCGCTAGAGGACACGAGGAGAAAGTAATGAGGTCCATCGCTAGAGGACACGAGGAGAAGGTAATGAGGTCCAACGCTAGAGGACACGAGGAGAAGGTAATGAGGTCCATCGCTAGAGGACACGAGGAGAAAGTAATGAGGTCCAACGCTAGAGGACACGAGGAGAAAGTAATGAGGTCCAACGCTAGAGGACACGAGGAGAAAGTAATGAGGTCCAACGCTAGAGGACACGAGGACACAGTAATGAGGTCCAACGCTAGAGGACACGAGGAGAAAGTAATGAGGTCCAACGCTAGAGGACACGAGGAGAAAGTAATGAGGTCCAACGCTAGAGGACACGAGGACACAGTAATGAGGTCCAACGCTAGAGGACACGAGGAGAAAGTAATGAGGTCCAACGCTAGAGGACACGAGGAGAAAGTAATGAGGTCCAACGCTAGAGGACACGAGGACACAGTAATGAGGTCCAACGCTAGAGGACACGAGGAGAAAGTAATGAGGTCCAACGCTAGAGGACACGAGGACACAGTAATGATGTCCAGGCCTTCAGCAGATGGCTTCTAACTCTTCCTGTTGTCCCTCCCTCTTCAGGACTCCATGCGGGGGATGAACCCCAGCACGCTGAAGTCCATGTTCCAGGCAGCCCAGATGAGTAAGGGTGGGATGTACGACTCGCAAGGGAGCATGAAGAAGAAGAAACCGCCTGTGATGCAGCACTCAGACCCCAGCATCCTAGGTAGGACAACTAGAAGGTCCCACCCACCTGATACCTGTTGGTTGGTTGGTTCAGTCTGACTACTTGGAGTTCCCGCCAACCTGATACCGGTTGGTTGGTTCAGTGTGACAACTAGGAGGTACCGCCCACCTGATACCTGTTGGTTGGTTCAGTTTGACTACTAGGAGGTACCGCCCACCTGATACCTGTTGGTTGGTTCAGTGTGACAACTAGGAGGTACCGCCCACCTGATACCTGTTGGTTGGTTCAGTTTGACTACTAGGAGGTACCGCCCACCTGATACCTGTTGGTTGGTTCAGTGTGACAACTAGGAGGTACCGCCCACCTGATACCTGTTGGTTGGTTCAGTGTGACAACTAGGAGGTACCGCCCACCTGATACCTGTTGGTTGGTTCAGTTTGACTACTAGGAGGTACCGCCCACCTGATACCTGTTGGTTGGTTCAGTGTGCCATTTAGTTATGGATCATGTGGTCATGGTTCACACGCTCCTGGTGGACTACGACACGGCGTGGAGGATGGAACAAACCCGCCTCTGAGCCGTAACGCTACTGCTCGATTCAGTGGAGTTTAGGATTTACAATTCATTACATTGACGCCAATTTGAAGACTACGTGTTTCCTGATGCTGTTAGTCTGGATAAAAATCAGTATGGAAGAGTGGGCCAAAGTTCCTCAGTGATGGTAGAGGCCAGTTAAAAGCTGTGAGTTTGGTTGTGGTCATTCCTGATAGTGTTTCAACTAGTTCCTTGGTGATGGTAGAGGCCAGTCAACAGCTGTGAGTTTGGTTGTGGTCATTACTGATGGTGTTTCAACTAGTTCCTCAGTGATGGTAGAGGCCAGTCAACAGCTGTGAGTTTGGTTGTGGTCATTCCTGGTAGTGTTGCAACTAGTTCCTCAGTGATGGTTGAGGCCAGTCAACAGCTGTGAGTTTGGTTGTGGTCATTACTGATGGTGTTTCAACTAGTTCCTCAGTGATGGTAGAGGCCAGTCACTGATGGTGTTTCAACTGGTTCCTGTGATGGTAGAGGCCAGTCAACAGCTGTCATTACTGATGGTGTTTCAACTAGTTCCTCAGTGATGGTAGAGGCCAGTTAAAAGCTGTGAGTTTGTTGGTCATTACTGATGGTGTTTCAACTAGTTCCTCAGTGATGGTAGAGGCCAGTCAACAGCTGTGAGTTTGGTTGTGGTCATTACATGGTGTTTCAACTAGTTCTCAGTGATGGTTCAACAGCTGTGAGTTTGGTTGTGGTCATTCCTGGTAGTGTTGCAACTAGTTCCTCAGTGATGGTTGAGGCCAGTCAACAGCTGTGAGTTTGGTTGTGGTCATTACTGATGGTGTTTCAACTAGTTCCTCAGTGATGGTAGAGGCCAGTCAACAGCTGTGAGTTTGGTTGTGGTCATTACTGATGGTGTTTCAACTAGTTCCTCAGTGATGGTAGAGGCCAGTCAACAGCTGTGAGTTTGGTTGTGGTCATTACTGATGCAACTGTTCCTCAGTGATGGTTCAACAGCTGTGAGTTTGTGGTCATTACTGATGGTGTTTCAACTAGTTCCTCAGTGATGGTAGAGGCCAGTCAACAGCTGTGAGTTTGGTTGTGGTCATTCCTGGTAGTGTCATTCCTCAACAGGTAGTCAACAGCTGTGAGTTTGGTGCAACTAGTTCCTCAGTGATGGTTGAGGCCAGTCAACAGCTGTGAGTTTGGTTGTGGTCATTACTGATGGTGTTTCAACTAGTTCCTCAGTGATGGTAGAGGCCAGTCAACAGCTGTGAGTTTGGTTGTGGTCATTACTGATGGTGTTTCAACTAGTTCCTCAGTGATGGTAGAGGCCAGTCAACAGCTGTGAGTTTGGTTGTGGTCATTACTGATGGTGTTTCAACTAGTTCCTCAGTGATGGTAGAGGCCAGTCAACAGCTGTGAGTTTGGTTGTGGTCATTCCTGGTAGTGTTGCAACTAGTTCCTCAGTGATGGTTGAGGCCAACCCTTTTGTTGACACAGGAGGCCAGTGGGTGTGTGTGTCATTGCATATGACCGTTAACAGTGGTTTTAGGTTCCTGTATTTATTATTAGGTTTTGAACAACTGTGTCATAATGAAGTAATTCTGGACATGACTTGACCATAGAAAAGTGGAAGCAGTTGTTTAAAAAAGGATTGGTTGGATCTTTCTTTATTTTCTCCATCTTCAAGTGTGGCATTTGTATTGCAATATCTGCACCCCAAATGGAACCGTTGTTTCAGCAATAAGGGATTGTTTTCCTGGTGGAGGTTGGAAAAGTGTGCAGGATATTATTTAACTCCCTCATTCCTGGATTACCACCTGTAGAAGCATTAGATACAGATGTGGAACCACCTGTAGAAGCATTAGATACAGATGTGGAACCACCTGTAGAAGCATTAGATACAGATGTGGAACCACCTGATACCTTCTATGCATTTACAATTATAAACCACCTGTAGAAGCATTAGATACAGATGTGGAACCACCTGTAGAAGCATTAGATACAGATGTGGAACCACCTGTAGAAGCATTAGATACAGATGTGGAACCACCTGATACCTTCTATGCATTTACAATTATAAACCACCTGTAGAAGCATTAGATACAGATGTGGAACCACCTGATACCTTCTATGCATTTACAATTATAAACCACCTGTAGAAGCATTAGATACATATGTGGAACCACCTGTAGAAGCATTAGATACAGATGTGGAACCACCTGATACCTTATATGCATGTACAATTATAAACCACCTGTAGAAGCATTAGATACAGATGTGGAACCACCTGTAGAAGCATTAGATACAGATGTGGAACCACCTGTAGAAGCATTAGATACAGATGTGGAACCACCTGATACCTTATATGCATGTACAATTATAAACCACCTGTAACCGAGCAACTCTGATTACTGCCTAATTGATGTTTTGGAAGGTCGTGGTCGCAGCGGTTCCAACTGCCATCTCTAAATCTTTTTCTGCATCCTGTGTCTCTCGCTCTCTCTCTCCCCCTTCTCCTCCAGGGTACTCATTCCACAACGCGGGTGAGCGTCTAAGCCTGAATGAGATGGAGATGGTGGAGGATTACTGATCCTAGATCTACAGCAATAGCTACTACCTGAGGCCTTCTGTCTACTAATCAGACAAACCTGACGATGAATGTGCACTGCTAGGGGACATGGGGGAGGGGGAGGGGCCACAGGAGAAATGGGGAGAGCAAGGTGATGATGGGGTAGATTCTGTTGTCTAACTTCCTTAAAGAGTTAGTTCATAACCTCAGTATGTGTGTGGGGGAAGGGGGGGGGCACGAGTGGTGGGAAGGGACGGGCTTGTCCCCTGGCACTAAGACTAAGCACCTTAAACTGAACTAATGCACTTTATTATTATGAGGGGATTTATTTTTTTCTGTACACAGAATCAGTATGCGTGTGTGTGTGTGTGGGTGTGTGTTCTGGATTTACACACAACACAACGTGCACACTCCTGTGAATCTGAACTGGAACGGTGGGTTGTGAGGGAGACGTCGGAGATGCGTGAGACCTTTCTGTTGAAACCCTTATCGGAAAAACAAAACCTTTCTTGAAAAGACAAACACTGTTGATGTTGTTTTTTTTTAAAGACGATACCTTTATATAAAAAGCAAAGCTATTACAAAAAAAAGATATAAAAAAACTTGAAGATTTGCACTTGCATTGAGAAGAAAAGCATAAAAAAAACTGGGGTTATGTGTAGAGCCGGATAATTTTTCTGAATGTGTACGTGAGTGTGTGAGGGCGGTGTGTGTCAAACATGCTTGTCTGCACAATGTATTTGTTTTCTTATTGCTTACCAAGATGTATGAAAACATACCAGGCCATTATGTCATTTTGTTCAAATGAGAAGTTTGTATTTTCATGAGTAATGTCTGTCCTCTTGTATTGTGTGTGTGTTTGTCTGTGTGTTTGTCTGTGTGTTTGTCTGTGTGTGTGTCTGTGTGTGTGTGTGTGTGTGTGTGTGTGTGTGTGTGAGAGAGAGCAGGCAATCGCACAACACACTCTTCCTCAGCAGCTCCTCATCCCCAGATATGTAGTCCTACCCTCTGTGATTTTGGCCGCACCGTGTTTTGATTTGTGTTGGTGTACCTCTCCTCTATTTTCTCTCTGTCCAGTCCTCTGGGCCTCTATGAGGTTCCTGGAGATGGTCACGAAGGTCCTCAGTGAAATATTGAGGGTGTGGTGTGTGTATAAGTGTGTGTGCGCTTCTTTACTAAACATAGAAGTGCTCCTTACAGGTGTGGGTGTGTGCGTGCGTGCGCGCGTGTGTGTGTGTGTGTGTGTACAACTGTGCCTAAGAACTCTGAAAACGTGAACTGGAGTGAATGTTCAGTCAATGGCCATTGAGACATTACAAACTCTCTCTGAGAGTTTACTGTTGTGTGTCTGTAGTGCTCAGCACAGCCTGTCAATATTGCTTGTTTAGTCCAGGGATGATGTTGATGATGATGATGGTGGTGATTCATTCGAAGGTTACTCCTGTTAAGTTTTCCTGAGAGGTGATCACCTTGTCTAGTCTGGTCTCTTTAACTCCCGTTTGAACGATTTTGAGTTTCTGGTTCTGTTCAAAACAATTAGCACCGACCTGTCTACTATGACACAGAAAGGTGCGCATTGTGTTAGGATATTGTTGTGTTACTTATTTGTTGTTGTTGCTATTGATAATTGACTTTTTATAAATATATATATATCTATATTATAAATGAAAATTTATATATGAATATACATAAACAAATATAGACAAAGTAAAAAAATAAAGTATTTGGACTAAGTTTGATGAGCACTTGGGGCTGCTATTTTTTTGTTTTGATTTTTGTTGTATTTTTTGGTTTGTTTCATTACCGCCATGTGAAGTGCGTTGGTGTTATTTCTTTTTTAAGAAAACATTGAATGTATTCCCCCCAAAAAAAGAAAAACCATGATGAGACTGGACTTTTTTTCCCTTACAAATTTTACAGAAATGAAAAAGAAAAAAAATCAGCGGTTGAAGACGTTCACAAGGTCTTTACTCTTTTTCTTTTTACACAAAGGAGGAACAACTCTGTTGAACACACTGCCTCGCATTCCTGCAATTCGTACAAAAACAATATTGCTATGAAAAAAAGAAAAATACGAAATACTATTTTTTATTCCTTACTGGAGTTTTGGTTGTTTACAAAACACAGATGACTGTGGGTGCAGAATTTACTTTTGTGTGGTGGGTGGTGGGGGGGTGGGGGGGTGGATGCATGACACAGTTGTGCTTCTGCAATATATGCATTTGGTGGCGTCCATTTTTAGGCAAGGATGCGGAGGATTAACACTATGTGAGACTCGTTCCTCCACCGTTGACCCTGTAGGGGGTAGGACTCTTTATAGAGCTGATAGACTGTCAAGGAGCCCAATCAAAACAAAGATTGTCTTGTTTTTTTCTTCAGTTCTTTGTTTTTCGCAGGGCAGATGGATATTTGTTATTTTGCCGACTTTTCTTTTGAACTGCCCGTATTTTAATGAGAGAAGGACTCTTAAGATGTTACGAAAGACAACATTTAATCAAAAAGTTCCGCTGTGGAATTTTTGGTACTTGGTTCACTCATTAAGGAAACGATATCATCGCTTTAATACAAACAGCGTTTGGAGTAGAGCTGTGGCGTAACATTTTTTTTGTATAAACGAAGCCAAAATGGACAAACCTGTGAGGAGTGGATGACAATAAAGGAAATTCAACATTTTCTATAACTGTACATAGAAACACATGACAGTGACCTCAAATCATTGCAGTCGATAGAACTGCTTGCCGAATCTGTTTGTTATTTTGTTTGTTTGAAACTGGGACCTGCGGTTATGCGGTGGGCATTTGAGAACCCTGTGATGCCAGGGAACCAGAGGGTACCCCTTAGACCTCCACCCTCACACCATGCACTTTGGTTTGTTCTGTTTGTGAGGACCCCACAGTGAGTGTCTGGTAAACATGGAACTGAGTATAGTCACCGTCTCACTGAAAACCAGAGATTCAAATGAAAGACTGAGGAACATGCCTTCGTCCTCCCTTCTGTACATAACCGTATTTTTGTATTACCTTTAAAGAGAATCCCTTGAACAACTACACAGCTTCACTCGCAAACAGATGAAGGACATTTTATGAGACCTTGTTTTCGAGACTTTTGTTTACCGGGGAACATGAACTACATGGAAGTTTCCCCGGACTTCGCAGGTTACCCCGTCTATCGTCGGAGTGTGGGGGAAGGGACATAAAGCGGATGCAGCTTGTGTCAGCAGGGACTCACGCCACCCAGGCTGAATGATGGTTGTCATCTGTATGTGGGTGCAGAGCCCATGGTGTTTGAACACCAGCTAACCTGAATGGTGGAGGACAGACAGTCGGGTGGAGGTACCCACAGATGCACCCAGGGTCCTGTTGTCCACATGCCCCAGCTGTCTGTCATCTATCCACTGCTTGGGAAGCGGGTATGAGGTGACGGCTAAGAGAACCAGCATATGGGTGAGATGTGTGTTTATGTCTACTTGGAAATCAGTGGGTTTACAGTTGTAGTCACAGAGGTTGTGAAATCAAATTTGTAAAACATTAACACAACTCTTCATATTTGTTAGTCGATGTGTGTTTTGTTTAATACATTTTTTTCAGTACTATCTGAAGACTTAATGTATCTTTTATTTTTTTGCTCTTTTCACAGTGTTCTTCTTTCCCAGATGCCCTCTGGAGGAAATCAAGAGCACATCTTTAGTGTGGCCTAAAGCTCAGGCCTACTTGGGCAGGAACTGGAACATCTGGGATTTTTTAGATGCACACACACACACACACACACACACACAGGCTCTTTTCGAGAACCACATGTATGCACTTAACTAAAAAGTATTTGTCTTTATACACAATAAGAGCTCCAGAAAAACTCAATACCATACACGTGTAAATAATGTAGAAGTATTTTTGTTTTCTTGTTCCTTTTCATTTCTCTGTTCAATCTGCCTTAACTTTACAGACCGACTTAGTATGGCAAAAACCCGCATTAATTACATCGGTGAGAGAGGAAGTGAGCCGGCGAACGTAAGAACTACTAGCATGCGTTGTGAAGAGGGGCTTAACAACTAACAATACTGTTGTTTCCATTTAGCGTATACTACATGGTAGAACTGTAGGGCAAGCTCTAATGATACAGATGACCGTTATGGTGATGCTTGGTCTTTTTACAAAGCCTGAGTGATACTGTGTCCTCCTTTTAAACGCCTAAAGATGTAGCTCAACAAGCAGGCTGAGGAGTCCAGAGCCCGTAGTGTCAGGAGCTGAGCTGACTGGGAGAGGCTTATTTAGGTCTGTCCTTATATATGTATACACACACACATCCTGACCAGCTTCCTAACATTTGGTGCAAATTGGCTTGTAGCTTTTATGATGCGATGATAGGGTGTTTGAGGCTTAATTGAAAGGGATAGTTCGGCCACATTTCACGCAAAAGCAGCGGCTGGACATGTTATGAGAGCATGATACTTCGGTTTGATTTGCAGATTTATATGGGGAACACAAGTTTGGTTCTGGTGAGGGCCACTTTTAAAATACTGTAGATTGGAGTTTGGAGTTTTTGGACTTTGCTGTTGGTAGGTTGTAATGGATATTGAAGACGATTAGCTTACTGTTTTCTTGCTACGGTTATTGAATTGGACATTTTTTCACTCGTTTTATCAACAGTTTGATTGGGAGGCTGTTTGTTATTCTATCTAGAACAGCTATGCATGCATGTATGTATGTATGTCTGTATATGTATGCCAAATACTTTTACAAATGTATTGCATGCATTTTAAAATGATAAAAAGAAAAGATTTCAAGTGTATACCATCTGGAAAAATATGTATATTATATGTTCTCGTACCCAATGCGGCCCTCTTCCATAGATCGTGCTTTGAGAAGCTCAATATATCTGATGGTGTATTTTTGGTCCGGTTTAAAGGATTCGTTAGTTCCCTGTTATGGTCTTTGACTGGCTCAGGATATTTTGTCCGGTTAAACATTGTCTTTCTGTTTAGGTGATAGTTAGTTCATTAGCGCATTGGGGAAATCTAGTAACTGAAAGTACTTGGTGAGAACTGAGATTTCAGTGTACTCTGAAAATATTTGAATTCAGCCAGTGTCCGAAAAATATGCCAGTGATGTGCTGGTTTGCAGTGAAATGTTTTTTTTTTTTTTTTTTTTCAATGTCGCTTGCTAGCCCAATACTTTTCATGGTTCCAAAAAGGCCTAGTCTTTGTTATAGGGACTGTTGTTTTATTTCTGTTGGAGAAATCTGTGGGTCTGTCATCACGACTCCAGTTGGTAAAAGTGTTCAGTTATCACTGGAGATTGTTAATGCTGTTATCTGTTGAAGTTATTGTGATGTTTTGGCTTTGTCATGCATGCCTTTTGATGTGAATTTCATGTATGATTTATTGAAAGATCTTGATCAAATTACATATCTTCCCTTTCACCCATTCAGCTCAGTTCCATTGCTTAAACGTGTGGAATATTTTAGTAATAAGTGACATAACAAATGCAATTGTAAAAAGAACAACCTAAAGAAAAGATGTAAATAGTTTGTTTTTTTTGTTTGAAGAGAACAAAATCGATTAAATAAAATGCATTTAACAATGGATTTCAATGTGTCGTTGCTATTCCATCAATTGTGTAATTCCATTTAATTAAAACTCTGAAAACATCATGTTTAAATTGGTTTGCTCTTAAATTTTGTAAACAACTTAAAGTTGTTTTGAGTTACCTTTCACATAAAATGTGGAAAAGGTGGGGAATTTGTACCTACTGTAATAAACAAGCTGCTGAATGTACTGCCATTAATGTTTCTGTACATTTTTGCCACTGAATTCACTTCAATTTAATGTTAAATTGTACAAAAAATCCAGTTGTCTTGAACGCAGCACCAGTTCCCAGTTGTCATGAACGCAGCACCAGTTCCCAGTTGTCATGAACGCAGCACCAGTTCCCAGTTGTTATGAACGCAGCACCAGTTCCCAGTTGTTATGAACGCAGCACCAGTTCCCAGTTGTCATGAACGCAGCACCAGTTCCCAGTTGTCATGAACGCAGCACCAGTTCCCAGTTGTTATGAACGCAGCACCAGTGAGTGTCATGGCGGCCTACTGTATTTACTAATGCGTAGCATGACTTCGCTACAGCAGCTATGCAACTTCACTATGTTGTTTTAGAAAAACCTTAAGGTCTTTCGAAAGCTAAATTTCAGCAAGGACAGTTTCGACTTTTAATTTTCCGAAAAGGGCGAGGCTATAATAGACATTAAAAGCGAGGCATCCCCAGCAACAGGTACGTTAGCTAACTATCCATCTGTTGCCAATGACTGTAGTTTAGCCAGCGTGAGACGCATTGAATACGTGTCATCATACCAATACTAGTGCTGGCTGGGTGTAATGTTCTGGTTTGCGGTGGGATACTGAAGGAGGGGTTTCATCTACCACCATGTGGTCTTCATTGTGTGTATTTTATGTGTTCTTCTCCCCGTCCCATGTATCCAGTGTCTTGTTGGTGCTGTGATGTCCCCATCCTGCCATCCACACTGTAGGAGGAAGCACTATACTGATCTCTGACCCTGGCAGATCACCAGCGAGATCAACCAGAGATAAGACACAGCACCCAGATACCAGGGAAGAAATACGATTTAAGACGAAGGACAGAGTGATAAAAACAAAAGAGAGATGTGTGATGCTGTGGAGAGTGGTGAAAGTGGGGGTCTGGCAGGCATCGGTCAGAAGGCAGAGGCAGAAAGTGAACCTCCTCATCCACTTACACTCCTACCCCTGGATGATAGCCAGGAGATGGGGGAGACTCAAGCAGAAGAGGCTGCTCCAGTAGCTAATCAGACCAGGATGAGTGAAGAGGGGCTGAGTTTAAGCCTGGACCTCCCAGAAACACCAGTGGAACCAGCTGGAGAGGGACTAGAAGACTTGGCTGAACTGATCAAAGATGGAGGTAAAGTAATTATTGGTGAAGAATTGTTTTACCACTTAGTGTCTTGAACACTTTACTCGTGTCCCATCTATTTTAGTAAATGTTTGATTTGAAAACTTGTATAACCTTTTATTGATGGGGATCATCTAGGTTGCTACTATATTCAAACCTGACTGAATTATGTGTTGTGTAACTCGTGTTAATTTTCTGTATTTTATACAGAGGCCGATCAGTCAGGTGAGGTGAACGGGAGAGAAGAAAATGCGGAGTGCCTACCGATCGGAGGTCCGTGTGAGGGTCAAGCCATGCAAGATGGAGAAGAGAAGGTGGACGAAGTTCTATTGGAGAGCAGCGACTCAGCTGAAAGCCCCAGCGAAGGGCAAAAGTATGTGATGCTTTTTACGATTATGAAATATTTGAAAAACAGACTTTTTGAAGGTTTGAAGATATGTTTTTGTGGTGTTAATTAGATTTCCGAAAAGTGTAAATAATCTACACATTGCTGTGTTTTTCTCTATCCAACTAATGCCTAACTATTACCGGCCTTTTCCTCCTACCTGCAGCCTGGGCCTTGATTTCAGCCAAAACCCCCAGATGCTCACTGGCTCCTGGGCTGAGTATTCCAAGATCCCTGAGAACTACCTTAAGGGCTGCAAATGGTGACTCTCTCTTAAAATAACTTCCGGGTCATATGTCATGTCTACAAGGTTCTTTTGCAGTACCTAGATCTTATTTTCTCTCCCTCCTTCTTCGACTCATTTATATAAATTGTTCGGTATAATTGTAATTACTCTTTTGTGATTTTGTCCAGGGCTCCGGACGGCTCGTGCATCCTGACGAATAGCGCTGACCACATGCTGCGTGTCTACAACCTCCCAGCTGAGGTCTACAGCTACCAGTGGGACCTGCTAACTGAAATGGTGAGGCTCTAACACTCTAGTCTCTACCTAAATCCAACATGACTGGTGTCCTATTGCGACTACACCCGTGTGACTACACTCGATAAGTGTTGTGTGGAAGTTATCCTCATAAGTGACGTTCAATTCGTTTCAGTACTGCTAGGGGTTCTTAAACCTGTTCCAAGCATTCGGCTGAATTACCTGTGCCAATTATTGGCTTGTGACTGAAGTAAGCAGGAGTCCTTCTAATCTCCTCTTCTTCCTCTAGAATCCAGTGCTGAAGATGGCGGAGGGAGACACCATTTATGACTACTGTTGGTACCCCAAGATGACTTCCCTGGACCCGGACTCGTGCTTGTGAGTTGAGCAGCACTCTTCTGTTCCGCTTGGACTAGAGATGCCACTTAGCAGTCGCCTGTATTCAAATCCTTGTGGGATTAGAACCCACAACCATGGTCACATCAGCGCTAAGATGGCCGGGGCACTTTATTGAGGTTCATACAACTTTGCAAGGCGCCTGTATCCAAAGCAAGCTGCTTTATCTAAATCCTTGTAGCATTAGAACCCACAACCATGGTCCTATCAGACCTGTGTTAACAAAGGCACTATACCACGGTTGTATCTTTGATACTTCTTGCGGGCGAAAAAGAGTGGGTGCCCATGAGTCAGTGTTAGTACTTGGTTTTAGTGTTCAAGTTGTTTTGCAGTAATAGTCTGTGTAGTGTCTGGAAATGCCTCATTATATCTTACTTTGAGGCAGGTCAACGTTTGCCTGTTGATTCCTGCTCAGTGGTGGTTCTGTGAGTCCTGTGGGACTTTGGAGGATCTGTCCGTCCTTGAACAGCCTCCTGATGCTTTTAAAGGGCCATTTCCAGAAGTCGGTCTTTTGGATTATTCTATATTCTGGCCTCCCGTACATGTGTGAGGTGGCGTGTTTTGATCTTCTTCAGCTATACGTAAGCTGTGTGATTTGTACAACTGGGACTGTGCTGTGGTGAGCTCAAATCATTGGCACAAGCTGTTACAGCTGTGAGCGGCTGCTGTAATGGTCCATAAGCACCCAGCATTGGCCCCATGTCCGCTTCACGAAGCTGGGAAGCAAGCAAGTTTATTTATATAGCACATTTCATACATAGAAGCAATTCAATGTCCCTACAGATGAAAATAATAATAAAATACATGCATTTTATATTCATAGCAACCTGTTTTCTGTCATGTACATTTAAAACATTACATGTCAGTATTAACCGGGGACATTTTATTCAACAGGTCTTTAGAACCTTTTCAGGTCTCTAGAACCTGGCCAAGAAGTCTTTAGAAATTCCAGGTCTTAAGAACTTTATTCAAAAGTTCTTTAGAACCTGGCCGAGAAGTCTTTAGAACTTATAGGTCTTAAGAACTTTATTCAAAAAGTCTTCAGAACCTTTTCAGGTCTTTAGAACCTGGCCACTTTATTCAAAGGGTATTTAGAACCTCCTCAGGTCTTTAGAACCTGGCCACTTTATTCAAAAGGTCTTTAGAACCTGGCCGAGAAGTCTTTAGAACTTGTAGGTCTTAAGAATTGCCGAATGCAGCTTCACCATGTTTAGTTCTGGGCTCTGCTAGCTGTCCTGACAACCCTGCTTGGTTTATAATTTTCAAACGTATCAGAAATGTATTCAGGGCCCAGACTGTTCAGAGATTTGTCGACTACAAGCAACACTTTAAAATATATTCAGTAACTGACTGGAAGCCAGTGCAAAGATTTAAGAACCGGAGTGATGTGTTCTGTTCTTTTTGTTAACATTTTAGCAGCAGCATTCTGAATGAGCTGCAGCTGTTTTTGCAGCTGTTTTTTGGGGAGTCCAGTTAAGAGCCCATTACAGTAGTCAACTCTACTGGAGATAAATGCATGGCTTTTATGGCTCGAGAATCCAGTTCTTTTCTAATATTATTTCTTCTATTTTTGTTGCCAAACACAATCTCAGTTTTATTTTGGTTTAATTGTAGACAATTTTGTTTCATCCAGTAATTTATGTGCTCTATACGTCTTATATGATCTACTGTGTCAAATGCATCACTGAGATCTAAATAGAACCAAAACTGAAATTCTATCAGAATAAGTTTTCAGTTGTATATCATTAAAAACTTTTTTCAGAGCCGTTTCAGTACTATGGTGAGGTCGGAAGCCTAATTGGAATATGTCTAAGAGACTGCTTGAGTTCACAAATTTGCCAAATTGATTGACGACAACCTTCTCAATAGTCTTGGTTTTAAAAGTTAGATTTGATACAGGTCTGATAGTAGTGTGTCAAGACAACATGTGGCATTAAGATTTAAGCTTTAAGATGTCGCACTGTTTCTTCTGGAGTTTTTGGGTCAACTCTTTAAAATTGTGACATAACAGACAAGTTATTTCTTGGTAATTTTGGTGGTAATACAGAGTAATTGTTTGACTGTAATTTTGATGGTCTGTCTAATACTTTGGGTTTTTCTGCTGAAGAAAATACATAACAATTCGCTGTGGACAAGAGTTCATGTGCTCTCTGCTTTAGGGGGTTGGTGAGTTTGTCGACCATGGCAAACAGAGTGTGGGTATTGTTGATGTTCTTGTTGATCATTCCTGATAAATGTTTCTGTCTAGCCCTGCGTAACTCAAGGTTGAAGCTACAAAAGGTTTTGTTTATAGACGTCATCATGGTTTTGAAGCTTAGTTTTCCCCTAATACGTTCAAGGTTTACCATTATGGTGCTTCTCCACTGAGGTTTTTGTTTTCTTCGAGTGTTATTTACTGTTGCCGGCGCAACACGATTCATGACATTCAATATATTTTTCCATTAAAATTATCCAGGAGTTCGTCAACTGACTCTGCACTTGTTGTTGGTGAGGTTGCTATGGCTTCCATAAACTGAGCCTTGGTACTCTCATTAATCTACCTTTTCTAAACATAAACAGACTCTGAGGTAATCAATGCTTTAAAAATACACAGACATTATCAGACAGGACCATGTCTTCAACCATGTCTTAGGCCTCTACAGATAACCAGATCTCGAGATGACCAGATCTAGAATGTGGCCTCTAGAACCATGAACAACATGGAGCGAGGAACACGTCTTCACTGCATGACTGAGGGAAACGGTATAGAAAGAACAAGAGCAAGTGAGAGTAT
>CM055735.1:19372990-19390490 GCA_029465975.1 Dallia pectoralis
ATATATATATTATCTGTATTATAACTGTCTCCCCCAGTGTCCACCCTTTCATTTATATATTATCTGAATTATAACTGTCTTCCCCAGTGTCCACCCTTTCATATATATATTATCTGATTATAACTGTCTTCCCCGTCCCCAGTGTCCACCCTTTCATATATATATTATCTGTATTATAACTGTCTTCCCCAGTGTCCACCCTTTCATATATATATTATCTGTATTATAACTGTCTTCCCCAGTGTCCACCCTTTCATATATATATTATCTGAATTATAACTGTCTTCCCCAGTGTCCACCCTTTCATATATATATTATCTGTATTATAACTGTCTTCCCCAGTGTCCACCCTTTCATATATATATTATCTGAATTATAACTGTCTTCCCCAGTGTCCACCCTTTCATATATATATTATCTGAATTATAACTGTCTTCCCCAGTGTCCACCCTTTCATATATATATTATCTGAATTATAACTGTCTTCCCCAGTGTCCACCCTTTCATATATATATTATCTGAATTATAACTGTCTTCCCCAGTGTCCACCCTTTCATATATATATTATCTGAATTATAACTGTCTCCCCCACCCTTTCATATATATATTATCTGTCCCCAGTGTCCACCCTTTCATATATATATTATCTGACTTATAACTGTCTTCCCCCCCAGTGTCCACCCTTTCATATATATATTATCTGAATTATAACTGTCTTCCCCGTCCCCAGTGTCCACCCTTTCATATATATATTATCTGAATTATAACTGTCTTCCCCAGTGTCCACCCTTTCATATATATATTATCTGAATTATAACTGTCTTCCCCAGTGTCCACCCTTTCATATATATATTATCTGAATTATAACTGTCTTCCCCAGTGTCCACCCTTTCATATATATTATCTGAATTATAACTGTCTCCCCAGTGTCCACCCTTTCATATATATATTATCTGAATTATAACTGTCTCCCCAGTGTCCACCCTTTCATATATATATTATCTGAATTATAACTGTCTCCCCGTCCCAGTGTCCACCCTTTCATATATATATTATCTGAATTATAACTGTCTCCCCCGTCCCCAGTGTCCACCCTTTCATATATATATTATCTGACTTATAACTGTCTCCCCCGTCCCCAGTGTCCACCCTTTCATTTATATATTATCTGAATTATAACTGTCTCCCCCGTCCCCAGTGTCCACCCTTTCATATATATATTATCTGAATTATAACTGTCTTCCCCGTCCCCAGTGTCCACCCTTTCATATATATATTATCTGAATTATAACTGTCTTCCCCAGTGTCCACCCTTTCATATATATATTATCTGAATTATAACTGTCTTCCCCAGTGTCCACCCTTTCATATATATATTATCTGTATTATAACTGTCTTCCCCAGTGTCCACCCTTTCATATATATATTATCTGTATTATAACTGTCTTCCCCAGTGTCCACCCTTTCATATATATATTATCTGAATTATAACTGTCTTCCCCAGTGTCCACCCTTTCATATATATATTATCTGAATTATAACTGTCTTCCCCAGTGTCCACCCTTTCATATATATATTATCTGTATTATAACTGTCTTCCCCCCCAGTGTCCACCCTTTCATATATATATTATCTGAATTATAACTGTCTTCCCCAGTGTCCACCCTTTCATATATATATTATCTGTATTATAACTGTCTCCCCAGTGTCCACCCTTTCATTTATATATTATCTGAATTATAACTGTCTTCCCCAGTGTCCACCCTTTCATATATATATTATCTGTATTATAACTGTCTTCTCCCGTCCCCAGTGTCCACCCTTTCATATATATATTATCTGTATTATAACTGTCTTCCCCAGTGTCCACCCTTTCATATATATATTATCTGTATTATAACTGTCTTCCCCAGTGTCCACCCTTTCATATATATATTATCTGAATTATAACTGTCTTCCCCAGTGTCCACCCTTTCATATATATATTATCTGTATTATAACTGTCTCCCCAGTGTCCACCCTTTCATATATATATTATCTGAATTATAACTGTCTTCCCCAGTGTCCACCCTTTCATATATATATTATCTGAATTATAACTGTCTTCCCCAGTGTCCACCCTTTCATATATATATTATCTGAATTATAACTGTCTTCCCCAGTGTCCACCCTTTCATATATATATTATCTGAATTATAACTGTCTTCCCCAGTGTCCACCCTTTCATATATATATTATCTGAATTATAACTGTCTCCCCCGTCCCCAGTGTCCACCCTTTCATATATATATTATCTGACTTATAACTGTCTCCCCCGTCCCCAGTGTCCACCCTTTCATATATATATTATCTGACTTATAACTGTCTCCCCCGTCCCCAGTGTCCACCCTTTCATATATATATTATCTGTATTATAACTGTCTTCCCCAGTGTCCACCCTTTCATATATATATTATCTGAATTATAACTGTCTTCCCCAGTGTCCACCCTTTCATATATATATTATCTGTATTATAACTGTCTTCCCCAGTGTCCACCCTTTCATATATATATTATCTGAATTATAACTGTCTTCCCCAGTGTCCACCCTTTCATATATATATTATCTGAATTATAACTGTCTTCCCCAGTGTCCACCCTTTCATATATATATTATCTGAATTATAACTGTCTTCCCCAGTGTCCACCCTTTCATATATATATTATCTGAATTATAACTGTCTTCCCCAGTGTCCACCCTTTCATATATATATTATCTGAATTATAACTGTCTTCCCCAGTGTCCACCCTTTCATATATATATTATCTGAATTATAACTGTCTTCCCCAGTGTCCACCCTTTCATATATATATCTGAATTATCTGAATTATAACTGTCTTCCCCAGTGTCCACCATTTCATATATATATTATCTGAATTATAACTGTCTTCCCCAGTGTCCACCCTTTCATATATATATTATCTGTATTATAACTGTCTTCCCCAGTGTCCACCCTTTCATATATAATATCTGTATTATAACTGTCTTCTCCAGTGTCCACCCTTTCATATATATTATCTGTATTATAACTGTCTTCCCCAGTGTCCACCCTTTCATATATATTATCTGAATTATAACTGTCTTCCCCAGTGTCCACCCTTTCATATATATTATCTGTATTATAACTGTCTTCCCCAGTGTCCACCCTTTCATATATATATTATCTGAATTATAACTGTCTTCCCCAGTGTCCACCCTTTCATATATATATTATCTGAATTATAACTGTCTCCCCCAGTGTCCACCCTTTCATTTATATATTATCTGAATTATAACTGTCTCCCCCAGTGTCCACCCTTTCATTTATATATTATCTGAATTATAACTGTCTCCCCCAGTGTCCACCCTTTCATTTATATATTATCTGTATTATAACTGTCTTCCCCAGTGTCCACCCTTTCATATATATATTATCTGAATTATAACTGTCTTCCCCAGTGTCCACCCTTTCATATATATATTATCTGAATTATAACTGTCTTCCCCAGTGTCCACCCTTTCATATATATATTATCTGAATTATAACTGTCTCCCCCGTCCCCAGTGTCCACCCTTTCATATATATATTATCTGAATTATAACTGTCTTCCCCAGTGTCCACCCTTTCATATATATATTATCTGAATTATAACTGTCTTCCCCAGTGTCCACCCTTTCATATATATATTATCTGAATTATAACTGTCTTCCCCAGTGTCCACCCTTTCATTTATATATTATCTGTATTATAACTGTCTTCCCCAGTGTCCACCCTTTCATATATATATTATCTGAATTATAACTGTCTTCCCCAGTGTCCACCCTTTCATATATATATTATCTGAATTATAACTGTCTTCCCCAGTGTCCACCCTTTCATATATATATTATCTGTATTATAACTGTCTTCCCCAGTGTCCACCCTTTCATATATATATTATCTGAATTATAACTGTCTTCCCCAGTGTCCACCCTTTCATATATATATTATCTGTATTATAACTGTCTTCCCCAGTGTCCACCCTTTCATATATATATTATTATTATAACTGAATTATAACTTATCTTCCCCAGTGTCCACCCTTTCATATATATATTATCTGTATTATAACTGTCTTCCCCAGTGTCCACCCTTTCATATATATATTATCTGAATTATAACTGTCTTCCCAGTGTCCACCCTTTCATATATATATTATCTGTATTATAACTGTCTTCCCCAGTGTCCACCCTTTCATATATATATTATCTGAATTATAACTGTCTTCCCCAGTGTCCACCCTTTCATATATATTATCTGAATTATAACTGTCTTCCCAGTGTCCACCCTTTCATATATATATTATCTGAATTATAACTGTCTTCCCCAGTGTCCACCCTTTCATATATATTATCTGAATTATAACTGTCTTCCCCAGTGTCCACCCTTTCATATATATATTATCTGAATTATAACTGTCTTCCCCAGTGTCCACCCTTTCATATATATATTATCTGAATTATAACTGTCTTCCCCAGTGTCCACCCTTTCATATATATATTATCTGAATTATAACTGTCTTCCCAGTGTCCACCCTTTCATATATATATTATCTGTATTATAACTCTCTTCCCCAGTGTCCACCCTTTCATTATATTATTATCTGTATTATAACTGTCTTCCCCAGTGTCCACCCTTTCATATATATATTATCTGTATTATAACTGTCTTCCCCAGTGTCCACCCTTTCATATATATATTATCTGTATTATAACTGTCTTCCCCAGTGTCCACCCTTTCATATATATATTATCTGTATTATAACTGTCTTCCCCAGTGTCCACCCTTTCATATATATATTATCTGAATTATAACTGTCTTCCCCAGTGTCCACCCTTTCATATATATATTATCTGAATTATAACTGTCTTCCCCAGTGTCCACCCTTTCATTTATATATTATCTGTATTATAACTGTCTCCCCAGTGTCCACCCTTTCATATATATATTATCTGAATTATAACTGTCTTCCCCAGTGTCCACCCTTTCATATATATATTATCTGAATTATAACTGTCTTCCCCAGTGTCCACCCTTTCATATATATTATCTGAATTATAACTGTCTTCCCCAGTGTCCACCCTTTCATATATATATTATCTGACTTATAACTGTCTTCTTCGTTCCCCAGTGTCCACCCTTTCATGCCGTTGCTGGTCACGTCCAGTGGGCAGCGTCAGTTCCCCTCTCCAGGTGACAGTAGTGAAGGAGATTCCTCTGACTCTGGCTCAGAGGGTGACGTTGTGATGGTATCGGCGTCCCCAGAGTTACGACAGGACAACGCCCTGACGGTGTGGTGGGCAGGACCACTTCTCCCAGCCACAGAGGGGTGTCAGGAGGAACCGCACTCGCCACAGGGTGTGGTTATTGAGTAATTGTGGAGTGGCTCAACTCAAACCCACCCCCTTGTCAACCAAATGCAACTTGAAGCTGCCGATATATGAAATGGTTTAGTATAATATTGGGAGTTATTATGCTGTGGAGAACAACGTGATGGGTCGCTTGTATTCAGCAAATGATAGTTTTCCAACATTATTCCAGCCAGGGTATAAACTGAGTCTTACAGTGACAGTGCTATTATGAATGAATATCTCTCGGCTACTAATATAATATGTAGTATGTTCAACCCACTCAGGTTCAGACAGAAATAGAGGACATCCCTTCACGGTTTCCATTGGCAACTCCGTTAATGTTATTGACATATTTAAAGTAGTACATTTGTCTTGTTCATGATGTCCCCATCACTTCACTACATTAAAACCCCCTACCAGTCTCATTCTAAAACAGCCATATGGCCTGTAGTGATCTGACAGACCCGATGGAAGGCGAGGGTCATATATGTGAGAGTTTGGCCAGCGTGCCCGAGTGTTCATTAGAGCGCCATTTTGTCCTCTATAGGTAAGACATGATCCACCTCTGGTTTGAGCAATGTCAAAACTACGCAGGCATGCAACTGGTTACCCCGTCCACAAAATATGATTTACATGATTTTCATCAATACCAAGGTCCATTTATTTCCGTCTGTGTGCTGCTTGTTCACAGCGAGTCATTTCATAGGGATATCAAAGACACTAGAATGGCGACCCTTTTACAAGCTCTCATAATGCCTGTATTTTCGCCCCCGGCAGTTGCTGTATCAGAAGGGCACAGGCGAGGTTGTGTTGAATACATCTATCTTCCGGTTTCTATTTTGTGCCTGGTCTGGTGATACCGTCTGGTGATACCGTCTGGTCCTTGTGGTCGCTGTGAAACATGCCAGCCGGCCTGAGATCAGGCTTCATTTTGTAATGCTGCTTGCAGTTCAAGTGCCATTGTACCACATCTTTTTATTGTCGTGACCAGCTGGTTTTGCTAAATGTGTGTCGTTAAATGTATATTTTTGTAAAGCCGTGACAACAATTTGAGTTTTGAAAGTGTAAAAAGCGTTGTGATGTCGGCATAATTAAATGGATGGAGCAACAGGTTTTTTTTTTTTTACAGTGATTGTGCAACAGTTTTTTTCTATGTCTTTCACAAATGTTGACGTTTTACTCATTCTTTCACAACTCACTGAGCATTGGATAAAATGCTTACAATGTTTGTATACGGTTGTACGGAATGAATGAAAATTGTTTGCTTATGTTCTACACAGTAACCAACTATGTGTGCAAAATATTTTACTTGGTGTGCAATTTTTTTTATGCTGATTTCTGTGTAGTTTGTCTGCAAGTTCTGAAACTGTCCACTAGAGGGCGACTTGTGAAAATATCTGCTATGTGGTTTGCTGTCTGTCCATTATGAGATGGGATAAGGCTCTGTTCTCTCTAAAACCTGTGCCATTATTGGTCCTTACTTGTGGCATTATGCTGGAGCTGAATTCATGTTTTTTTTTTAAATCTGCTATTTCGTTTCTCAAATTATTTTCTGTAAGCTCTTTTGATACGAAGGACAGGAGTGCTAGCTTTCAGAAAGCTCTGATTTTGATGGGCTTCCATTAAACAAACACGCAGACAGATACACACACACAGACACACCCGTACAAACACTGAGTAAAACTATGGGCATATAAGCACAGCTAAGTGCCAAATTGGAGAGCTACACTGTTGTGTTGTGATGAGTTGCTAAGCAACCGTCTAAGAATGAGGCTGCAGAGTGAAGTGGTGTGTTAGACAGAGTGTTCTGGGGTTAGAGTTAGTGCAAGGAAGAGAGGAGGAATAAGGAATGTAAATGCAGTGTCAACGGTGTGATCTCCACGGCCTAATGGAGAGAACCTCGATCTCACTAGCCAAGAGTTAAACGGCGTACAGGGTGGTCGTAATCCTCCTAAGTCCACGCTGTCGTCTTCAGTTCCCCGTCTAGTGAGGCCTGTCTGGGGGGGGGCGCAAGTCTGACAAGTTGTCTCTAGAGAGGATGCAGAACCAGACCAGTTTCTCCACACACACATCTTTGGTGAGACTCCATATCTCCACCTCTCACACTTCCTGTGACGGTACGCAACAAGCCGACCAACATGTAATGATATCCTTCCATACTAAGTGACGTGCAAACCAGTTTTTCTCCTGTTTTATTTTTATGGTCTCTCGCTTCTAATACAGCTAGAACAGCTATGCAGCCTGAGAGCGACAGGTTTTTCTACCTCAAACACACACCGCCATTGTTGATATTCGCTTGAGTGCAGTCAGTTCCTTATTTAAAATTGCGCTGATGGCTTCAGGATAGTTTCTGATGAATCTTTTCTTGTATCTCCTTTTGCTGCCTGCCTCCTCGTTCTAAAGTCAGAAGCGCTGTCTCTCCAACTGGGGAATATCATGCAAGTAGTTGTGTTCAAAGAAGAGCATTTGGACGTTTTTGAGAGACATTTGAAAACAATTATTCAAATGACTGTCTGCCGTTTGAGCGGTTAATCCAAGAGAGACGGCACTTAGCGAAAACAGACACACACACTTACGTTTGACCCGGGGTAATTCAACGGGGAGAAATTGAGTGAGTCATCGCTGCGAGCGGACTGTAAATGTCTCTAAGCTGCTGTTAATGCTGTGCTCACATTGCTACTCCGCTCTTAAAGATGGCGCATGTTTTCAGGCCATGGTTGGGAAAGAAACTCTGGGCCACTTTGAGGAGCTCGTGTGTTTTTTCAATGTCACGCAATGTTCTGTAATGTAAATATTTCACAGACACTCTTATTCAGAGCCGCATACCACAGTGCATGCTTCAATGTACTGGAGTTCACACTAAAACTATTCTGTGAGCTACCCAGGAGTTCACACTAAAACTATTCTGTGAGCTACCCAGGAGCTCACACTAAACTATTCTGTGAGCTACCCAGGAGTTCACACTAAAACTATTCTGTGAGCTACCCAGGAGTTCACACTAAAACTATTCTGTGAGTTAGCCAGGAACCAACACAAACCTATTCTGTGAGTGTGTATCATTAGCTGTTCTAACAGATCTGGGATATAGGTTCCTGTAGGTCTGCTGTAAACAGGTTCAGCAGGGTATCTTGAGTTTGTATCGTTAGCTGTTGTGACAGATGTGGGATAGCAGTTTCTTTCTCCCAAATCTACCTCCACAAGCCCCAGCCTAACCCAGAGTTGAACTCTGTCGCTACCCAGTTAGAGGAGCCTGATGTGGGGTACATAGGAAACATTTCTGTGATCAGACCGACATGTTTCCACTGCACATTTTATAGCATGTGAATTCCACCCACATTGTATAATCTGCCTATAGGTTTGCTCTGCTTGTCTTCCATTTCCAAAGTCTTTCGATTTTCATAACAGACACACTCCTTGTTTACGGCAGTGAGAGTAATTGGCCTTTCCCCTCCCTCTTTCCCCATCTCCCCTCCCTCTTTCCCCATCTCCCCTCCCTCTTTCCCCATCTCCCCTCCCTCTTTCCCCCTCTCCAAGTCCTGACCCTCTTCTCATTCCCTTTGGCTATGGCCAGTAGCCATATCACCCTATAGCCCAAGACTGGTTGCCCATTGAAGCTAAGCAGGGCTGAGCCTGGTCAGTACCTGGTTGGGAGACCTGGAAAAAAACAGGTTGCTGCTGGAAGAGGTGTTAGTGGGGCCAGAAGGGGCTGCATTCTGGTCTGTGTGGGTCCTAACACCCCATTATAGTGACGGGGACACTAGACTGTCAAAAAGCACCGTCCTTTGGATGAGACGTTAAACCATTCATTAAACCAGGATGTCCTTCAATAAAGAGTAGGGGTGTAATCCTGGCCAAGTCTGCCCCTTGTCGTCTGCCCATCATGGCCACCTTATCATCCCCATATATATACAAATTGGCTCTCCTCTCCACCAGTAAGCTGGTGTGTGGTGTGCGTTCTGGCGCTATATGGCTGCCGTCGTGTTATCCAGGTGGATGCTGCACATTGGTGGTGGTTGAGGAGATTCCCCCTTTCATGTAAAATGCGCTTTGAGTTCCTAGGAAAAAAAGTGCTATATAAATGTAATGAATTATTATTGGGAGGAGGTGGAGAGATGAGGGCCAATATGCAGGGAGAGGCCGTGCAGGCTAAAATACAACAACACAAGACAGACATACTGTGGAACAAGACAAGACAGACATACTGTGGAACAAGACAGACATACTGTGGAACAACACAAGACAGACATACTGTAGGAACAACACAAGACAGACATACTGTGGAACAACACAAGACCGACATACTGTGGAACAACACAAGACAGACATACTACGGAACAACACAAGACATACATACTCTGGAACAACACAAGACAGACATACTCTGGAACAACACAAGACAGACATACTGTGGAACAACACGGGACAGACATACTGTGGAACAACACAAAAAAGACATACTCTGGAACAACACAGGACAGACATACTCTGGAACAACACAGGACAGACATACTGTGGAACAACACAGGACAGACATACTCTGGAACAACACAAGACAGACATACTCTGGAACAACACAAGACATACATACTGTGGAACAACACAGGACAGACATACTGTGGAACAAGACAACCTTTATCCTATC
Source organism: Dallia pectoralis (assembly GCA_029465975.1). Lineage (NCBI taxonomy): Eukaryota > Metazoa > Chordata > Actinopteri > Esociformes > Umbridae > Dallia > Dallia pectoralis. The sequence continues at coordinate 19,383,043 of CM055735.1, forward strand.
TCTCCTCTTGGCACTTCCATAAGCGTTACAGCATCTTTCCGTTACAGCATCTTTCCGTTACAGCATCTTTCCGTTACAGCATCTCTCCGTTACAGCATCTCTCCGTTACAGCATCTCTCCGTTACAGCATCTTTCCGTTACAGCATCTTTCCGTTACAGCATCTCTCCGTTACAGCATCTCTCCGTTACAGCATCTCTCCGTTACAGCATCTTTCCGTTACAGCATCTTTCCGTTACAGCATCTTTCCGTTACAGCATCTCTCCGTTACAGCATCTTTCCGTTACAGCATCTCTCCGTTACAGCATCTTTCCGTTACAGCTTACTTCTGCACGTCTCTGCTCAGCATGACTCTTTTCTATGGTTGGTAAAGTGGCGTGTGTCTTTGCTCTGCATCACCTTGAACACTGTGTCAGTTATTCTGTATATTTTAACACTGTGTGTGTGTCTGTGTGTCTGTGTGTGTCTGTGTGTCTGTGTGTCTGTGTGTGTGTGTGTGTGTGTGTGTGTGTGTGTGTGTGTGTGTGTGTGGTACACAAACGCACTGTTCTGTTTTGTGATGTGTAAATGTGCTTCACATTCTTTGCAACCTCTCCCTCTCTCTCTTCACCCCCTCACCCTCCCCACTCTATCTATCTCGCTCTCTCTCCCCTCTCTCCCTCCCCTCTCACCCTTCCCTCTCTCCCTCTCCTCTCTCCCTTCTCTATCTCCCCGATCTCTGGTGTGTTTTGGCCGTGTCTCTGTGTGGTGTTAGGCAGGGGCAGCTGGAGCACTCTGTCCAGAGTCACAGGGGAGAAGATGCGGTACGAAACAGAGTTTAAGGTCAGGACTCTTAATGAGGCTGTCATGAATAAATGAACTCTACTAAACCACACACACACACACACACACATCCACAACAGGCCTGTGTGACTCCACTCCCTCTGTTCATACTGGCACACACTCTCTGTCTTCTCGGCTCCATCCATAATAGGAACGAGTGCTGCTGTCTGCCTCCGCACTCTCGGACCCCCCACCACCACCACAACCCGAATAAGGCATGTCCCCTCGCCAGCTCTTCCTCCTTCATTTCCGTCACATGTCCACTCCTGCTTTCTTCATTGTTTGCTTCTTCTGAGTTTTTTCGCTTAAATTGTAAAAGGCCGATTTTGAATACCCAGTGTTTGTCTTCCTATCTCTCTCTCTTATCTCTTCGAATCTGTCTGTCTATGTCTCTCACTACAGCAGAGGTCACAGTGTGTCCTCCCTCCACTCTGACCACCTGTTGAAGCTTCGTCACCTGGGTGGAGAGCCTGGACACAGTCGGACCTTTCTGCTGTCAAAGTTAGATGTTCTGAACACACATGTTTGGGATCAAGTAATTGCTTGCAATCTTGATCCTTACAATTAGGTGTTAAATGTAACTCTGATCCTACGTCAGCACTCTCGGGGCGTTGCAGTGGAGCTCCCAGATGTCTCTGCTCTGTCATCAGGAATGTGTCCATATAGGGAATAAAAATCATGCCACTATGTAATTAGAAATTGACCTGATGTTGAATATGTTGTCTTGTTGTTTTACTCTAATTTGCAGTGACAACAAGCGAATATTAAAACTCGGACATCAGTACTGGGGTTTAATAAGAGATGTATTAATGCTGCCGTTCCACAGTATTTTCATGCGAAAGTCATCTGCAGCTCCATAACAAGCCACATGGTGGCAGCACAGGCAAACTGTTGGTCCCAACTGGACTGTCAGGTGGCATTTGGCCCTGTTGATTCTCTTGGCAGCGCGTCCCCACTGTAAACAACAGTGTGTGGCCACCGGGGTGCCTGTCTGTGCATCGTCAAATCAAACCCACTTTGAACTGTTATTATTGGAAGTTATTGCTCAGAATACAGCTTACTTCCTCGACAATGTCAAAGCAGAGACAGAGACCAATCAGGGTGGGTGTCTGTGGAATGGAGCGGGGTCTCTGTCTCTTTTTCATAAAATTAAAAAAGGTAGCGTACTACTTTTATAAGCAAGTTTGCTAAACTCCCAGTGAAAAGATATTTTATCGACCAAATATCAACCACTTTTTACTTGCAAGGAGCAACACACCCGCGCACAGATAAAGGGAATGAAATATAAATATATTTAAAAGATGCAGAATAAAGTCATGGCAGTGCCCGACACAGGCACGCGCACACATGGGGGCGGTGGTATGCACATTGGGGGAGGGGCTAAACCCGACTCAATACCGCCCAGTATGGGAAAAAACTGAAAGAGAGTTCCTCTCCGCTCTGCGTCCGCCTGCTATTCGGAGTTGTGGGGGTGTTTTTATTCTAACACGCACCTCCTCCTTTCTCTCTGCCTCCCAAACACGCATCCAGTCTGTCAATGTGCTCCGTGCGTGAGGATGTTAAACTAGTGACACGGGAATATACCGAATCAGACCAGGGAAACTCTACCCAGATGCCAAAATGACATATAAGCAGAATATATGTTAACCGGGTATTTTTTTATTATAAGTATATTCTTGAAGGGCAGAAGTTGAATGCTTCATTGCAGTGTTTTCATTTGTTCTCTGGTTGGATTTGTCATCGACCGAGTTGGTCTATTTTATTCTATTACAATCATCTGTGAGAGGACCAGTCAGTGCATTTATTTATGGTGTAAGCATCCAGTGTGACCACGTCCCTATGAGGATGGTGCTGCTGTCTGGTGCGCAATAATACATATTTAAGAGAGTGTGTGTGTGCGCTTTAAGAAGAAGTAGACAGTGTCTATTCCGGAGACAAAACTTTAAAGAAGAAACCACCAAGGCATGGGAGAGAACCCGAGCCGAGAACATCGGGACCGAGAACAGGAGAACATTGTTTGAGGGAACCACAGTTCTAGGGACCAGAGAGAGCCCTCCAGCCCCTATTGAATCCGGGTAGACATCGATTTGTGCACATTTATTTGTGGAAGAGTGTGTGCACAAGACATTGGACATCGCATTGAGGACAGAAACGGACTAAAGAGACACAATAATCATAAAGTCATGGGGTGTGCATAGGAGCTTATATCCATGCAGTTACCCAGTAGGGACGATATCTCACCCCGCCTTGAGTGACTCACCTATATCCTAGGTTTTGGAAGTGCCAATATCCATCCACATTAGATCATCTAAAATTTATATTTTTCTGAAATGGGGTTAAATAATCGGGTTGCGATGGTGTGTCGGAGAGGTGGACGCCGGTTTGGATTTCTGCTGCTATTCTTACTGGATTTACTGGGATCTGCGGCCACGAACATGGAGCCGATCTACTGGAATTCCCTAAACAAAAGGTGAGTTTGGGAATATTTAACATGTGTGTCCATAAGCGATCATTACAGGGCCTATATATTAATGTGCAGATTTACAGCTGCCTAATTTGGGAGAGGGGAGGTGTGTAATAAGGACTCGTTCTCCCTCTCTGGTCGAGTTCTCTGCTTTTATATGGTCCAGACTCGTAAATGCCAGCTTGTGTTCAGTGTTGTTGAGAGATTTCACGATGACATTTATTAAAACAAAAGGGATTTCCATGTAATATGTAATGCTTATCTATGGCCCGCATTTGTCTCATTCCACGTTTTATCTTCCTTCTGTGCAACTTATCAAATGCAATAACACGCAGAATACACACTTGTCTAAGTGGGACTTGCACTTTATCCGATAGGCGTTTTGGTAATTTCACTAGTAATGAATAACTATAAGGTGTTTATGATTAGTCCACATTTACATTACCATACCTTAGTATATCACCGAGGAACAAAAACATTGAATGATTAAACCATTTTATCCCCCCCCCCATGGACAAAGGAAACTCGGTTGTAGGTGCCACATGTCATATTAAACACCACCCATTATTATGCCCATTACACCCATTGTGCTTTACGACCCAGACCACCTATTCTCAGGTTCCTGACACCTCCGTCAGTTTCCGTGCGTCTGAATTGAAACCCTGATGGCGCGTGGTTCCTCCTGGAGACCCGGAGATACGTGGGTATTAGGCCGAGCCACAGATGCCCAGGGCGGGTTTAAGACAAATAGGGTTTTAATATGCCTCCATGTGGGCTTTGGACACACAGGGACCTTGCTTGTCTTCCACAAATGACGCAACCAGGAGATCCACTTCTGCAGTTCCCATTCTGGCTTCATTCTGGAGGCTGTTATTTATTTTGACAGGAGTAGTTGTAGCTCTGGGACTACTTTGGGATTGGACCTATTGTCTCATCAGGGCACGGTGTGGTTTTAGTTTATTTGACTTGACACACACTAGGTATTTTAGACCTAATTGGTTTGATAGTCAGGTAGGCATAGGCCCCAGTCCTCATCTATAACTAATAGTAACCGCGCTGACCTGCGCACTAGCAATTGCACATTAATGCCAATTGAAAGAGACAATTACAGGTGAAAATACACCTGGGTTTTACCCCGTAGCTCTAAACTGTTGCTCAGTTTAACACTTTGGTGGATGGTACCTTGTTCTACACAGGGTTTCCTCTCAAGCAGCAGGTGTCATGTGGGCATTAGTCAGCTTAATGGTGTTGCTCATCACTTTAATTATAATGACACGTTTAATTTGGTATGTGTGGAAAGGCATGGGGTTGCAGGGAGCGGGTTCTCTTTGCCACAACGTGGGGAACAGCTTTGGTCTGGTAGCAACGCTAGCTCACCTAGCAACATTCACAAGTGGAGACAGAAACCTGTTGAGGGGAGTGCTCTCTATACAGATGGACAACTCTCATGACACTTTGGCTGGGTTTTGTGCTCATGCATAATCAATTGCTTCCTGATACATTCCCTCCAACCCCTGTGCACATGTTTTTACCCAGTTGCATAGACGTCTTAACTGTAGGCCGGCAGTTAAGACGTGGAAGTAGTCCGGCTCGTAATACCAGACAAAACGAAGTAAGAATTAGTGGGAAATTCTAGCAGGAGCGATCTCATCTGGTATCGTAGGACAAACAGTGTTAATGTGCGTGATTAGTTGGGATTCAGCAACCCAGTTGGTTGTTTTCGAGGTGTTCCATGTACCATGTTCCTATGGTAAAATCAATCTTCAATGATCTGCTAAATACCACTGGCTACGCCATTTTATATAATCAGATTTGATCATAGAATGGGACAAGTCGATTTTAGCGAGGCATTACTGAGTGCTACAACTGCCTCCAAAACACTTACAACTGAGTTTTGCTTGATGGCGAGCACAGGGACTTTTGCTTTATTCAATGCTGGAATGAGTTTTTTTCTGAACAGGACATATTTCTTCAAATAGCTATAGCGTTTCTGTCTTAAAGGGATGACATAATCTGCCCGGGACGAGCAAATTGACATGGATAACTTTCCACCTGTGAACAATACAGACTATTAAATGATTTGACAATTAGAATGAAGTAGAAAAGACCACCTGTCGCACTGAAGAAATACATGTTCCTCACAAGCATCGACTATCAATCCTAGTTTGAGTGTTTTTGAGGAAGTTTTGACGTGCAGTGCGGCTATGCTTTCATTGATCGGCCCGCTTAACAGATGAAATATAACAATGCTAAAATGCTTATCTCCAAGTTGTAGCTTGAAGAAAATATCAAATCGTTCTGTTTTCCTTTGTCACAACGAGCCTTCGGACACGAAGGGCCATTTGACTCTAATCGCGATTTTGAATAAACTACAGTGTTAAAGTGCAGGCATGGTTTTCATGTTGGTTCTGTAGCAGATCTTCTGTTGACTGGGGTGAGCAGTTCACCATCGGACCATTCTTAATTTGGCTTTGATGTTGAGGGTGTCCACCTGCAGATTTTCCACCTGCCTCATCCCCAGGTCCTCATCCCTAGGTCCTCATCCCCAGGACCTCATCCCCAGGTCCTCATCCCCAGGTCCTCATCCCCAGGTCCCCATCCCCAGGTCCTCATCCCCATGACCTCATCCCCAGGTCCTCATCCCCAGGTCCTCATCCCCAGGTCCTCATCCCCAGGTCCTCATCCCCAGGACCTCATCCCCAGGTCCTCATCCCCAGGTCCTCATCCCCAGGTCCTCATCCCCAGGTCCTCATCCCCAGGTCCTCATCCCCAGGTCCTCATCCCCAGGTCCTTATCCCCAGTTCCTCATCCACAGGTCTCATCCCCAGGTCCTCATCCACTCCCCTGTCGGTCTTGTCTTCAAGTTACATTCTTCATGTATTCTCATTCCGTCTCCACCTTGCTGTCTCGTTCTGCCCATATTCCACTCTCTGGTTTCACACTTTTTCTCTCTCTGTTTCTGTATGTCTTTGTCTCTCTGTTTCTGTATCTCTTTGTCTCTCTGTTTCTGTATCTCTTTGTCTTTCTGTTTCTGTATCTCTTTGTCTCTCTGTTTCTGTATCTCTTTGTCTCTCTGTTTCTGTATCTCTTTGTCTCTCTGTTTCTGTATCTCTTTGTCTCTCTGTTTCTGTATCTCTTTGTCTTTCTGTTTCTGTATCTCTTTGTCTCTCTGTTTCTGTATCTCTTTGTCTCTCTGTTTCTGTATCTCTTTGTCTTTCTGTTTCTGTATCTCTTTGTCTCTCTGTTTCTGTATCTCTTTGTCTCTCTGTTTCTGTATCTCTTTGTCTCTCTGTTTCTGTATCTCTTTTTCTCTCTGTTTCTGTATCTCTTTGTCTTTCTCTCTTTGTCTCTGTTTCTCTCTCCTTCTATCACTATATCGCTTTCTCTGTCCCTCCGTCCCTCTCTCTATCTCTCTCTCCGTCTCTCTCTTTGCCCCTTGCTCTGTGTCTCTTTGTCACCTGTGTCTAAGCACAGTGACCAAACGTGGCAAATTAAAAACATGTGTCGCGTTCAGATGCTAATTACACAGTTACACAGCAGGGAAGACTGTGACTAAAGTTAGGAGAGGGAGAGGGACGGAAGGAGACAGAAAAGGAGAAAGAGGAAAGAAAAAGTCTGGATGGATCGGTGGCTCGGAATGGCTGGAACATAAAAGGAGATGAACGTTCACTAGGGATGCTGATGATGGTGTGATGGGTGGGTGGGTGTATGGATGCATAGGGAATAGATGGATGATGGTGTGATGGGTGGGTGGGTGTATGGATGCATAGGGAATAGATGGATGATGGTGTGATGGGTGGGTGGGTGTATGGATGCATAGGGAATAGATGGATGATGGTGTGATGGGTGGGTGGGTGTATGGATGCATAGGGAATAGATGGATGATGGTGTGATGGGTGGGTGGGTGTATGGATGCATAGGGAATAGATGGATGATGGTGTGATGGGTGGGTGGGTGTATGGATGCATAGGGAATAGATGGATGATGGTGTGATGGGTGGGTGGGTGTATGGATGCATAGGGAATAGATGGATGATGGTGTGATGGGTGGGTGGGTGTATGGATGCATAGGGAATAGATGGATGATGGTGTGATGGGTGGGTGGGTGTATGGATGCATAGGGAAAAGATGGATGATGGTGTGATGGGTGGGTGGGTGTATGGAT
>CM055735.1:19395490-19410490 GCA_029465975.1 Dallia pectoralis
TGTTCTCTCTGAGGCACGTTATAGTAGCAGACTCACTGGTATCCTTCTGTAACTGCTGTTCTCTCTGAGGCATGTTATAGTACCAGACTCACTGGTATCCTTCTGTAACTGCTGTTCTCTCTGAGGCACGTTATAGTACCAGACTCACTGGTATCCTTCTGTAACTGCTGTTCTCTCTGAGGCATGTTATAGTACCAGACTCACTGGTATCCTTCTGTAACTGCTGTTCTCTCTGAGGCACGTTATAGTACCAGACTCACTGGTATCCTTCTGTAACTGCTGTTCTCTCTGAGGCACGTTATAGTAGCAGACTCACTGGTATCCTTCTGTAACTGCTGTTCTCTCTGAGGCACGTTATAGTACCAGACTCACTGGTATCCTTCTGTAACTGCTGTTCTCTCTGAGGCACGTTATAGTAGCAGACTCACTGGTATCCTTCTGTAACTGCTGTTCTCTCTGAGGCACGTTATAGTAGCAGACTCACTGGTATCCTTCTGTAACTGCTGTTCTCTCTGAGGCACGTTATAGTAGCAGACTCACTGGTATCCTTCTGTAACTGCTGTTCTCTCTGAGGCATGTTATAGTACCAGACTCACTGGTATCCTTCTGTAACTGCTGTTCTCTCTGAGGCATGTTATAGTAGCAGACTCACTGGTATCCTTCTGTAACTGCTGTTCTCTCTGAGGCACGTTATAGTAGCAGACTCACTGGTATCCTTCTGTAACTGCTGTTCTCTCTGAGGCACGTTATAGTAGCAGACTCACTGGTATCCTTCTGTAACTGCTGTTCTCTCTGATGCACGTTATAGTAGCAGACTCACTGGTATCCTTCTGTAACTGCTGTTCAGTGAAAAACAACGGAGTTTACGAGCAGAGCAACAGGAGCTGTGAAAGGAGCCTACAGCCGATTTGGTTGAAGGCTGTTCAACAAAATACATGTCTGGTTCGCTGGGAAGAAAGTCTGACAGACAGACAGACAGACACAGACAGAGCCTCAGGGTATTAGATGATTCAGACAAACCCCAAACACACACAGACGTAAAAAGTTTGATGAACTAATGCGGGTAGCGTCCTGGCTGGACCTCCATCTCTGCTGGCTGTATAGGGTTTACATCCTGGCTGGACCTCCATCTCTGCTGGCTGTATAGGGTTTACATCCTGGCTGGACCTCCATCTCTGCTGGCTGTATAGGGTTTACATCCTGGCTGGACCTCCATCTCTACTGGCTGTATAGGGTTTACATCCTGGCTGGACCTCCATCTCTGCTGGCTGTATAGGGTTTACATCCTGGCTGGACCTCCATCTCTACTGGCTGTATAGGGTTTACATCTTGGCTGGACCTCCATCTCTGCTGGCTGTATAGGGTTTACATCCTGGCTGGACCTCCATCTCTGCTGGCTGTATAGGGTTTACATCCTGGCTGGACCTCCATCTCTGCTGGCTGTATAGGGTTTACATCCTGGCTGGACCTCCATCTCTACTGGCTGTATAGGGTTTACATCCTGGCTGGACCTCCATCTCTGCTGGTTGTATAGGGTTTACATCCTGGCTGGACCTCCATCTCTGCTGGCTGTATAGGGTTTACATCCTGGGGATGTCTTTGTCAAGGTCACAATATAAGAGGATCTCTACCTGCAGCGGCGGCGCAACCAGCTGCCTGTGTGGTCCCTCTTACCCGATCACATGGACTCATTGAGGGGCAACCCGACGACCTCCAGCCCATCCGGGCGGGGTGGAACACATTGAGACCCACCCATCCGCATGGCCCTTAGATCAGCACTGATCCTCTTCCTCCCGACCCAGTGGTTAAACAGAGCTAATCAGGCTCGGCGTGGCGGAGGGGGGCGGCCGGGGTGAGCGGTGGGGCCGCCCCAAACCCCGCAGGTCTTCTCTGATCTAGGATCAGCTCTCAGCCGGTGGCCCTCTGCCAAACCCCCCGGTTTAAGCTTCCCATTCCTCCAGGATTGTCCCGGGCCGGCCTAAATGCCGACGGGGACGGGTTTATCCTGCTTATAGGGGACTGTGTCATCCTAGTGTAGCCCGGTGTAGCCCGGAGTACGGCCGCGACACAACGGAGTAGGGGCCTCTTCCACCCAACAGACCTTTGGCCCAGAATGCAGTCACCAGCAGCCCGTCTGTGTGGGTGTGAGTGTGTTTCTGCATTTGTACCATTAAGGTGTGTTTATGTCTCCCTGAGGCCGTGTTGGAGGGCTGGATATTTGCATGCACCAGTCCCAGTTAGGCAAAAACTAGGTAAAACACAAAGAACCCAACCATTGGTCCGTTGGCTATGTACCATCCCTGACAGAACGGATCTATTCAAATCACTTCCTGTCTGCCTCACAAATGGAGCTCCGTTCACCACGAAGTGCACTAGTGTGTAGTAGGGCACCAGATAGGGAGCAGGGTGTCACTTGTGTGTCCTTGTTTTTGAACTCTCTCCTCTGACAGTCCTACTCGGTTCCTCACCAATATGGTATTGGCGGTTACCAAGTTAGCGCTGTTCCTTTCTTTCGGTATCCGTCTCAATTGAAGTCAGATGTATTTTATAGTCTTGTTTTTCTCTGCCGGTAACTCCCAAATGTTTTTGTGTCTGTTTGGCTTTTTTTCAATGTGATTGTGGTTGTGTGTGTGTGTGTGTGTGTGTGTGGGGAGAGAAGTGTTTAGCCTGCAGAATAATGTCACAGTAACTGTCACAGTCCTGGCTCACCTCTCTGGGTAGGGGAGGAGGGGTCAGGGGGAAGGGGAGGAGGGGCGATAGGGTCGGGCGGGGCTGGATTTGGAAGGTACATGGAAGTACTGAGAGAAAGAGGGAGAGAGAGAGAGAGAGAGAGAGGAGAGAGGGGGGGTGTGATGGTCGGTCTCAGGTGATGTGGTCCAGATACTGTGTGTGAAAGATGGCTAATATATCATCATTATCCCATCATCAGAGCTTCTTCCTGTGGGTCATTAACACTGATACATTCCTCCATTACAACACCTTGTCTCTCTACTCTGGCCTCTTTAATATCCTCCTAATAACCTCAATCAAAAATGACGCTACTCAGACTCCCAGAGTCAGTCCGTCTCCATTCTACCCTGACGTTACTCTGACTCTGTCAGTCCGTCTCCATTTTACCCTGACGTTACTCTGACTCTGTCAGTCCGTCTCCATTCTACCCTGACGTTACTCTGACTCTGTCAGTCCGTCTCCATTTTACCCTGACGTTAATCTGACTCTGTCAGTCCGTCTCCATTCTACCCTGACGTTACTCTGACTCTGTCAGTCCGTCTCCATTCTACCCTGACGTTACTCTGACTCTGTCAGTCCGTCTCCATTCTACCCTGACGTTACTCTGACTCTGTCAGTCCGTCTCCATTCTACCCTGACGTTACTCTGACTCTGTCAGTCCGTCTCCATTCTACCCTGACGTTACTCTGACTCTGTCAGTCCGTCTCCATTCTACCCTGACGTTACTCTGACTCTGTCAGTCCGTCTCCATTCTACCCTGACGTTACTCTGACTCTGTCAGTCCGTCTCCATTCTAACCTGACTCTGTCAGTCCGTCTCCATTCTACTCTGACTCTGTCAGTCCGTCTCCATTCTACCCTGACGTTACTCTGACTCTGTCAGTCCGTCTCCATTCTACCCTGACGTTACTCTGACTCTGTCAGTCCGTCTCCATTTTACCCTGACGTTACTCTGACTCTGTCAGTCCGTCTCCATTCTACCCTGACGTTACTCTGACTCTGTCAGTCCGTCTCCATTCTACCCTGACGTTACTCTGACTCTGTCAGTCCGTCTCCATTCTACCCTGACGTTACTCTGACTCTGTCAGTCCGTCTCCATTCTACCCTGACGTTACTCTGACTCTGTCAGTCTGTCTCCATAATTGAGAACACAATTATTAAACATGATTACTGATTGACTTTGGAAACACCATGTATATATTTACTTATAAAAACAACTTTTTATTGTATTTTTAACAGTAGATTTTCCTGAATATAATTGAACAAGATCTACTATGTGCATTTCCACAACCAACTGAAAACCACTAAACTTTTTAAATGTATAATATTCCATTTATAATTTTTTTTTTTAAATCAGTACCTGTCATTCTGTTAGAGATTTTTAGCCAGATAAACGCAGTACCTCGTAACACTTTTTATAGAGGGCAACTCTGGTAAAATGGTGTCGCGATGGAATCACGTAACGGTTGTCCAATGTGTTTACCAGGTTCTTGAAACTGTCGTTTTTAGCTTTCTAGTTGACCAATGATCTGTGTCTGTCATCTTGGCTCAAGCTGAGCTATGAATGCCAGAGTCCAGGGGGAGTGAGTTCTGCGTTTTATGGAGGGGCGAAAGCGCACTGTTGTGAAGGAAAATGGCGCACAGTTTCAAAAAAGACAAAACTGAATGTGGCATAATAATGCTTTTAGCTCGATTATTTTGTTGTTATAATCGTCGGAGGCCATAATCGTAATTGAAATCGAAAATTCAATTAATTGCACAGCCCTGTTCTACCCTGATGTCAGGCAGCCTTTATAGAGTTCAGCTCAGTACGCTAGACTTCATTACCATAATGTACTCATTACCTTAGAATACTACTAGCTTACTGCTCCACAACCTCATTACCTTAGTTTTACTTTAGTATTACTACTCCACAACGTCATAACCTTAGTATTACCTTAGTAGTACTACTCCACAACGTCATAACCTTAGTTTCTTCCTTCAGTACTTCCTAACCTTAGGATTACTACTCCAATACTTTATAACTTTCACGTTACTCCTTCACTACTTCTTGTAGCTTGTATTACTTTACAACGTTTTATAGTACCCCTTCATACATGTTGATACTGTTTTACAGCCCCGTACGTTGCAGCCACAGCAATTTAGTTCCCGTCCGTCCATCTGGCTAGCCCAATTAACCCCGATCTAACGCTGTTTGAAGGAAACCCCTGACCACGTCTAGTACGCGAGCTGTTCCTCCAAGCTCTGACTCCTCACACTCCACACAGCTCCAGTGAACAGGGGGCCGTTCATTACACATCAAACGGACTGAAACAAGGGCAGAATTTATCAACAGGAGACGCCTGTCTTAGTTCTCCGCTGCAAACATGTTTGATTCGGGTGTGCGTTAATGAACGCTACCCACGATGCCTCTGTCTCCGGCGCAGACAGCTGGGCTTGACTGACTACTCTCAGTGGCCCCATGAAGATAATCCATCCGCGCAGCGCGAGAACGCGACAAGGAGAGTGAGAGACTGGGATGAAAGCGTCCCTCCCGCACTCTGCACAAGACATCCAGTCACCAGGGCTGTAATTGTTCTGTGTACAGTACGGTTGAATGCAGGAGCTCCCAGCCAATATGAGTCCTTGTTGTTCACGACAACTCCATAACAAGATCCGTCTTGTATGAAGGTTGCTCCATGAACAGGATTAAATTGGATACTCTGGCTGCGCAAACACACGCACACAGACGTACACACACACAGACGTACACACACACACACACACACACACACACACACACACACACACACACACACACACAGACGTACTAGCACACACACACACACACACACACACACACACACACACACACACACACACACACACACACACACACACACACACCCAGACGTACTAGCAGACACACATACACACACACACACACACACACACACACACACACATACACACACACACACACACACACACACACCCAGACGTACTAGCAGACACGCACAGACAAACACATCTTACTATGCATGCCTGAAGGTATGGAACAAGCTGGTTTTTCTTCACCGTTTTCCTCTTTCTTTGTCCTTATCCGCCTGTCTTGTGGCAAGGACTAACACACACACACACACACAACACACACACACTCACACACACACACACACACACACACACACACACACACACACACACACACACACACACACACACACACACAAACCATTTAAACTGTACACACACATACGGTACACGCGTACTCACACACACACACACTAAAACACAGAGATACAAACATGGTATTGCTTCTAGATCGGGCCAAAGTCCAACTGAAAGGAGTTCTATTTCCTTCGAGGCGTAGCCCCCCTCCCTCAGAAGCATATCACTCGCTCATTTCTCCCCCCGCTCCTCCACCTCTCCTTCCCATGAACAAAGGAGCTCCCCTCCTAGTTGCTGGAAGGCTTTCCATACACACTTTCTCAAACTCATACACTCTCACTCACTCTTATCCTCTCTTGTCTGCAAATTAATCCACTTCTACTTACTAATACCACCTCTCTCTCTCTCTTCTCTCTTGTCCTCTCTCTCTTCTCTCTCTCCCTTCCCTCTCTCGTCCTCTCTCTCGTCCTTCTCTTGTCCTCTCTCTCTGTCTCTCTCCTCTCTCTCGTCCTCTATATCTTCCCCGTCTCTCTCTCTCTCTCTCGTCCTCTCTCTCTCTCGTCCTCTCTCCCTTCTCTCTGTCCTGTCCTCGTTCTTTCTTACCCGTCCACCGCGCCACGCGAATGTTCATCTCTGTCCTTTCATTTCCTCCACTCTATCACGTTACAGAGAGCTGGCAGATGCTGAAATTTATACGTTTTAAATTGTTATTTTCTCCTTTCTTTTTCTTCTGTGTCTGTCTCTGTTCTGCTTTGTGGGTGGTTTAACTGGTTTAACTCCCTCATCCTCTCCTAACCGACACCCCTCACCCCCTACCCCCCACAACCCCGGTAAATAATTCAAATTTCAAAAGGCAGGATGAATAGTCATGATTGCCTATCAAAGTGGTGTCAAAGCAATTTGGGACTTCCTGTGAACAGGAGAGACCTGAACCTGTCTTGCCTCTTAGGCCTGGTTCACACACACACACTGACGTTTACACAAACACGCACGCATGGACACACACGCACGCACGCACGCACACACATACACACACACACACACACACACACACACACACACACACACACACAGCGTTGTTCTCTCCATACCTTTCCTCTAAATACCCACCAATCTCTCTCCCTCTCAAGCTTTCGTCCTCCATTCATCCCTCTGTACTTCCTCACCTCCCTCCCTCCCTCCCGCCTCCTGCTCTCCCTTCATCCCTCCATCCATGTCCAGCTGCAGTGCCGGGTCCACGGGAGAGAAACAGATGGAGTAGTCCCTTTCTTTTTGTCTCTCTTCTTCTCCGCAAAGAGGACCAGAAGATTGTAGTCCGACGGGGTCAGAGGCCGGACAAAAGACCCCCTCATGTATTTCGTCAACCCCGGCTGCCCCTCTCTTTTCTCCATCTCTGGACCTCTTTGAGAACGTTCACTTGATGTGTGTGTGTGTGTGTGTGTGTGTAAGCAGCTCAACGGCGTACATACATTCCTACCTCTCGATCCGCGTGCTTATCTTAGCTTCCGAAGAATCCCGTATTCAGTGGCTCAGAATCCCGACTGTAATCAGATTTAGCTGTGTGTCGGGAGTCCGATAAAGACGGAAACACTTTCAGCTGTTTGCGCGGTAATTCAATTGGATTCCAAGCTTATCTGTTTGACACAAAATGTTTTGTTTTCACTCGCAATTCAATCCCGCGCTGCTCGTAACGAGACGCAATGAGGACAATTAGGACAACAGTTTTGTTTCCCACAATTCCACAGTCACAACGTTGCATTTCGAGAAAAGTTTGGATGAAAGAGTTTCCAACGGTGTGTGTGTGTGTGTGTGTGTGTCTGGTTGTGTGTACCCGTCAGTCATGCCGCTTTGCATTTCTGCTTTCTGGTCAAATTCACCCACGGCATATTAAGCGTGATTTAGCAAAACTTAATTATAAAGCTGCAAAAAGGGTGTTTTCTCTAGGAGTTTGAATGAAAGTGTTGGAAACAACAGAAAGCGGCCTGTACCACTTGACCTGGTGTGACAGGGGAGGATAATCCTCTGCCTCCCCCCACTAGGGTGAAAATGTGGCCCGCTCATCTGTCAATCACTCAACAAAGCTGTCTGTGAGGGGCTTTATTACAGGCTACCAAGTATTCTCACCAGCTCTCTCCCTCTCTCTCTATCTCTCTCTCCCTCTCTATCTCCCTCTCTCTCTCCCTCTCTCTCTCCCTCTCTCTCTCTCTCTCTCTCTCTCCCTCTCTCCCTCTCTCTCTATCTCTCTCTCTCTCTCCCTCTCTATCTCCCTCTCTCCCTCTCTCTCTCTCTCTCTCTCTCTCCCTCTCTCTCTCTCTCTCTCTCTCTCCCTCTCTCTCTCTCTCTCTCTCTCCCTCTCTATCTCTCTCCCTCTCTCTATTCTCTCTTTATTAGACTCTAGGTCGTATTCTACAGATACAACTCTTATACATCTATTTCTCTCTTTCTTTCCCCTCAACTTCCCATTTGTCTGGAAGTCCTAGTGTAGGTAAATAGGTCTCCCCTTCACTTCACTGTGCATATATTACTTGTTGTTATTCATCTAACTTCCCTCTGCCTAACCTTTACCTATATTTTATCAAAACATGTACTGTCTTTCCTTCTTGAAGGAGACTCGTGGTGTATGTGTTGTCTACTCCCATTTATTTCTCAGTTGATCTATGTTCAGTCAATACGCTCCACATCTACTTTAACACATTCTCCACCCCTCTCCTGTTCTATCAATAATTCATGTAGAATGTTAATCTGTCTGTGTGTCTGTCTGGGTGGGTCCTGGAGGTTAACTGGTAATATGTCCCAATCTCTGGAAATAATCTGCAAAATTAATCTGATCTGACGGGCAGCCTGGGAGTACAGACCGGAACACTCAGATTGGTAATGGACAGAGAGACAGTAACAGGGGGAACAGTGAAGAAAGACAAAAAGAGACAGAGCAGAGGGAGGAGGTGAAGTGTCTTGTTTCTCATTAGAGCCTCCCAGGCTGGTTCCTATATCTGCAGTTGTCAGCTCTCCCCACAGCGCTTCCTCCTTCTACTCATATCACACCTCCTTCTCTCCACCTGACACCTACTTCTCCCCACCTCACACCACCCCATCTTCACCTCACTCCCTCACTCCTTTCCCTGGCTTCTCCTCTACACACCTCCCTCGTCCTTCTGGCTCATGCTTGGTAACGACTGAATACTCGGGTTTGGTGAAACGGACATTTCCATCTCGGACGTCAAACCTTCTTGCTGACCTCCTCCCCGGACGATTGAGCGAATATGAGCCGGGCGAGAAACGGGGGAGAAAGGGAGATGGAGAGAGGATAAGGAGGACACAAAAGGGATTGGGGAGTTTTATGTTATTAATTTTCTTTTCCAGAAATTCTCTCAATCCTCTATACTGCTGTTCTATAGCGAGACACACAATGTCACAATGGAGGAGGGAGGGAGTTGGGGGAGGGAGGGAGTTGGGGGAGGGAGGGAGGTTAAAGGAGAAGAGGGGGAGATTATCCATGGTGCTATAAGCCACGCCGTTAACCGTTTCATAGCGGCACGTCACGTCACTCCGCCGGCTGGACGTCTTTGTACGTCTCCTCTTTCTCTTTCTCTTCTGCCCTCTCTCTCTCTCCCTCTCTCCCTCTCTCCCTCTCTCCCTCTCTCCCTCTCTCCCTTCATCCCTTCATCACTCCCTCTCTGTCTCTCCATGTGCAATCTACCCGTAGCCCTAAAAAATCCTCTAGACGTGGCCTATAATCAGCCTGCCCTGTCGACGTGTGTGTGTGTGTGTGTGTCTGTGTCAGCGGTTGGCAGCCCACTCTCCTGTTATTGGCAGAATATCTTCTCATCTGGCTCGAGGAGACGATGGATAGAGTCCCATGGAGAGGGACACACACACACACACACACACACACACACACACACACACACACACATGCATACTGGTACAATGAGAATCACAGCAGCGTATTACAGCACACTGTCATGTAGTAGAGGGGGGCAAACACTGGTACAAGACAGGGACTGATAACCCTCGGACGTTCACGCTAATCAAGAAAAACAGTCACAGTGTCTTGAGAACACATTGCTGTCTTAGACATGCACGCAGAGAACAAAGTGGAACGGCCTGATTGTTCCACCAGGAACAACATAAGTGACGTTCTCCATCCGACTGATTGTTCCACCAGGAACAACATAAGTGACGTTCCCCATCCGACTGATTGTTCCACCAGGAACAACATAAGTGACGTTCCCCATCCGACTGATTGTTCCACCAGGAACAACATAAGTGACGTTCCCCATCCGACTGATTGTTCCACCAGGAACAACATAAGTGACGTTCCCCATCCGACTGATTGTTCCACCAGGAACAACATAAGTGACGTTCCCCATCCGACTGATTATTCCACCAGGAACAACATAAGTGACGTTCTCCATCCGACTGATTATTCCACCAGGAACAACATAAGTGACGTTCTCCATCCGACTGATTATTCCACCAGGAACAACATAAGTGACGTTCCCCATCCGACTGGTTGTTCGGCGTTGTACATGACAAATACTGGAGGAGGAATCTCACAAGCGTCCTCGACCACCTGTTAGGTGAAACGGGTCCAGTGCAACGGGTCAATCGTCTTGCTCATTTAGATTTATTTATTAACTTCATCCATCGTCCGACTGTTGCATTTTAAATGTGTATTTTTTAACAGCTTCTGTGACTTTTTCGAGTATAATCTCTTATTTTTTTATCTATTCATTTCTGGGCTCACGTTATGTATTTTAGAGTGTGAGAGACAGAAACGGAGAGACAAGCTGGCATAATGGGTTTTTCTTCTACCTGTAGTTCCGCTGATTGGAGGAGAGGACGACCCGCAGCAGACTTACAATGTAAATGACTCCACCTTTGGCCCCACTCACAGACACCCCTCAGACAGGCCGCAAATGGAAGTCTAATTCTGTCTTTTCTTTCTTTCCCCTTTTCAAAAACCTACCAATTACAGCCACTTCATTCTCCACCTCCCCTCCCTTCCTCTGTGTCCCTCGTTTCTTAACTTGCAATCTCGTTAACGCTGGAACACTTCGCTTTCCCTCCCTCGTTCTCTTTCGTTTCTTCTCACCCTCACGCGCACACTGGAATAGAGGTGGATAATCAAGTCCTGGAGAGTGAAAGAGAGAGAGAGGGAGTGAACGAGTTGGAGGGAGTGATGGAAAGAGCTGTGGAGAGAGAGAGAATAAAGACAAGTGGGAACATGTTAATGGACGGACAAGTGACTGAGATTACTGCCCTGGATGCAGGGGGGACATAATTATGTGGCGCGCAGGCTGTCCAGATGAATAAGGAACGGGGGTGTTATTTAGTGATGCACCAGTAGAGATTGTTGAGGCGAATGTGTGATAACTGAATCTCTACGGCCATCATTCAGGCATCCTCATATGTCTACGCATGTCTCCGCAAGTCAACGTATGTCCACGTATGTCTACATATATGAAAATATGTCAAAATGTGTCTATAAATGTCAAAATGTGTCTACATATGTCAAAATCAAAGTATTTTATTTGTCAACATAACATAGCATCATTATGAGAAATTATTGTGACTCGGCAGACAACATCATTGCAGTAAGATGTCCCTGTATGTCTTCTTATGTCCCCATTTGTCCCCGTATGTCTTCTTATGTCCACGTATGTCAACGTATGTCTTCTTATGTCCACGTATGTCTTCTTATGTCCATGTATGTCCACGTATGTCCACGTATGTCTTCTTATGTCCACGTATGTCCACGTATGTCTTCTTATATCCACGTATGTCTTCTTATGTCCACGTATGTCCACGTATGTCTTCTTATATCCACGTATGTCTTCTTATGTCCACGTATGTCCACGTATGTCTTCTTATATCCACGTATGTCTTCTTATGTCCACGTATGTCCACGTATGTCTTCTTATGTCCACGTATGTCCACGTATGTCTTCTTATATCCACGTATGTCTTCTTATGTCCACGTATGTCCACGTATGTCTTCTTATATCCACGTATGTCTTCTTATGTCCACGTATGTCCACGTATGTCCACGTATGTCTTCTTATGTCCACGTATGTCCACGTATGTCTTCTTATGTCCACGTATGTCTTCTTATGTCCACGTATGTCCACGTATGTCTTCTTATGTCCATGTATATCCACGTATGTCCACGTATGTCTTCTTATGTCCTCGTATGTCCCCGTATGTCCCCATATCTCCAGATGTGTGTGCTTTTGGTAATTTTGGGCCATTGGATGTTGTAAATTATTCAGAGGCTTGGCGCTTTGAGACATTCAGAGACGGTGTGATTTACTGTCTTCCTCTCCCCCGGGCCGTTCTCCCTCCGGAGGCCGATGAATAGACTTAGAAAAATAGCCCACACTGAAAGTTAGACAACACACACACAGACAGAGTGAAAGTTGGTCTACGAGTGAAGTGTTGATAAAGTGTTGGTCCTCTGTTGCGTGTTTCTGGGGGAGGGGCAGTTGTGGACCAGCCAGTCGTATTAGTTCTGCCTCAGTTGATGTGTTAATTAGCAGGCGTGTCGTTGTGCAGATACAGTCGCTAATGAGGAACGCTGCTGCATGACCACCACACATCGTTGGTCCACCCAACTGGAAAGTCTGCATCGCTAACGCCGTCTAACAACCTGTGTGACTGGCACCGTGGGGTTGTGGGGTTGTGGGGGTTGGGGGTTGTCGGTAACAACCGCCCTTGCAAATAACTTGGGTATATGTGTGCGTTTGAAAAGATGTGTTTAGAGTTTACGATGCAAGTATCTAGCGGTTCAGGAGGGAGGGGTTCTGAGCTAGTTGTGTGTGTTTGTGTTTGTGTTTGTGCGTGCGTGTGCGCGCGTGTGTGTGTGCGCGCGTGTGTGCGTGTGTGCGTGTGTGTGTGTGTGTGCGCGTGTGTGTGTGTGCCACTGTATAAATTAAATGAAAATCAGAAGCTCTCAGTCAGTTGGTGAACAATCCTAATTGTATTCAATCTGACGGACAGCATCCCTCACGACACGCAGGTGTGTGTCCTCGCCATGACCATCGTCTCTTCCCATTGGTGCGCCACCGAACATATGACCAGTCCTTGACCAATCAGTGGCCGGCTGGCAGACAGAAAGGGGACACAGCGGAGCACTAGGGTGGTGGTAACGTCCTTTGTAGCGCTGCATGCACTGTCAGCACTCAAACCCGACCCCCGATCTCTGACCCCTGACCTTTACCAAGGTGCCTCAGCCTGAGCTCTTGTCATAGGGCATCGTGATTGTTTAGGTCTGTTTCCTGATCCCAGAGAGGAGATACAGGAGAGAGAGAGACGGCCCATCACATTCACTCTCTTTTGAACTGATGTCCAGATTAATAGCCATTGTCATCTGAAAGAGTCGCAGGAAAATGCATTTATTATTTTTGACCCTTTTTTTTCTTCCTCTCTGTTGAGAAAGAGATGACAAAGAACCATTTAATGCCCCCCCATCTCCCCCCGACCCCGACCAACCCCCTGCCTTCCCCCATCTCTCTCCTATATGTTTTCAATCCATTGTTATTTCACCCCACCACACTGTCCGTCCCCAAGTGTTTCTTCACCCATTTTCTCTGTCCTCCTTTTTCTTCTGGTCTCACGCTGGGACTATGATGTCACCGCTTTCTTTTCGCCCTTTATTCTTTTGCTTTGTCTCTCTCTCCATCTCTCTCCTCTCTCGTCTCTCTCCATCCACCTCTCTATAACACCAGCTCTCCTGTTTTCTTCCTCATTTCCTTTCATACCGTCTCTCATTCACCTACTCTGTATTTTACTCTACTGCTCAAACTCTATATTTCACTTTTATTTGACCTATATTCCACCTCTATTTAACCTATATTCCACCTCTATTTAAACTATATTCCACCTCTATTTAACCTATATTCCACCTCTATTTAACCTATATCCCACCTCTATTTAACCTATATTCCACCTCTATTTAACCTATATTCCACCTCTATTTAACCTATATTCCACCTCTATTTAACCTATATTCCACCTCTATTTAACCTATATTCCACCTCTATTTAACCTATATTCCACCTCTATTTAACCTATATTCCACCTCTATTTAACCTATATTCCACCTCTATTTAACCTATATTCCACCTCTATTTAACCTATATTCCACCTCTATTTAACCTATATTCCACCTCTATTTAACCTATATTCCACCTCTATTTAACCTATATTCCACCTCTATTTAACCTATATTCCACCTCTATTTAACCTATATTCCACCTCTATTTAACCTATATTCCACCTCTATTTAACCTAATTTAACCTATATTCCTCTTTATTTTCCAATTTAACCTATATTCCCTCTATTTAACCTCTCTATTTAACCTATATTCCACCTCTATTTAACCTATATTCCACCTCTATTTAACCTATATTCCACCTCTATTTAACCTATATTCCACCTCTATTTAACCTATATTCCACCTCTATTTAACCTATATTCCACCTCTATTTAACCTATATTCCACCTCTATTTAACCTATATTCCACCTCTATTTAACCTATATTCCAGCTCTATTTAACCTATATTCCACCTCTATTTAACCTATATTCCACCTCTATTTAACCTATATTCCAGCTCTATTTAACCTATATTCCACCTCTATTTAACCTATATTCCACCTCTATTTAACCTATATTCCACCTCTATTTAACCTATATTCCACTCTCCATTTAACCTATATTCCACCTCTATTTAACCTATTTATTCCACTCTATTTAACCTATATTCCAACTCTATTTAACCTATATTCCACCTCTATTTAACCTATATTCCACCTCTATTTAACCTATATTCCACCTCCACCTCTATTTAACCTATATCCATTTAACCTACCTCTATTTAACCTATATTCCACCTCTATTTAACCTATTTAACCTTCCACCTCTATTTAACCTATATTCCACCTATTTAACCTCTATTTAACCTATATTCCAGCTCCATTTAACCTATATTCCACCTCTATTTAACCTATATTCCACCTCTATTTAACCTATATTCCACCTCTATTTAACCTATATTCCACCTCTATTTAACCTATATTCCACCTCTATTTAACCTATATTCCACCTCTATTTAATCTATATTC